>CM068367.1:799962294-800502294 GCA_034769895.1 Magicicada septendecula
CAATTAACCAAAAACAAAAAAATATGGGGGGGCGCCAATATTATTCTTGCCCCGGGCGCAGGACAACCTAGATCCGCCACTGCCTTACAGGATGTGTTCAACAAAGTACTGCACGATTTCGATTTGAAGGCTGAGTAGGGCGTGGTTTGTGGTGGCTTTGTGCTACACAAAATGCACTCTGTCTACGTACTGTGCAGATTATGCACCATCGTGTGCAATAATGTGTTTGTGTTTAGCCGCGAACGGAACATGTTCCAAGGCCTTAAAGTGCCTAGTCATGTATCAAGTGACTACTTTATTGTTGCAGATAACAAGAATGTACTAAGAGTCCATTATTATCTAAGAAGTTAACTTTGTTTGTGTATGTAGACAAAGAAAGAGAGAGAGAGAGAGAGATTGTTTGTGATTTGTTTGTGTATAGATCGAGAGAGAGAGAGAGAGAGAGAGAGAGAGAGAGAGAGAGAGAGAGAGAGAGAGAGAGAGAGAGAGAGAGAGAGAGAGAGACAGGTCACACATATTGAAATAAAATATAAAATGTGATATCTAAAGTGAAATTGCATTTGTGAACGGGAAAACTGATAAATGAATAGGACTCCATTGTATGGTTCCATTCTACAAATAATAGCTACTGATGTATGGATATGAAACGTGGACAGTGACCAAGAATCAGAAAAGTAGAGTTCCTGTAGAAAAGCTACAAAAATGAAATGTTTTAGACACATGAGAGAGGCAACTCAATAAAAATTAGAAATTAACAAATAAGAAATAACTGAGGAGTGCAACTGATACTGGGGTACGTAGAACAGAGACAGTTAAGTAGGTGGGGCCGTCTACATAGAATGAACGATAACAGACGTGGAGAATGTGGAAGACAGCCACCACAGGAAACGTGGGAAAACTTAGTAAGGAAGATACTAGAGAGGAGGGCGAAAAAATTTGTGCGGCACAAGTTTGCGTTCAGTACATAATCCCGAATCACTATGGTATTGATAGTGAATAAATAAGCGTTAGTGGACTTAGTAGTGTTTTAATAGACGTAAACTAAAATGTAAATTATTGACTGATTTTTTATTTATTGGTATCTGTAAGTTCATGAATTAATGTACAGTTTCTTTAGTAATGGAAACTAGGATTTGTAAAAGCCCGACTCCGTTTTGGTAAAAGGGGTTTTTGGTTAAACCAATAAACTATTATGTAGAGGTCGCCACGAGTAGTGAAGGATAACATTATATCGAGTTAATAAATTAAACAAAACGTGAAAAATTATAACAGAACTAATTGTTCTCCATACTTTAATTCCGGACGGTACATCACAATATAACGAAGTGTCGGTTTGGATGTCCACTAAAAAAAGAATCTTGTTCAAATAGGCCTATAGATGCACGCAACACACATGCATAAACACGCGTATATGGTAGATACGAGTAAGCAAATATAAATATATGTATGTACATACATATATGTAAGAGTTCGGTTCGTGGAACATTATTGCATCATTGCGAGGATAGAAATCGACAATAATGAGTTAATAGAGAAATATGGAAGCAAAGCGATCCCGAGGTAGACTGAGGAAAGTTGGGGAAGATAATATCATAGAAGATGCTATTCTTATCTTTTGTAGAATGCATTCTATACATAATACATATTGTTTATAGCATGTACTCTATACTTATTGTTAATAGCGTTTATTCTGTACACGTATTTACTGCATGTAATCTCTCTTTCCCTCCACACACACACACACACACACACACACACACACACACACACACACACACACACACACACACACACACACACACACACACACACACACACACACACACACACACACACACACACACACACACACACACACACACACACACACACACCTCTATCTCTCCCTCTCTCTCTATATATATAGAGCATTTATGTCTAAATTGGATGGCTAGGGAATTACGAAGATGAATGAGAATAACTTGGGTATATATGCGTAAAAAATTTAGAACTTAAATGAGTTTTCGTTTACGTCATTTGTATGTAGCTTCAGTTAAACATGTGGAATCTTTAGAAGACAGTGGAAACTCCCTTATCTGCATCTACTGGGACCAAGGGTAGTTCTGATAATAGAAAATCCGGAAATGGGACGTTCAAAAGAAAGTCCCAAAGAAATGGAAAAACACTGTGTCGTACATTATTTGCATATTTGTTTACAAAACGTACACGTGTTAATACATTAAAAATATGTTGTTCCCAAAACTGTAGGCCCTATCATTGTAAAAATATTCTCGTGTAAGTCACTACAAAAATTCCAACGTGCATACGGAAATTCCCAGTATTTCTGTTTTTTAGTAAATGGGTGCCTGCGTTGTGTTCGCCTGTCACGTACCCGTTAACCCACATTGAACGTTTATTACGTGCGTATTAGCTGCGGGGGATTCACTACGTGTCGCACCAGTGTCGTATTCCCACGCAGGTTTCGCCATTTTCACTGTCGCCTTGGTCGTCACACCATGCGTTCCCATTCTCACTGAACGTACGGATCTCACAAATCATAAAAACACATTTCCCTGCTAGCGGTCAGCTGTAAGCCATACATACATACCTTATAGACGGCAAATTACTTTAGCAGTTTTGTTTTATTACCTTCTGTATTTCGATATCTTAGTACATTGAAAAATAATGATATTTAACCCCCCCCCCGAAAGTAAACAAAAAATACTCTCTTATAGATCACCTGTTTTCCATTGCTTAGCTTTATATTTGACACCAATAAATATTCCAAATATTTGTTGTGCTGAATGTATTCTTCACATCTTTTAAAATAGTGGATTATATTGTAAGTCTATATTTCAGTCTTTTCTGATTAATACCCAACCCACAGATTCAAATTTCAAATAAGTTTGTTATCGTAGGAAAATCCCAAAGTGCCATGGAAATATGAGGCTAAAAAATGAAAGCTGTAAAGGAAACATGATAGGACTGCAGTCAAATAGTATGTACAAATTTAATTCCTGTTATTGGTGTAAAACACACGGTGTACTAAAACAACAGTCAAAAATGATTTAAGGGACGAAATAGAACTATTCACAACAACAAACTTATCGAAGTAACATATCACTATGGCTACTCGGTGATTCAGACTGAGTTCGCATATCAAGATTGTCTCTCTAATGTGGCCGCAACAAACAGCAACACAGGCATGGCTATTGTTATTGTGTGGCACAGTGTAAAAGTTATTGAAAATTCTGTGACAACATTTACAGAACTGCTTTGTCACTCTAAACCGATTTGTATAAATATTAATATGCACGGTTCGTTACTGATATGTATTATTTTCAGTGACACAGATTGCAAGGAATGAATGCAGCCTGTACAGGAGTAGGCACCGCTGTAGACTTTCATAAACCTCCCAACGATCATTATTACTACAACAAGTTTCTAAAGAATTGGTTTGCTTTCTCTTACCTTTTATGCGATTTTATCGATTTTGTCGGAAGTACTAGTTTCAGACCCCAAGTGTACGTGTGTAAACAAAGTATCGGGAATTATTTCCATTTAGCGTAAACCTAATAACGAGTGGGCTTGCTATTGTAAACATAACGAGTAATTATAGAACTTCATGATTATTTCTAAACAAATTAACAGGTGGATGTTATGTGAGGTAATATGATTGTTTATCGTGAGGTAGACCTAAGTTCGGGACGGTTGAAAAATTTCTGCAAATGTTACAAACGTCAGTGTTGGCAATTTGCTAAACGCGTTAAATAATTCTCAAGGATTACCACCAAGTAACACTTCCAGCTTCTAGCTCATTACAGTACTTCTGAATCTAGACTAGTTCATTAAAACAGTACTGTCTGAAGGTTTCAACAGATTCTCAGTATTTGTTGTACAGTCAAACCAGACATCATAACTAAAATAATTTTTAAAATGTTGACGAGCTTTGGCACAAAAGTTTTGGTTAGTCACACACAGCCATATCATGACGTCGAACTTGGTGCTACATTAGATTTTGAAAATTAAATTTTACAAAAATTTTCTAAAGTTTGTGTACAACACAATTAGGCTGATGTTATTATTAAACGAAATGTTTCGTCTGGCCTATGGTATAGTACTTTCAGAGGAAGAGATAGGTATTCATTGGGATCCTAACTATCGCGTGGCAGGTACTAACTTTGGGGGCGTTATCGAACCTATGCATCGTATTCCGGTTATGAAGTCAACTGACATTAAAATTAATTTCTTTACTTTTTCTTAACTTAAAAATTTTGCTTATAAATGAGTCAATCAGAACTGTGCTGTCATGGATGTTTGATTAATGTCGGAATTTTTACAGAACAATCTTTTTTATAATAAATCGGATTGACATACTTATTTTATTATAGTTTAACATAATTATTTAATATACTGTAATTTAATTATACTTGTAGTTCTGTCAATTCATCGTCTGAGTAGACGGTGCTTTGCGTAATTCGTGGAGTGTATGCTAGTTTAACGTCTGCTTCGAACAATGAGTAGAGTGATCTAATGCTAATATAAAATCGCCTTGCGAGGACAAAATGCAGCAGTATGTGTTTAACCGTTGACAACTTGAGGCAATTAACATTTCATGTGCATGACGAGAAGCTGCAAGAAGAGAGCGATTCATCGGGTAAAATATCAAGGTTGTGTGCAGCGACGATTTCGTGCGGAGGAGAGAAGAGATTGTGATGTGCAACAGGGGAACAGACACGATTGTTTGGAATGCGCAATAGGTCATCCCTCCGCTGTTAGAGGCGTTCCCTTTATTACGTGGGAAATGTTGCTCGACGGTACAAAACAAAGGAATTAATGAGGCGAGATTTAAATAACCTTTGCGCACATCGTTGGAATGTGGAGAACTAATGGGATGGGCCAGAAAGTGTGATACGATGTGTCAATGAACGAGTGTTTCAGCTGCTGTGGATTTGTTGTTTTGTAAGTTTAAGTTTGTATCTCGTTAAGAATATTTTTATATCATTCATTCCTAAGCTCGTTTATTTTATTCGACTTAATGCTACGAGTGCATCTTTAGTAAGAACCCTAAAATAAATTTACACTACTGTGGGGATACCCTAGCGTATCCTTGGATAGATTCTCTATATACATACAGGATGTAATACGAAGATCATTTTAGATAATTATTCTCATGTGTGTGTGTGTGTGTGTGTGTGTTCCCGTATATATATATATATATACACTCCTTTGCAGTCAGTACTATCAACAATGTATACAGTTTAACGCCGACTCCAAACGGTTACGAAGAAAGTTAAGGAAAACAAAGATGTAACAGTGCCACAATAATGTTGAATATTAATGTTATTGTGGTTTTGTTAATCTCGGGGTACCAGGCAGGAACGTCACTTGGTAGTGTGAATTCGTCTTGAGGGAGGAAGGACTGGTTTACCAGTTAATTTCTTTTTTTGCCGAGGGAATCGAATCCAATCCGCGTGTTGCTGGTTGTTTTGGCTCCTCTGTATTAATGTGTTCTGAGATTCAAAGGAAGTATTCTTTCAAAATAAAATACCGTGTTTCGAAAGATTTCCTTCTACATTCTCATACAAAACTTATAGTCCAGGCTCACTATATGTCTTCATTACAAATCTCTGAACATTTGCCAGTACAGTCCATTTATCGGTTCACTTAAAAATAGGTGTAATCCTCGTGTAATAATTATTTTTAATAACAAAAACATTTTTCACCGTCGCTATGAGTTTGTTACATTTTAATTTTGACATTATCAAAAATTCGAAATTTTTTAACTCTGTTTGTCGAAGTCATACCTAATGGAGACAAGCTGCACCAATGCACCAGGAGATGTGAAAAGTGTTTTACGTAAGAACGTAAGCACGTTTAGTTTTCACGCTGGGCAAAGTGTTAACGACGGGAAATGTTTCTACTTTAATGTCACGGTCATATTGTTTGGTTACATGCAATTTTGTTTACATGTAATCGAATTGCATACTGTTTGGTTACAGTTGTTACTAGAACTTCTACAAAGTTACCAAGTGTTTCGATTCTGGCTGATAAAGATACATATATTGCAAGCTGCACCAGCAAACACGTTTTCCTTTCGCTGTCATAATTAATTTGTCAAGCACGACGAACTGTCTTTCTTGGGGTTATTTAGGTCTATATTTTAAACTCGAATGTTTTAATAATTTTTCTGCTTATAAGATATTGAAAAAGTAGCACGTTTAAAATATTGTACAGCTTAATTTACATTAAAAGTGTATGTAATAATGTAGGAGGCGTACATTATTATTAGAATAAACTCTCGTATATTGCAATATAAATACAGTTTACACGACTAATTAGCAGCTGAGGGGAATGTGTTGGATACTGGACGTCACTGCATCATACGGAACTGATTAGAATCCAAGTTCCAAATCCGTATGGTGTCACAATGGTCAGGGTCGAGACACCAGTAGAATTCAAGGTCCGCTTATGAAAGTTTTACGTGTTTCAGACGTTACGTATACTGTACAGGTTACGCGACACGGGAGTGATCATACGGGACAAGGGCGGGGGTTGACGCAATACCACCAACACGACAAATAAAATGATTACTGTAGATTACATGGATCAAACTAATATGGACTTGAAGGCATGAACAGTAACGTACATGTACATGTACTTATGTATTCGCGCGCGCGATTGTGTAGGCTATAAGACACACACACGGTCTAGTGAATCACTGTCCTGTTAATACGTATATTGAATAAACTATTTTAAAATATGGATTAGTTTGAATTATTTTTAAAGACATGCTCATTAAATTTAGCTAATTAAATCTATAAATACAGGTAAAGACAAAAATATTAGTTTTTGAGAACTGTAAACAACACACACACACACACACACACACACACACACACACACACACACACACACACACACACACACACACACACACACACACACACACACACACACACACACACACACACATACGCCGGCGCGTTGGTGGGTACAAGAATGTGACACGTACTGCTGCAGTACTCACAACAAAGAATGTATCCTGGGCGCTTGTCCCTGAGCAGGTCATGAGGGTGTGTCGCCTTCCAATTTAACAAATCAAATTCTTTATAAAACTCAAGTTCGAGCATGAGTCTTGAACAGATTATTTCTCTTTGTTCTTTCCTCCTTGCTCTCTCTATCTCTGTGCATGTCCACCTATGGGCGTCAGAAATGTCTCTGTGTGTGATAAAAGGCATTGTGAAACAATACGTGGTCTGAACATCACTTATGACTTTAGTGGCGACACGCCAGTTTCAACTATAAATATAATATCTATAAGCACAGTGACTGCGAAACACATGTAAGAGCACGGCCGTCGGTTCGAGCTACACAGTATTTCATACTCCCGTAGACACGATTGTCATCTTCTGCCTAATGAAAGTAAAAGGAAAAGCTTTGGGTCACTCAGCAGACAGTGTCCAGGGGTGACGAAGAAAGCATACTCCCACGTACTTAATTAATTGTCATCTTCGACCTAAAAGAAATTAAGAGGGAAGACTTTGGGCGACACAGCCCAAGAGTGACGTAGAAGCATACAATGTACATTAAACGTATGGGCTCTGCACCGGTGTCATGATGAACGCGTAACACTAACAAGACTAACATTCGTAAGTAGACTGTATTCTAATACCGTGTGAGTTTCACTCGAGGTTTTGTAACCTAACTAAAGCAACGGTTCGGTAATTCTGCACAAGTGCTTTGCATGACGTTTCGAAACTGGTAAATATATTACTTAATATACTACTGTTCAGTAGAGGATTTATTGTCTGGCGTGACCTACAATCACGCTTTGCTATACTAACAGACGACTTCCTTCAAGAAACAGTTTCACCCGTCCGACAATTCGACTTTAAACCCAAACAGTCTCAATTGTTTGTTTACATAAGCCTAAAATAAAACAATTTTTTAAAAATTAATATTTTTGCTACAATTAATTTTCTAAATTTTGGCGTACCACACACATACAAGCAAGAAATTTAGAATGTGTGTGAATTTCAATTTTAATTCCTGCATACAGGCCTACGTTTGAATATGTATTTATGTAATAATTAGAGTCGTGTAAACGTATGTTACTATAATCTGGTTTTATTTATTAATTTCTGATTAAAACAAGTCTTAAAGACTATACATCAAACGGTTTTATAATTTAAAAAAATAAAATTTATGTTTTGATTACATCTCTGCAACAGTGACTTATCTTTACATTATCTGGTGTTATAATAATAATAATAATAATAATAATAATAATAATAATAATAATAATAATAATAATAATAATAATATAAAAACAGTTATTTAAGTGACATTTTTACATTATGTGGCATACATTTATGAATAATTTTTGTCTTGTTACCACTGCTGTCGTTTGTGAGTTATAATAAACAGCAGTGACATTAACTGCCGAAAAGATTAACGCCGACATTAACGCTTTACTTCGGCCGGAAGCATCACTTTTGTAAATAATTTGTTAAACATTCCTATAGGCTAATAATAGCGAAACTACACAGTATATACTTCGATAAATGTGGATAATTACGATACGAGTGCGGGAACTACGAAGATGAATACTATCATTAAAAATATTTTAAAAAATGTTTAAAGTAATCTAAAGCAGCGAGGCAATATAGGTGAGGAATGCGAGTTACCTTGGTCTGTGGGGTATCCGTTGACTAGTGCTAGAACGCAGGCAGCTGTGGCTATCAGTACGCCGCTCATTGTGTTTAACATTTAACAATATAACAAACAATAACAAACCGAATACTATTTACATATATACAACAGTACTAGCACTTCTTACAGCTTTCTACAGACTGTTGCAGGGTCGCCTGGCCGCTTTCTACAGCACCGCCCCTGCCCCTCTCTTCCCCACTTCACAATCACTGTATTTTAAGTGTACTTTTTAACTTATCCTTTCGCTATAAACATTTCATGATCCCGTACTAAAAGAGAAGAAAACAAACAGCCTATACGCATTTGCTACAAACGTCATTTATTGACTAAGAGTTTTTATTAAAGGAATCATTATTCAACACTACGTTTTGTGTCAGCTAAAGATACAAATCGTTGTTGGAGTGAATTGGAATTGCAATAAAAAACTATCTCTCTACACATTTGTCAGTTTGTAAACGAAACAAGTTAATAAAAAGCATAGCGGTTCTATTACATGACAACGAACCTGCCAGGTAATTCAAAGATATAGAAGTATAATAATAACTTTGTTACTGGTCCTGTTTTATTTAGATTCGACGTATTCCCAAACAGGTTTCATTCTTAACTTCACTTGCTCATCATACAATAAATTATGGCTGTGATGTGACTAAGCTGATGAGCGCCAATTTCAACTTCTAAACATAACCGATTGTAAACAAATCACCACGGAAAGAACACTAGGACTACATGGTTGTATGAGAAACCAGCCTCCCCAAACTTTAGTCTGTTGAGTCTCTGTAACTTATTAAGGAATTCAGGTTCAAGATTCAATCGTTAAGTTTGGAATTTCCAACTTATCGTTATACAGAACTTCTTCTGTACTCATCCGTAGGCGGAAGATAATAACGGATAGCTTCAGATTCGTAGTAGTTCGTCTCAAAATTAAAAATCCGCACTCAAACGCCAACATCTAACAATAGGCCTACTTACGAAAGCGTTCGCGAATTAACATGTGACGAAAGATTGCCACGTTTCGATCAATTTAAACAGCGGAAGGCATTACAAGAAACTAATGTTTCGTAAAATTGGTAGGCCTACTTAAGTTTATTTACCAACAGATCGGAAACCAGAATGCATTGAATTGATGGCCAGTAATCGGATATTGAACATTTGGCGTCTGAAACAAAGGACGACTAAAAATACATGCCATCGAAAATGAATGACGTTTCGCAGGTACAGTAAATTGCACTTATTTGTATCACTGGTTAAATGAGTCAGCCTCTGGTTTATCACTGGTTAATTAAATCAAATTCTGAGATCACACCACATTAATTATATATATAGGGCTAGCTTATTTAAAAAACAAATGAAATTATTCTTGACAAAATAAAGTACGTATGAAAAAGTACATTAAACTGTAGTTTATTAATATAATTATTTTATAACTTAATTACTATCATTAGGTAGTGCCAATTTATAAAGTATTGTGTAAAGTAAATTCCTTAGCCTCAGCAGACAACGAGCACATGTATCATAGTAATATAGTGTGTAATTGATTCATACGATGCTGCTAACTGATCCAACGAAACGACCTTCTAGGTTTTTTGAGAAAAGTTTCTAATTCATCGAAAGTTTCTAGGTAGTATTTGGGAATGTTGAATGTGCTATTCCGTAAGCAATAAATATTTATTGCTATCGTAAATATTTTGTAAATTTATTAGCAGCCAGAATACATTGTATTTTATGATCTAATGTGTTGATTGAAGAGATATTTGGTTATTGCGTATGCTGTATTTATTATGTATTGAATTAAATATGGTAGGCCTAGTATTTCCTAAAATTCTTGGCTTCTCGCACCCTTTCAAAATCACCTGAAATACTACGGCCCCCTGAGTGTAGTATTACTCTCAATTTGAATGGTTATAATCAACTTTAACAGTCACTAAAGAAAATGTAATGATTATAAAAGTAATGAAGAGTACAGACAAAAGTTCTTAATGTTTTACTACAACAGATACATATAGTAATTCCATTTTCATACTTTAATTTGAAATTTTCGCGACACCCCTTGAAAAATTGGGGTGATATGGCGGTGAGTCACGAAATCTACGTTTTACGATGTCGTGATGAGAAATCTTAAATTTATGTTGTTCAGTATATAGGCCTACCTAATTTTAGATTTGTTTCGTTGCGTGAAAGCTACAGTTGGTTAGCTGGTTATCCTCAGAGTTCTGTTTCTTATGTATAGATGCGTTTTGTGATTGCTTTGTACAGTAATATCTGTTAATATCTATTTCCTTGTTTTGTCTCTGTTAAACAACAGGATATTGGACTTTTAAATGTACCTATTTTTGTTTCTTGTCGATGTGCTCCTTACTTTGTGTAGCTGTAATCCTCGATGTTTAGTGCCGAGAGCAAGGGGTACTTCGGGTTTATTTATATATATACGTGTACACACACACACACACACACACACACACACACACACACACACACACACACACACACACACACACACACACACACACACACACACACACACACACACACACACACACACACACACACACACACACACACAGACGCATAGCTAGATATTATTTATTTCTCAAGGTGAAATGTACTTGCTATGATTTACTTTCATTTATTCTGATCTTTATTTTTTAGTCAGGTCTGTAGTCGATCCAGGTGATAGGATGCTGGAGTGTCTCACTGGGTCGTCATGGGTCGAATGAATGACGGTACCGTCTGTGAATGTTCCTTTAGTAGCAGTATTTCTTGGTACTCGTATATTAACTGTATAAAGTGCATTAAGTGTCGATACTATAACGCTTCTTTGAGGAATTTAAGATCAGATTTGATAAGGAAAGTTTCCAGACTGTAATAGCAAATTCTGGACTTTCTAGATACAACTTTATAAGACTCTCTAGGCTAGTGGAAGGAACTCGTTAATTTTATACAACAGTTTAGCGTGCCAAACTTTGCCGAAGGCTTGGCTAAAGTCTAAGAATACTGAAGTACAGCGTTTCTGTAGTAATGTCTGGTTAATTTTTGAGTTATGCTGGAAGTTTTGTGAACTCTTGAGTTGTTATGGTGAAACAACTTTATTTTTTAATATGTAAGTACGGATTTATTTTTTATTGTCCTATATTTGGAGAGTCCGGTCTAATCTTCGAGAAAAACATTTTATATAGGTTTATGGACAGTAGGCTTATGGGACAGTACTAAGCAGGATTACTTATACTATCCTCTTTTCTGCAATGACCTTTTTGTGCTCTAAATGTGCTATCGAGGGTGCTATATCGTAGAACTGGCGAAATGTTTGGGCAAATAATAATAATAATAATAATAATAATAATCTATTATTTTTATTGTTATTAAACGGCAGAATAAAAGCTACCAATAACTATTTATCAACAAAAAACTGTTACTATCAAAAATTCCTACCACACAAGTTACGACTGAAGATTAATTCCTTTCTTTCTGCGTATGTGGTTAATGTTTCAACATTAATACAGATTAATGTTTATGCTTCTTCAACTTCACACAAATATTTTCTTTCATTATTTTGTGTTTTTTACAGCAGCTGGCTTTTTGTTGTGCATTGTTGAGCTGACTTCTTGTAACCAGCAAGTGTTGCTATTATAAGATGATCCCAGAGAATATTTGCTACAACACACAAAATGCTATAAATCTACAAAATGTTGGTAGACGATAATTTTCTACAACATCCATTTATGGTTACGAAAAACCGTTAATAATAGGACAGTGCAAAAGGTCTGGTTTGAAATCGATAGGTTAGCACAAGTGAATGTTTCAGCTCGTGAAGCAATTTTGGCAGTTCTCTGCCTTTAACTGTATATAGTCCCACGAAACTTTCATACTGTTCTAGTCCCTTGCCTGCTATGAAGTTTGATCATAGAATTTAATGGAAATTTCTAAATTTCACTTTATTTAAATTTCTGTTGAGGTATGCGGTACATAAGATTGTATGTATAAGGTATGCAGTTCTATTATATTATATAATGTAGCGTGAAGAAACTTTCTTTCGTATTTTGATAATTTACACTTATCTATTTGTTTTATTAATATTTCAGTCGCTATATGGGAAGTATTTAATAAGAGATCAGTGTTAATAGGTAGTTAATAAATTAGGTAAATTGTAGCAGGACCTGTCTTTACAATATATACTGAATAATCCTAGTTATTATTCGTTATAGGTTCCATGACGCAGAGTTTCATTAGCATTCCACAGGTTAACAAACTTAGTGTATTTTGCTTACCAACGCTGTAAGAATGCTTTTCAGGCTCAGCTATAAACTATGCTGTTTTGTCGAACTAACTAGATTGCTGTCATTTCTTCTAAAAGTGTGCCGAGGCTGGATGAGCGTCATCACACTACAAGTGATCAATATCTATTTCTTCTTACAATTCGCAGTGTTACGTGGTTCCCCACATTTTTAAACACAATAAACAGGCATGCAGTATGTTTTTGATGTTCGTACAGTAGATATCGCATCGTCTTAAACATTTTTTGAGCCTTGTTGATCTGTTAAAATTGGTAAATTATGAAACATCAGTAGTTTGTAAACATGCTCAAGTTTTTTACAGGCTCAACGTGGACGAAAACAGTTTTGGAGTTCTTCTGTGCTCAATCTCCTGAATTTAGAATGTTTCTAATTTTTATGTCCTTTCTTCTTTAGTTCAGACTCAGTGTCTTCTGAAACAGAAAGCATAAGCACAATTTCTTGACTGCTATAAATTTTGTTTTTCTCAGTTGTTGCAATTCTAATAATTGCAGATACCTTATGGGAAAGTAAGGTTTTTCATAAACAGCAGATATTAGTGAATAATTTTAAAATCTACAGAATCTTATAATAATTATATGTTGTGTATGTGTGTGATAAGGAACATACGGTTTGCTGGACGTAAGATATTGCGGACAGATGGTTGCACAATTGGTCAACCAAGCACTGCAATTTTCACTTCTTACAGCCAACTGAACAATACTTAGCAATTTTAATACTTGGACTTATCTAATTAATGACTTTTAATACTTTTTTACTCTGGTGTCCTGATAAGCACTTACTGTAATAAAGCATAGAGTTAATTTAGAAATGAATCATAGCGAAACGTCACTTATATTTTAGTAATTAAAAAATATTTTAAAATGCTTGTGTTCTAGACATGTGTCTATGTTCAGTCATGCGGAGAGGTGCTATTGGAAAACTAGAAAAATGTTTATTGGAAACAGGCCTATTATATAAAACGACAATAATTTTACAATTATAGCATTCACGTGTACTGTAAATAAAATCAGAATAGTCAGGATAATCAAACTACTTTTTTATACAATTTTGTAAGACGAATTTAATTTGAAATTTAATCTTTAACAAGTTTAAAACTATTAAGTCGTCATAGTTTAATAAACTCCTCTTTTCAGCTATTGGACAATTTGTATCGATTGACTCAAATACTTGTAGACAATTAATGTTTGTTAAACAACGAGCCATACAAAAACACAAAAATATTATCAGTAATGAATATAAGTTGATGGAAATCATGTTTTTGTACGAAGAAAATGTGCAACTAGTCTTTCAATGATTTTAGTATCTTTACAATTGTTTATACATTTTATAACATGTTACCGTTTTATAATGTCTCTTACATTTTTATTAACTTTTCAACGGTTTATTTTTTGTATCGTTGCCGCTCGAAACTCGATGCTTTCGTCTTCAGAATCGTCAGCACAATGTAGAATGATTAGCATAATTCCGACTTTCTTTCAAAACTTTCACGGGCATTATCGCTTATGTCAAAGCTTTCCAGGGAGCGGTATCTCAATACGGGTACTTGACGAGGTATAAACAAGAACTTTCACCCCCGAGCGTTCACTGCTCTCAAACAGTTTCACTTTTACTCATCGCTACTGTTCAGATTGTTGAGTCTATATTTGGATATATTAGATAATTTCTTGTTGAATAACGCGGTACGTGGTGACAATTAATGTCTGTTAACACACTGAACGCGTACACGATACGGACGTGATGTCTCGACAATAATAGACCAGTCGTAACAACAACAAACATTAGACTAGTCGGTTTTACAATTTTTAAATAGAATTATTAGATGTTTCATGCTCACCCGTCTGATGTGTCTCGCCTCGTATTGTGCCTGCGTTACACGCTGCCATGGACACACGGAAGGACTTAATCAAGTGGTGACCTACTATTCTGGTTTATACTGTACAAGAAAAAATTCGCACTTATTATTTCTTGGTGGTTCATCGGTTGCACCGGGGAAACCCCTCTACAGTTGTAATGTCAATGCTTGCGCTTGTGGCCAATCGTCAGCTGCGCCGACGGTCAATTCACCTGCAATCCTCGGTGCGCACACACGTCGGGCTTGTTGAGAATTACTTGTACAGTATAAACTTATCTTTAAGTTATGTCGTGCGCTATAGCCAACGTTTGTGGAGAAATACACAATACAATACAATACAATACAAAATTTTGCGTAGATTTTGAAAGTAACGATTGATTAAATCTTAAATGTTTTGCAAAAAACGGTTAAGTATCAGAAAAGACGAAAGAAACGAGACGTCATCATTAAAACCTTGTTTGTTGCCTTATGAATATCACTAGAGACCCGTATCCCTGGGTAGTGAGCTACGGTGTATTCTACAGTACAAGATCCCTGGTAGCACTTAGACATTCCCTCAAAATTAGAAGAATGTTCCTTTCCGTTGGCTCACTTACCAGGAATTACCCAACCGGGTACAGAAGCTCCACTAAGCACTTTAGGCTGAGCAGCCTCGAGTTGTCCAATACTGAAAACATTTTTTTATTTATTCATTTATATTGTTTTTTATTTAACATTTTGTTTCTTTTTTACTCTTTTAGTTTCAATTATTTATTTCTACAGAAAATGTCTGTTTGCCTGAGTTCGTCGTTCCTTGAAATCGTCTTTTGCTTTCCTCTTTATACTGTTAGAAACAATTCTTTAGCATAGATATTTACTTGCATCATGGTTGCGGATTCTTGGTCCACAACTGTCACTGCTTCACAATCTTAAGTATATTTTTGCCGTACAGATCTTCTTAGTGCACTTCCATTTCGAGCCTTATGATATCTTTGCCACCTTTCTAAACGCGAAAAAAGTTTAAGACTTTAAAAGATTGCACTATCACTCAGTACTCAGCACTATCTTCATATTTTTACATTCACTGAACCGCGAGCACAGTGAAGTGGAAAACATTTGGTTTAGGAATTATCTTAACCGATGGAAACTCAGATACAACAAAAGATAAGCATTTTATTTCCTTTTGTTTTGACATAACGATCCCATAGTTAATTATTGTTAAGTCTATCGACTCTCGCACATTAAGGCCATTTGAAATTAAATTCAGTCTATACTTTACTGAGGTAGGCAGTAGACGTTTCGTATACTGTGAGAAGTGTTTTATTTAGGATTATTATTAGATAAACACTATTATAAGGTTATTAATACATAAAGAGAGACGGAGACAATTGAGTCTTCAATAGTACTTTTTGTCATGCCATTTGTGCTAAGTATACTTCCAGGATTTGAAATTCATTTTAAATGTTTCAAAGTATTAACGCGTTTTAAATCGCAACGCGTTTGAGATGTAAATTACTATACAATACACGTCCGCAGAACGTTGAGTGTATTTAGTAAAATACGTCAGTCTAATCAGAGGACCACATTGCGCTCTGTCGAGGTATTTTTCCAATGTTGTAATTTTGAAAATGTTGTAATGTTTTCTGGAGAGTCATAGATACTTCCACGCTCTTCTTGAACTGTTTTAACTATGTTGATGATTTTGTTTGTATATACCTGTTGCTCAGGATTGTGGTCTCCGCTCAGTATGCATGGCCACCGCGACTTGAGGATAGTGAAGATGTGTGTTAGTGACAGTTCAGTTCAGTGTTGGGACAGTTATTGCAGCCCACTGCGGCCCCTCGGACCTTGGCACCAGCCGGAGTGCCGCCTACTCAAGCGGCATCGCCCGCAGTACCCCCTCCCAGATGCCGTCCTAAGAAACGGCGATCAAGGCGTAAAGCACGCTTGCCGCAAACCACTATTCCCGGAGGAGACTAGCGCTCCTTCGCCAGCTCAGACTCGAACCGACCAGGAGCCTGCTCCTGATACCCCGTCCTCACGACTTCCATGGAAATCTCGCCAGTTCCCGAGCATCCTACAGTAGCTATCCCCGCCCCTGGAGGCGGCATCTACACCTCCCGCGGCCACAGCGCCGGTTAGTCAGGCCCCGGCGGCCGGTGGTTCGCCACTGGTCACCGAGGCTCAGCTGATGACCTGGGTCAGCGGCATAGTACCTCAAATTCTTGCTGACGGCCATCCTAACTTCCCTCATAGCTCTGATTGTCCAGACTCCTGCTCATGGCTAGACAGTTTCAGCTCGTCGCGTGGAACGCTGATGGCGCGCCGGGCCGAGCTGGCAGCTTTCCTGGGGGAGTACGAAGCCGACGTCGTACTCCTCTTTGAAAACACATCTGACTTCAGACCGTAGGTTCTCCTTACCAGCCTATACCTGCTATAGGAAAGACAGGATTGGTTCCGATCCCCACGCCGCATCTGGCGGTATGGCGATCGTAGTCCACAGGCGGAACTCTCATAGAGAACTCCCTTCCCCTTCAACGACCCTCATCGAAGCATGTGCGGTGGCGCTTGACGTCGCCGGCCTGGAGGTGCGCTTTGTTTCTGCGTACCTTTGGCCCGGCCGTCGGGCTCCCCCGCACGAAGTGTGGGACGCCCTCCTCGACAGCGATCTCCGTATCATCGTAGCCGGAGACTTCGATGCCAACCATCCCACGTGTAACAGCAGAACGTAGAACCCCTACGGTAATTCTCTCCGTAGGGCTGTCGAAGGTGATGCAAATGTCTTCGTCATTGGCCCATCTGAACCAACGTACTTCTCCCGTGCGCGTCTTCCGCCGGACGTCATTGACATTGTTCTTGCCAAGGCCGTCCCCTTCAATCTACAAGTCAGCGCGGTGTTGGACCTCTCGTCCAATCACGACCCCCTGCTTGTAACTGTCCAGCCGCCGTCGGTCTCACACCGACTTCCCGATCGTCCTGTTAGGAGAGTCAACTGGCTCGGCAGTTGACATTTATCCCTCCGGACCCACCCGTCTCTTGCGATGACGTTGATCTCCGAGTCGCCCAGCTTCAGGAACTGGTCCAGTCCGCAACGGACCTATACTGTCCCAGTGAGTCACAACGCTCTGACCTTCCTGCGGCTTGAAGTTCTTCAAGCCATCCGAGTTCGGCGCCAGCTTCACCGCAGATGGCAGAATACCTAAGACCCCGCCGCTCGTTGGCGTTTTCGTGCCCAGTCGGAACACGTCTCGCAGCTTTTGCTAGACGTAAACGCGGATCGATGGGACTCCTATCTGGAATCCTTGATAGTCGACCACGCCTCCGTTTGGAGAGCTGCTGGTAGACTGAAAGGCGAAAAGAGGACTCGCCATCCCCTGAATACCCCGGACGGCACTGTGTACTCCCTAGAAGGCAAGGCGGAAGTCTTCGCCGACTGTGTTGAGGACCAGTTCACCGCCCATAGAGGCATCTCTGACCCGGCCCATGCGGCCGTTGTCAGGGATTTCCTATCTGGCTATTTTGCAACTCCTTCCCGAGACCCTCCCGCTTTCAGTCGTCGAGGAGGACCTCGAGTCTGTCCTTAGCCGGCTGAAGAAGAGAAAAGCCCCCGGCCTCGATCGTATCGGTGCCGCAGCGTTACAGCATCTTCCTCCTTCGGCAGTTGACGTTCTTGTCGAGCTGTTCAACTCCTGTCTCCGGCTGAGGTACTTCCCCCGCCTGTGGAAAACCGCTGATGTCATAATGATCCCGAAACCCAAGAAGCCGCCCACGCTTCCCTGTAGCTACCGCCCGATATAGCTCTTGCCAGCAATCTCGAAGGTCTTCGAGCGTCTCCTCCTGGCCCGTATTCGGCCCCTGGTGAATGATTTCATCCGCGAGGAGCAGTTTTGGTTTAGGCCGGGACAATCGACTACCCTTCAGCTAGTGCGGGTTCTCACCTGCCAAGCCGACGCCGCCAACAGTCATCAGGGCATAGGAGCTGTCCTGTTGGATGTGAGCAAAGCCTTCGATAAAGTCTGGCACGAAGGACTGCTCTACAAACTGGCGCTTTCGCCATTACCCGCACCAGTCGTCCACTTGCTTCAGTCCTATCTCAGGGACCGCACCTTCAGGATCAGCGTCGACGGGGCGTTCTCTCGGGTTCGCCCTGTTGCCGCCGGGGTCCCAAAAGGATCTGTACTCGGCCCCGTTCTGTACGTACCGTACACGAACGATATGCCAGTTTATCCAGGGTCACGTTGTCCCTATTTGCCGACGACGCGATGTTTCATTTTAGCTCGATTTCGCCGTGGCTATACTTCTGAAATGGCTACGGAAGTGGCGGATAGCGATCAAGACGAAGAAACCCGAGGCGATCTGCTTTACTCGTAAGTCTACCCGATGCCAATCCCTCTACTTGGAGGGGAGACCCATCCAATGGACTGAGACGGTGAAGTACCTAGGCGTCCGGCTCGACTGGCGTCTAACCTTCAACGCCCACGTGACCGCAACCCTTAACAGGGCTCGCGGCGTCCGAGCCAAACTATTTCCCATGCTCTAGCGGAACAGCCGCCTAGCTGTCTGCACTAAACTGACATTGTATCTACTGTTCCTCCGAACAGTACTCACGTACGCGGCGCCTCTCCTTTCGGCCACCAACAGGCGTAGGCTGTCAACGTTCCAGAACCGGACCCTTCGCTTCCTCTCGGAGTCCCCGTGGTTTGTGCGGAATTCCGTCATTCACCGGGGTCTTCGTGTTCCAACCCTAGAGGCATTCGTCTGGTCCTTGGTGACTAATTTGTTTGCCAAGGCCGGCGAGTCCCCTAATCCGTCGACTAAACAGCATGGACAATGCACCGCCCCCCACGCCGCGTCAGGCGCCCTCGGGGGATTCCCCCGTAATTCTTCACATGAATCCCTGTGCATCGTTCGAACCAACCTTCTGGCATCCTTGAACCCGCTTCCAAAATCATCTCCCCTAACCTGCGGCTTGCCGACTCTGACGTTGGTCAGTGTGTGGCAGACATGACAGAATTATTATTCCTCCGTCAGCACTTGCTTTGCCGACTCGGCAGGGCTGCGACCCGGGACATGGGCTCCCGCGAGGTTGTGCAACTCCTTCCTTGCGGGAGCCGACTGCTCTCATGTAGCTCCCCTTCGTTTCGGCCGACACCTTCGGGCGATCGAGCCTCTTGTCCCCACCAGCGCGTCTCTACGTTCATGCGGGCGATGCCCTAGGGGACCAGAGACTCGGGCCCCGGCGTGGCAATTGGCTGAAGCATGAAAACAACGGCGATGCTCCCATGATGTACATGCTTATCATGTACTCGTGGACCGCACCCTAACTCCTTGTGCAGAGCAAATGACCGCGCTGACCTGTTTGCACCTGGCGTTAATCAGGCCCAGGCCTGGACAACGCGCAGAAATCAGGGCGCATGTCCTGGCCCCGTCCATCTTCTGTCTGTCTGTCTGTCTAGAGTGTTGTTCCTTCCAACTGTTGAGTTGCTGTTATGTTTAAATAAGTTATGAGTGCTAGTTTATTGCGTGTTCACTGTAACTCTCCCAGACACTAACTTTTTGAGAGAATACTATTATTCGGGAAAAGGAGGAGGCCATTAGTCACACTGGGAGCTGATGCTCCATCGGTATAGCAGGTAACATGCTTGGAGAACGAAAGCAACTATTGTTTTATTTTCTTATAAAAATAAAAAAGATTGTTTTTAGACCTTTTTTACTAAATGATTCTTTTGTTATGTTTTTGTAAGGTTCAATAAGGTTTAGGTTTATGTGTGTATTTGAGAATAAGGAACTGGGGAACATCATCTATGTGGCCATTTAGATGATGTTCTCCTTCCTGATAGTGCCATCGTGTGAAGAGATGTGTGAAAAGTCAACACTTTTTATTCCATTGTTTTATAAGTTGTTAGGGAAATATGGTCGTCTGAAGAGCTGCTAATCTTGTTATTAAATTTTATGGTTGCATATCCGTCTGTCTTTCAGCAGGAAAAGCACACATTCCTTTTAGGCGTTAATGTTGATGGACGAAACCGCACCAATACTAGTAAATTTTGCCGCTTTGCTTGTACTGTATTCCGATAAAGCAGAAGGCGCTGTGAAATTGGTACATGTTTACATATGTATATTGAAAATCTGTCTGAAATTTTAAATCAATCTCGTTTTTCTCAGATATGTGTGGGGGACAAAATATATAGGACAGACTTCAAAACTAGAAATTATTGAACACAAATTTCTAGAAAGCGGTCATTCTTTTAAGGAAGCCAATTCCATGAACAGTGCCACTGAACATCAGAAAAAATTCATGTCTGTTTTTTGCTTAAATGACTGGCTAAACATTTTCAAATTAGATCATTCAAATCGTGTAAGAAATAAATCAGAGCTACCGTATAGAACAACCTAACTAAAACGCCTTGATTTTGAAACTAAGTAAACTGGTTGAAGGTGAAGTGTTTTAAATATGAGAAATCACTTCCTAAGACAATCCAGTAAAAATATGACTACTCAGGTGAACACGACCATCTTAATGTTTCTGCAAGACGTCCAGGGTGATGGGACAAACCACCATGTTACAAGAATTACCAGAACTGTACAAGCCACTGCCAATAATCAAAGTGGTGAAATTTGATCTTATAACAATGTGCAAGAAAGAAGCAGTCTCTGAAGTTTTTATCCATGGTACAAGTCAATTGTGACATCAGAGACTACCAGGAAGGATCAACTAACACAACCAGACATGTAATTCAGAAGAAGAAAATAAATTCGATTTACTTTTTAAATAAAGACTATGCTGGAAGCTAAAAAATAACTGAAACCCTTTTTACTAAAGTAATCATTTTTTGATGTAGCGAATATTAAAACTACTGTTATTATAAAGTACTGTTCCGTTTCAATAAAACTAACAACAGTTGTTATTTTATTAAAGATAATAATGTGTATTTCCGTTCTGTAAACTAATAGTAATAGCTTAATTTAACCATTATTATAAGCTGGTAAAATTTTTAAATAAATAGATTTTATTGTAGATTAGTTTCAAATTATATGTTTATATTTTCCTTTAAATATTTTTATTAATAATTGCAAAGAATATTAAAAAAGGAAAATACTTTGACTTGCAACACATACATTGTACAAATCAGTTTACCAAGAATAATAGAAATGTGTTCAGGAAGAAGGCAGTAAGTCAGGTATCTATGACTTAAATTCAATTTATATGTTCAATTACAATTTCGTTTTTTTATTTTCATAAGGTACACTAATTAATTCCTAACTAAATTAGGAGAATTTCAAAACAGTCTAATACTAATGTGGAATTATGATTGCCATTTGAAGTTTGAAACCTTGATATCTTAAAACTTAATATTTTGACTTAGTGTGTTCTGCTTGTAAGCCCACGATATACTGTATATCCTATAGTATACAATCTCGTCTCGTAACAGACGAGCTTATGATGCTCATCGATTTTGTTTGTTTGTCTGTATCCGACTTATTCGTTTTGGTTTTTAAGTGTTCGAAGGAAATTAAATCGTTGCGTTACGTTAAGCTGTTGAAGATTATCGCTTCAGATTTCCTTTCAATCTTCAACGTCACACAAAGAAAACTAGTGTTTTCGTGAAATTGACAGAATGTGCTTGTAAGGTATTAAGTTAACAAACGAATCAAAGATGTTTTATAGTATCTGTGATTAAGTAACGTAAATAATAAGCGAAATTAGACTGAATGTCCTATAATCATTAAATTTAATCATAAATGTACTTGAAATTAATATTCTATTACAGGAAAAATTGTCAATCTTTTTTAAAAAAAGGAAAGACTACCGGCAGTCACATAGAATTCTAACTTTTAGAAAACAAAATAAATCGTAATGCATGGATACTGTCAATTCGGAAAAGTTAGAAATACATTTTTGTTTGGAGCTATTGACCTATGTTCGTCTTAACCAGCAATATCTTTTCCCAAATGTTGAGTGCCACATTTCTGAGTTTCGAGAAGGTACGGATCTGTAAATGTAAACAACAGAAATTTGAACGACACAACTCCGCAGGTAATTGTTATTTCAGATTATAAACTTAAATGTTAGATATACGATTCTATTTTGAATTGTCTCGTAGATTTCAAGACGTATAGTCTATATCTTTGAAAGTGTATGGTACTTTAAAAAAGGCGAGATGTGTTATTCGTTCAGTGTTTCGTCCGCGTAATTGTCGGTCCATCGTTCGTTTCCTTAATTAGCGAAACTGAAGTCGGCTGTTTGCGTACTTTGCAGACTGCTTGCAAAATTTGTAAGAATTGCGGTTTCCTATAATTTTATAATACCGAAACGTAAAGTCAAATTACGAAAGCGGCACACATCCGGCAGTACGCTAGCGAATCGTGTGATGTGTACATTTTGCAACAAACATTAAACATTACATGTAGCCCTACACTTCTACGTTTTACATATCAATTGAAAGCCAATTATGTCGTACGCTCATGACGAACTTATTTAGCCTAATACGAATACTGGCGACTTGTGATTTGCCATTTTCAGAACTCAGTTAATAGTGACAGTCGCGTCGTCATTTTGCTCGACAGCATTACAAGGACCAGGTTTAACTAAAACGCAACTACACGTAGTGTAATTAAACTAATGAAGAAGAAAACAAAACAGGTTAGCGGTTAATCAATACCACAAAAAATGGTCATCTCTGATTCTATAGCCATCTCTATTAAATAGTCGCTTGTTAGATTAGTAGTGAGAACATACAGGAACAATGCCATGAATAAAAGAGTAGAATCCGAGCTACGGTTTTACTAGAGGACAGCGTTGCAACATCGTACAGTAGTTATCGTTTGACTTACAAGTTCTTCAAGATATGTGGCAACGTGCGGTGGTTACTATGACCCGGTAGACGTTGATTGGTCCAGAGATTACAAAGCTGTTCTTTCTCACCCTCTACACCAGACAAAATATCGTTTCTGTTTTATTCGCAGTCTACTTCCTTCTGTAGCAGTGCTTTAGAACATTAACAGTCTTATGCACATCCTACTCGTGTCAGGAAGGCGAAGAGAGACGTAGTCTCATAACTGTTGCTTAATTTCTTCTCCGTTTGATTCACAACTGCGTTCACTTTTATTAATCGTATTGAAGGGCCAGTATTGTCGTCGCCGTCTCCGAAAACCTTAGCTCCGAGGTTAGATTAGCTCTTCTCTTATAGTTTGATAGGATTATCAGAATCTTTTAACTCTGAGTAACATGTCAATCTATTCGTATTATCTCTCAGTGTTGACAAATGTAAGATTGCAACCCAAGTATTCAAAGATGGTGATGAATACCAACGCCTGGTGTCCAATCCTGCTTTCATTACTTCTGGCCGTAATAATAAATTATTTTAGTTATTACGGGAATAAAGTACAATTATTCAGCTGTTTGGGATATTCTACGAGTTGATTGTATTCCGACATTACGATTTGAGTTGAACTACATATGTTGAAGGCTCTTAATTAACTCCATATTATCAGCAGTTGTTTGTAGCTTGGTTACCTAACATAGGGCCTACCTCCACTTTCCCAAGAATTAATTTATTCCTACTTTCAATATGGTTTCGATGTAGTCTAATAAACACAGTACTCTCCTAGCGGATGTCCCTAGCAACACTCGTTGGTGCAAGTAATGTTTGCGTAACGCACAACGATTACTAAAGTACGAAATATGTGCTGCCTGATGTAATTTAAGTTCGGCTACACACATTACTACATCTGTGTGTGTGTGTGTGTGTGTGTGTGTGTGTGTGTGTGTGTGTGTGTGTGTGTGTGTGTGTGTGTGTGACTTACAAACCACAAATGGCATACCAATATTTGTAAATTTCTGATAATGGAAAACATAAGATTGCATGTAAGTAAAACTTAATTGGTCACTCATACAGCCGAGATTATGTCTTAAATGCTTGATTCGTTCTGTGCTAGTCTAGTCTTAAGATGTACATCTAGTTAGTAGGTGTACGTTATTGAAGAAATTAATATAAATGGTCTATTTTAGTGCCATCGTCTTAGTCGTTAAAAATATACAGTATAGGCGGCAGAAGAGCGAGGGGTACAGTTTGGCATGGCTGAATGAAGCCGTTTTGCACACAAGAAACTCAGTTATTTGTTATCGTCCTGAGAACGAGTTGATTTGCGGGAACCTATTGTGGGAACCCAAGCCATCGGCCTTCAAGTCTGACACACTAAACATAACACGGAGGCTGCGTGGCGAGTAGCCTTTTGGTATAAACAGCAACTGGAAAAAGACGTGTTTGTTCAGTAAGATCTAATGAAAAAGAATGAGCAAGATTATTAATAATATAAATTTTCGGAATTCAGTTCAACTAAAGGAATGTAACTATCGCCGGTTGCAATAACTATTAGAGATCGGTGTGACTTCCAGATTCGTTTAATCACCATCAACAATTTGAGATTTTCCGAACATTTGAAGACTTTTCGAAGTTACAGATATTTTCGTTGTTCGCGCCTTTTATTCAGTGACTCATGTCTAGTCACTGGGCAACAGGAAATCCAATAGTATAAAAGAGTAATACAACATTTAAATATTTGTTTTCCGGGAAAAATAGTTAGAGCGATAAGGAACTTATGGTTAGCTGGGTGTAAGGGATTGCGGAGAATCGGTTGCACAATTGGTCAGCCAAGCACGGCAATTTTCACTTCTTACAGCCAACTGCACAATAGTTCGGAATTTTAATATTTACGCTTATCTAATTAATGATTTTTTTACTACGTTTTTACTCTAGTGTACTAATAATCACTTACTGTAATAAAGCGCAGAGTTAACTTAGAAATGAATCGTACCGAAACGTTATTTATATTTTAATAATTAACCTAATTTTCCGGTTACGTCAACCATTCTGTGCGCTGTTACTTTTTTAACTTCTATCTGTGTGACAGTATATACTTGTTTTCGTTTTACTACACATATTTCTTGTTTTATGTTACATTCTGTTACACAACACACAACTGATCGTTTGCTCACTGCTCAATTAATAAATTTATTTATTAATACTGTAGGCTACCAATTTCTCCGAACTGGCACTCCATACATGCAGGTAAATTGTTTTATTATTCCTCTGTATCAAAGACGTTAACTTTTATTTTGCACATAGCTTTAACTGAAACATTTATTTTCAGTTATATTCTTCAACAATACATCCAATCTGGAAACATTTCCTCACTTTGCGTATTTGTATATTACACATTATAGGCTACATTATAACGGAATACTCCGTTGCTTCGAGTAAAGTTAACTTTTTGATCGCAAGTTTTATTTACTTTTATACTAAGACGGTTACTTTAAGGCAGTTAATTTACCAAAACAGATATCGGAGAAGAGATTTACGTGTACCGTTACCAACTCGGCATAGGCTATACCTTCTCCAATTTTATGTTTATGCTAATAAAAGAAACGTTTATATTATCAAAATTTTATTTTTTCCTAAATGTTTTAATTTTGTTCCTTTTTAGAACCATCAAGAGACTCCAACCGGATTGTTGCCGGAATAAACCTATAACCGTACGCGATCGCGATCGCACACACACAGACTCACACTCACACTCGCACACTCATACATTCACACAATCACAGGAAGAGAGAGAGAGAGGGGGTTAGGGAGGCACGGAGACGTAATGCAAAAAAATATTTTTAATCTTAGTAATTTATATACAGTACTTGCGTGTTCATTAAGTGACGTATCTAATGCTTTTAAGAATATTGTAAAATGAAGCTTAAGAATCTTCCAATAATTCAAATTGCATGAACCATTACTTAACATATGTCTTATTCTAAATAACTGTTTTGTGAATTTTCAGTTAAGGATATTTTACTTCCATGTTCCATAAGGAAATGGAAGTATGGTGATGGCGAAAAAAATCGTGTTCGAGATAAGGGCAGATTCTGATTGTACTACCCTCAAAACATGAAGAAAAGTAATTTTTCGGAAAGTGTGTGTGTGTGTGTGTGTGTGTGTGTAGAATTTTTCTCTGGCAAACGATAACGATATGGCAAATTCAACAGAATCAAATAATTTTTTGCATACCTGCCTGCGTTGTAGAGGACTCAAGGCCTATTGATTTGGTGAAGATCGGTTAAGGGGAAGGGGTAGTTTACCGGCAACGTTTTACGTTTTAACAAGAGTAAATTACTTGAAAATTTATTTAAACTTTTTCAAACAATGGTAATTATTAAAAATAAAATAATTTTGTTGCCAGGCAATAAAATTACAATTTGTTCATTTTCATTCAAATCATGTATGAGTGAAAATATATTGTTCCTGGCAGGCAAGCATATCTCAATTATGTAATCGTTATGTTCCCAAAGTTTTATTATTGTGATTACCGCAATAAAAAGGAAGGCAGGACACACACACACACACACACACACACAAATCGCGTTATTTCTGGCCTCACTCATGTTTATTTTCTTACGTTTGCACGCTTTTTAAAAGAAAAGTGCCGAAACCCACACCAACACAACGCGTGCAACCCGAAAAGGTGTCCAGCGTGGACAGCGATTTGCTTTCTGTGGATCGGTGGCCAGTGTAACTGCACGTGTTTACAGAGGAACGGTTCATAGACAGACTTTTCGTCTTTAGGGAATGAACCTTCTGCAATATGCTCAGGGTCCATGAGAGACTTCGGAGCGCTCCTTCTTTTCCGCGTGTTTGTTCTGTGAAACGTACACTATAGATTCGCAGCTTTACTCTGAGCGACGCTTCATAGGGAATGTTGAAAATTTTTGTCCACGGTGTACCCTCATACACACTAAAACCTGCTCTGTTGTTTTGATCACGGACATCATAATATTAAAACTTTGGAAACTTGAGCACTACTTAATGGAGATCAAACATTAACTTTTACAAGCCATTAATTTTATGCATATTTTGAAGCAATAAATGTTTTAATAAATTAATTCAATCTGTGTACTTATTTCTATTATGATATAAGAATTAAAAACTAATATGTGTATGTGTGTATGTATGAAAAATATATAAATATTTTTTTCCTCTGGAAAACTGTTTGCCCCTCCTGGAAAATATTTTGACCTCCCTGATGGCTAGTTATTTACTAGCCTGTGTGGAATATCGCGTTATGACATGGATCTGAAGGGTGGGTGTTAAACAGAAGACACAAACGTATTAAGGAAGAAATGTTTTGCTGAGAAATTTATAATTATATGGATGAACAGAATCGTCGTTAAGGAAATCAGAACACGAATGGAAAGAAAGAAAGATCCGATTTTAAAAAAGAAAAATGACTAGTATAGTATTGACAGGAAAGAGTTTGATAACACTATGGACATCATTCACCCTCGGCCGATAACTCGCAGCGAGAGTCCAATTTCATTACAGGAATCAGATCACAGCTCCCTTTGGCCAGCTCTTCTTTCGACCTACAAACATTTTATCTAAAAGTACAGTCCTTCCTCACGAAAACTGAAGATAGTCTTCACCCACTTGACATGGGGATACTATTTTAGCTGTTACGTCATTTCTTTAGAACTCAAACATCCACTTATTTGATGTTTTGTCACCATAGGCCTATCTAGCTCTGCTTCTTGTTTTATATGTGTACTACGTTATCGGCAACAAAGAAGTAGTTTGTTGTTGAAATTCCTTCCCGGGGTGTTTGACCGTGGTCCAATGTTTTCTACAAAACCAGACTTTTCGACAGTGCCATCGACTGGCATGATCAGTGAAAATTGAGTGCGCTAACGTGAGGTGGTATACGTTAGTGACCATAGTACTGTGGTTAAGGCTGAAGAAAGAAGTAGTTCATATGGAAATATTTAATTTAGAAAATGATTTTAAATATAAATCTTAGAACATGGAAGTCAAGAATGGTTCTCCATACCGATATTTTCTACAGAATATGTAAACAAATGCAATTTATAGGCTAATTTTACAAATTTATTAGGATTTTCAATGACGTATAATTTGCGGCCTTGCAAGTAATTTTGTAAATCATTTTGGCAAAATTCCATCTGAAATCACCAATCTTGTGCTCCAATTTCATCCACATGGACGCAGGACATTGTTGTTTTACCATTTAGGTTAAAAAGGGAAAGGCTTCTGTTAGCCTTTAATAGAAAACAAAGCATTTGTTTTCTTATATTTATACAAGCAACTGTCGTTACTTTGGTGAGAGAAATACGTCATTGAAATATGTCAAACACCTAGCGTATTCCATGTTTATTTTAATTCTCTAATAGGTTTACCCTTACCCTTGCGCTTATGAATCCCCAAGAGACTTGAGACAGCACCTTATTCTACGTTTGTCGCGTCACCAGCGTCACCGTTGCCTATGCAATGTATTGCAGTCAGTCAAGGAACATCGTAATTTTCCATCATGTAAAGCCGCGTCTACACTGACTTACATCTGTTGACTGAGTCTTTACAAGAAGCCTCACTGTTACAACTGCCTGTATACAGGTATCGCTTCCTGTACCGGAATGTTTTATCACACCGAGCGTTTGTAAACGAGAACTATCAGGATGGATTTATTTTACAAGAACAAAGACTGCTTTATTTACCAAGTAGAACTTTTTAAGACAGACTGTACTATCTCAATTTAAAATAAAGTTAATAATCAACTTGTAAACTTCGCAATGGCAAAATGTCGGTAAACGGTTCTTCTTAGTGAAATTAATATTTCTGGAAAACAAAGTAACACATGACCGAAGTAATTTGGAACAAGCAACCATTAGACGATCCACATATTTGACACGCACGCGCGCGCACACACACACAAACACACACACACTACTTTATAAATAAAATTCAATTCAGTCAATCCGAAATGACGACGACGTGTTTCACATAGCCAACATTGTTTTAATGCGTAAAACCTTGCCATAGCTCACCAAAAGTGAATTTCTGTTAAACTGTTAAGGTTTATTTACTGAGTAATTGTTAGTGTGAATTAACTTCTTAATGAAAGTTAAAATAAGCCTATACTAATTCTTTACATTAAAGTTAATGTGCAATATTTAATACCGCAATAAATGGAGTTATTCTGAAATTAATACATAGTAATAACCCAGCTACACACAGAAACATTGCAAAAGAGATTTTCAATATACGAGGGTAAGTTGAAAAATTCGCAGAGCGACAACTGTAGCTTAACTGTAAAACTAAAATTTTTCGTGTGCTGCAAGATTTTTATTTTATGTGAACTCCTATTAATTTCGAAATCTATCAATTTATTCATTGTTTAGAAGCTGTTTAAAATTGACGTGTCTTACGTGTTTTTAAAAACGGAAAAAATTAAACATCGTGGTGTGATAATAATTGTTTAATAATAATTGTTAATAATTGTTTAGCGCCAACGGAAATTTAAAACGAAATTGTAAACGTGCGACTTCAAAACCCCCGGTTTGTAAGTAGGCACTTGAGTTTAAATGTGGTCGTACGAGCATTGAAAACGTGGTCGCACTGGACGCCCCAAAAATGCAATAACTCCAGATGCGGCAGCTATCTTGCACAACGCTTTTTCACACCAAGTTCTTGAGTTAAACCATGGTGCACACGCTCATATGAGATGCCTATGATTTCAGCAACGTCATCCACTCCTCAATCTGCGGTCTTCCAACATCCCATGAAATTTTTTCAATAATACCATTTTTGTTGCACTTTTTACACGTCCACTGCTGGGATAGTCTTCAGCGCTTGTACGACCACATTCTAACTTGAGTGTGCCCCACGCACCGTTGTTTCTGAAGGCGCAGCATCTCCTAACACATTAACAATTTCATTTTGATTTTCCATTGGCGCTAAAACGTTTTTAACAGAGAATTCATCACAACACGACGTTTGATTTTGTGCATTTTAAAAATACTGTAACGCCAAAACGCGAAAAAAGGGAAACTAAAGCATGTGGCAGCTGTGGGATTGACATTGACGTATGTGGGAAGCCATAAAAGGAGTTAACACAAAGGAGTGTAACAGCCTTCAATGTCGACGTGCATAGGTCTGTAGGTATCATAAATATAACAAGAGCAGAGGGTCGGCAGTATAACAATCATTTTAAATGCGTATTGATTGCACAATAAATTAATTATTAAATATATAAAATTATCGATCTCTGACATGTATGTGTATAATTTAATCTTAATGATGATTCTAACTATCTATGCTCATCAACACATACGTGATATCATTTATTTAATTGAACATAAGAAACTCTTAAAATCTATTTGCATTCTTTCAAACTTTAGGTTAATATTTGGGTTGCATTGGTAATAATGAACGCATGTTTCTGGTTAACTAAAATACTAGTTTAATTATCATTTATGACATATTATAATAGTACATAGGTTACGTCGCTGTACCTGAAATACATACATATTTTATAATAAACAAAGATATATCTTAATATATGCTGAAACAAAGAAAACATACATACATATATAAATCAAATGATGTTACAATTCAATATTCTACTTATTTAATGCGTTCATTAAATCCCAAATAAGCTTTTGTTTATACGTTCATTAACTACTTTACTCAGATTTACTCATTACTTTTCTTAATAAATTTTCTCAGGTGTGAATTCTTTGAAAGAAACCAGGTCAGTAGAAGTTACTAATTAGAAGTAATTATAATAATGGTTACTTGGTTATTGAATATCCATAAGTTGTTGACGAAGTCTCGTTCTGGTGATGGAGATGGCTCGTAGATACATTCCGTCGTAAGTTGTTTTATCACTGCCACTTATCACTTTATTCTTCCGACCACTCGCGTAGGTGTTTGTATGTGTGTGGGTAATTGAAGTTCAGTGTTCAATCAATGTTCTATCTTACTGTGTTTGCTGTGAGTTCGTTTTAAAGTCAATATACATGTCTAGTTTCATTAGTCGCTGCTTCAACAAACGATCCTATAATTGATTAGCTTGTTTAATGTTTCGTGTTCATTATGTTGTTGATACACAATATTAAGTTCAAATAATTTGTATATCGTTAAGTGGTGCTGTCTGTTAGTGTAACGGTCTGATTGTTCACTTGGTGTAATTTTCACTAAGTCCGTTACTGCGCACACCGGTAAAGTTCCACTACCGCGATATGAATGTATTATTAAGTTTTAAGTTCCTTGTTATTTATCTAACTTCCGAATGATTTGAGTAAACAATGGAAAGTTTATGATATACCGTCTCTCGCACTTGAAGTTAAACTACTTGATAATTGAAATGTAAACTATCTGAAAATTCTAACTGTAAAACTTTAGTATAACCATTCAAAATTTAAGTGTTGACTGTCTAAAAATTGAGTATGACTGCCTAAAAATTGAGTTTGACTGCCTCTCCGTCTTCCTGGACAGCTAGTTTTATTAATTCGTCCCTACTCAAAATTTTGTCTCTGGCGCGCTTCACGCCCACTTCTTTTCGAGATTGGTCAGTTTTTGATTTTCTCGGAAAATACTGTCCCACTATGTCAAAATCCTACGTCATAGTTCTTCCGATAGGTTCTTCGCCTCAGTTGCTATGGAAACATCCCTCACCATCAAATTTCTCGCTGACTGAAGGTCTCTGATAGGTCCTTAGGTCTCCCTGCTCTCTGGCTTGACGATCGTTGACCCGCTTCGAAGAAACTACGGCTATCAACAACTTGTCTATCAGCCTATTGTCTGAGTAAACTCTGCGTTTCTATAGATTCCCATTATCTGTACTTACAGTCTTCCTGGCGTATTGTTCTATGCTCCAACCCCTTTTTTCTGGCTATTACTAATTTCGAACATCTGCTGGTCGTTGAAGTCACCCCAACTTTCCCTTCGTAATTTCTTGTCTGTCAATTAGACGATACCTCCAGCTGTGTAACATGACTTTAGTTTTTGTCAGCCTATCTTCCAGTATTGTTACTTAAGGTGCAGCGTATCCGTTTCATTGTAGTACGGAGCCTCACTCGTTTTTGTCGCTTATCGTCTACTGACGTAACATGGCCACATCTGCTACAATTCTCGGTACGGGTGTGAATGTCCTTACTTACTTTGTTACAGCTGCGGAGAGCAATAATTCTGGACGAAACTTTCCCTGTCATCTTACGCCACCAAATTCTATAGTTGGATTGAACTTAATGCGTTTCTATTGTCAAGTCAGCAACGCTTCACTGACACCTTCTCATTACTCCTTATTTATTGCTCCACCATAAGTCGTTGACACTTGCCTCGTGTGAACGTACTCTGCCGAGGTGAAATTTAAAAAATTTTAAAATTTTCTGCTCGTTACAGTGTCCTCAATTTCGATTTGACGATGTGACCTCTGGGAACAACTCAAATCTAAATTCTGCGCCCTATACGTCGTCTCGCCGTGTCCATCTTCTTCAGGGGAAGGTATACACAATAACCTACTTTCAAAAGCTTATATGACCAGTGGTACACCCCCTTTTGGTTTTAATCGGTTTTCTGATTTTATTGCTAGCTATTTGGGATAGCTGAACGCATTTCACATTGTCGAATTGACATATAAATACCTTATCTTGATAATTATAAGACAAATCATAAATTCCATAAGCAATTAAATAATTTCATCAATTGAATAAAATTTTACCTTCTAAAATATCATATTCACAAGATATTATCAAACAGTTAAGCGGTTCAATGTAACCTTTACATGATATCAAAGAAAATCTCCTATACATATACACCTTTGTGCATTACTAATGACCTTACAAATAAAATCTTTTAAACTGTTATTTTAAAATTAGATTGTTAATTGACACAATCGCTATGTTAATTGTAATTATCTTAATAATTTACATACACGTATTACATTTAGTTTCAATGATTTACCAACTTCATGATAACATCGTTTATAATCCTAACCTACTAATTACATACACTCATATTACTAAAGTTCATTCACTATCTAGTTCGTTGAATATTATCACTTATCTGATTTTAAGTGTCCATTTTTTCACTTTGTCCTTTTAACTTATTACTATATAAATCAAATAATAGCAATTAAATGTCCTTTGCATTCACTGCAATATTCTTATAAGATGTCACACTAAATGTTAATTTATCTTATTATCTAACATTTAATTAGTGCTTAATTGACTAAATACATTTTTGATGTTATGTTTCAACAATTAAAGTACATAACTTTCTTGGATAAGTCAGCTTGAATGATATCACCGCGTCAATTACCCTAACGCAGTTGATTCATCAGCATCGGCTAGCTTCTTAAGACATCTTCTTCTATTTCTTCCTCTTCCTTCATCTTCAATTCTCTGATTCATAGTATTTTTTCAATTGTCTGGCATTAAATTTTCCACGGAGTTTCTTGTCATCATCGCAATCAACGAGTAGATAAGTAGCTTCTCCGAGAATTTGATGCACTTTATATGGTCCGCAGTACAGTTCGCAAAATTTTTCAATTCTTTTCTGGACCGCGTCCGATTGATGATATGTTCTGATTAACACTTTCTCACCAAAGTTGAATCTTGTAATGGTTTTAGTCTCATTACATAATTTTGCTTGTTTTTCTCTCTTCTCCTTCATTTTGATAAATATTTGGTTATGATCTACCCCTTTAACTAGGAGCATATCCTTGTTGATGTATTTTTCCCACGCTCTGGGAGGTTTTTTTCCGAGCTGAGCTTCGTACGGTGTTACTTCTATCGTCTCGTGGTACGTTTCGTTAATACAACTCTCGACGATTGGTACGTAACGCGACCACTTTGTATGTTGATCACCAACAAAGATCCTAAATAAGTTCCCAAGCTGTCTGTTGATTCTTTCAGCCAGATTCGCACAAGGGTTCCTTATTGCGGTAAATCGTGGTTGGATATTTAGTTCAGTTAATCCATCTAACCATTTTTAGATGAAAATTGCGTTCCGTTGTCTGTGATAATCACTCTAGGAGACCCTAGTTCTTCACGATATTAGTGTACTCTCCTCAGTGTAGCGGCGGTCGTTGCCCTTCGAAGTGTGAAAAGTCGTACGTATTTGGTAAAGTTGTCAACCATAATAAATAGATACCTTACCCCGCCGGCCGAAACAGGTAACGGTCCGTAATAGTCCGCGCTCACAAGGTCACCCTTGCGTAACGGTATTATGGCTTTTGTTCCTCCGAACGAGTTTCTGTTGCCGGAATCCTTTTTTTTCTGACAAGTGTCGCAAGTCCGTACATAAATTTTCACCCTCTTTAACATCCCGTCCATGGTAAAGTACTCCTGTAATAATTTGATACATCTCTTCGCACCGCGATGCCCATACATACGGTGTATTTCAGCAATTATTTCGCCAGACACACTGTTCGGTACGTATAGTTTCCACTCTCCTTTGCGTAATCTGTACAATTTCTCATCGACGAATCTATAAAATTTATTTAATTTCTTATCTATACAATTTTCCCTAATCTTATCAATAATATACTTAAGCTTATGATCTTGAATTTGGTGCCTTCCAATATCCATTAGGATCTTGCTTACCTTCTTATCAATTTTGATTGTCAGGTGGTTAATTAAATATTCGGAAATATTGTCACTAATTACTTCTGGTGTGGTATCTTCTGGATTTCTGCTCAGAAGATCGGCAATAATATTGTCCTTACCTCTACAATGGACAATGTCAAATTTGCACTCCTGAATACTTAAGATCCAGCGTGTAATACGCGAGTTGTTTAAATGACATTTATTCATAAAAGTAAGTGCTTTATTATCAGTAATGATGGTTAACGGTTGTCCTAGTATGTATATACGGAACCGTTCAAGACATCTTACAATACACAAAAGCTCCTTCTCCGTAGTGTAATAATTTATTTCCGCACCCTTGAATGTCCTGCTGATAAAAGCTATTACTCCAATTCTTCCTTCTTCGTCCAATTGATATAGTTGTCCGCCATATGCAAAGTTGCTGGCGTCACATTGCATATAATATCTTTCGTTTATTCGGGGAAACTTTAAGATGACTGTTTCTACGAATAACCTTTTAACCTGCTGAAAACATTCATTTAATTCCTGTGTCCAGGTGAATTTCTGTCCTTTCCGTAACAACTCGAGTAATGGTTTAGTAGTTTCAGCGTATTTGTCTGTAAAACGATTATAGAAATTTGTCAACCCCAGGAAACCTTTTAATTGTTTTTGGTTCCGAGGTGCAGGGAACTTCATAATGGCATCTATCTTCTCGTCCGTTGCTCGTATTCCTTGCGTTGTTAGTTGATAACCGAGGTACGCGATTTCTTTTCTGAAGAACTGCGACTTCTCCAAATTGATGGTTAAATTTGCCCTCCTTAAATTAGATAATAATAAGTCTAAATGTAACAAATGCGTTTCTAAATCTTCTGAATAACACAGGCAATCGTCGACATAAATAATGGTATTCTCTTTTACTTCTTCGTCCAGTACTGTGTCCAATCCCCTGGTCAGTGCTGCAGAACTGGTACTCAGACCGAATGGTGTAACTGTAAAACGATAACACTTGCCGTCGTACATAAAAGCGGTGAAGTTCCGGCATTCCGACTTCAGTGGTACTTGCCAGAAACTGCTAGTTAGATCTACGGTAGATAAGTACTTCATCTCTCCACATCTCGCCAAAATGTCGTTTATTGGAGGGGCACCCTCGTAGTCTGGGATAGTCGCACTGTTCACCTTCCTCGCATCCAAACACAATCGTACGCTACCGTCCTTCTTAATTACCGTCACCAGTGGGTTGATATATGCGCTGTTGCATCTCTCAATGACCCCATACCGTAACATTTTCCGAATCTCCTCATCTACCTTCCCTTTATAGGCTAATGGGACAGGCCATCCTCTCTGGAAGTACGGTGTCTGGTCGGTGACTCGGAACTCGTGGACATACCCATCGATTCTTCCGGGGCATTCTCTGAATAAACTACAATTCCTTATTAGAATCTCCCTTAATCTTTCCAACGTTTCTTTATCTCCGCATTCTATACTTTCTATTTTCTTGTTAATGTTTCTGATGATCTCTTCTTCTTCTTCTACGTCCACCACTTCTATATGCATCATAGGCACCGTGTACGTCGCTTCGTTATCCTCTCTTCTTATCTCGACGATTCTTCTTCCCATGTCAATGAGACACCCTGTTTCTTGAAGAAAATTGGTTCCTAATATGCATGGTTTTATCAAATCTGGTATTATTAGGAAAACACATTCATATTTAATTTCTTCAATATAGATATCACATAATATTTGTTTTCTGATTAGCTTTGATTTATTACCAACTGCGCTAACTATTAATGTGTTAGACATCGGTAATATTTCATAAGGTGTAATGTTATGTTTGTTTTGGTGAAACCACAACTCAGATAATCCAGCTATTACAGATCCAGTATCGATTAACGCTTGTACACTAACATTATTATTGAACTTGATATTTATCTCAGGACACCTGATTATTCGTTGAGAAATTTCTTCATCATCATTACACAATAAATCGCTTCGTAAGTCCGGTAGGATAATATTCGTCTGGTAGTCATTTGTTTTGACGGCTATCTTTGTTAATGGGTGGAGGGATTTTTTTTTCCTCTTCTTGTTGACGATTTCTTTTAGGTTGAGTGCCCGACGCACCGGCTGTCGTGTTTGTAAACTCTATTGTGTTGACAGCGCGCCGGTCCGCGTTACGGGGCTGGTTATTTATGGCGGGTCTGTCACCCCATGTTTTCTTCTGTATACCGCCTCCTTTGTTCAAGCCGCTTTCACTTTCCTTATACGCATTTCTTCCCTCGTTTGCCGCTGCATAGTTCGATTCTCTATTAATTCTTGGTTGAATCTGTGAATACTCGATGATCAGAGATTCGAAGTTTGGTATCGTCACAATCCCTCTTGTGACCACCGCAAGCTGGATGTCCCGCCCAAAGTGACGAGATATCTTACGTATCAACTGATAATCAGACAAAGTAGGTGTTAACTGCTTACTTTCCAACAAAATCCGTTCAATATATTGAATAGCAGTAACTGGTCCGCGCCAATCAAATCTGCCAAACTCCAAATGGTCCCGGATACTGTCCTGTCGTTCCTGGCCCCAATATTTTAGAGAGAACGCTTCCTTGAATTCTGCGAAGTTTGATATCTGGTCACGTATCACTCGCCACCAAATTCCTGCGTCTAACTCCAGATGTTTGCCAATCCACTTGATATTGTCAGCGGGATAGTATAACTCTTGAACTTCGGACAATTCTTTGAGGAATTCCATAGGGAATCTGTCTGTGCCATTATATTTGAGATCATTGTGGTTAGGTCCGTTAAATCGATTTAATATTCCACAATCACCTTCCATCAGTTGTCGCTGTAACCTTTCTTGGTTTTCTCTTACCTTATTTAAATGTCCCTTTAATTCTTCGATCCTAGTTGTCTTTTCTTTCGTAGTCTCGTCCAACTTCTGTTCTGTTGAACGTTGTCTACCGTCTACGTCTTCTAATTTTTGTATAATATTACTATTTGTTCCTTCTTGCTCCTGTTGTCTCTGCAGAATGGTATTGTGCATCTCGGCCTTGAGTTCTTCGTGCTTCTTATTGTAATCCTTAACGTGAACATCGAACTTGTGATTAATCTTTTTAACGGTCGTCTGGGTAGAGTGTACCGCCGCCATCCATTCTTGACGATCATTATCTTGTTTTTCTTGTATTTCTACGTACTTCTTGTCGGCTTCTTCTCTCAAGTCCCTCACGATCTCATCTTGCTTTTTCTGTAATTCATCGACCTTTCTTTCCCAGGTCTGCTGGCAGTCATGTATCTCGGACCTTATCTGCGTCAGCTGCTCCTCTGACTGTCGTTTCATCTCTTCCTTATGCTGGTCGAGTTTTCCATTTTGTTTTTCTAACTTTTCATTAATTAATTTAATATTTTCTTCTAGTTTTTTGCTTTGTTCTTCTTGTTTCTTGTCTCGTTCTTCTTGTTTCTTGTCTCGTTCTTCTTGTTTCTTTTCTTGTTCTTCTTGTTTCTTGTCTCGTTCTTCTTGTTTCTTTTCTTGTTCTTCTTGTTTCTTGTCTCGTTCTTCTTGTTTCTTTTCTTGTTGACGCATGAACTCCATTAACATTTGTATAGTTCCATCTTCTAGTTTTGATGTCTGTCCTCGCGCCCTATCTTCTGGACTCCCTACCACACTACTTGGTTCACTAGGTGTAGTATTGTCCTCGGTATTTACTGCACCTAATTGGTTATTAATGTCAAATTCTACACTGTCTGAATTGCTCGCCATTTTAGCCCTAAAGCGCGTAATCATTCAAACTGACTTACACTAATAACGCTTATCTTACTTCTACTTCTATGACACTACTTTTTCTACTACTTCTACTGCCTGTTCTTTACCTAAGCCGTACGTGTTAACAATCTGTGTTAATACGTATCATGCCGTGCGAATGGGCGCCATTTATAACAATCATTTTAAATGCGTATTGATTGCACAATAAATTAATTATTAAATATATAAAATTATCGATCTCTGACATGTATGTGTATAATTTAATCTTAATGATGATTCTAACTATCTATGCTCATCAACACATACGTGATATCATTTATTTAATTGAACATAAGAAACTCTTAAAATCTATTTGCATTCTTTCAAACTTTAGGTTAATATTTGGGTTGCATTGGTAATAATGAACGCATGTTTCTGGTTAACTAAAATACTAGTTTAATTATCATTTATGACATATTATAATAGTACATAGGTTACGTCGCTGTACCTGAAATACATACATATTTTATAATAAACAAAGATATATCTTAATATATGCTGAAACAAAGAAAACATACATACATATATAAATCAAATGATGTTACAATTCAATATTCTACTTATTTAATGCGTTCATTAAATCCCAAATAAGCTTTTGTTTATACGTTCATTAACTACTTTACTCAGATTTACTCATTACTTTTCTTAATAAATTTTCTCAGGTGTGAATTCTTTGAAAGAAACCAGGTCAGTAGAAGTTACTAATTAGAAGTAATTATAATAATGGTTACTTGGTTATTGAATATCCATAAGTTGTTGACGAAGTCTCGTTCTGGTGATGGAGATGGCTCGTAGATACATTCCGTCGTAAGTTGTTTTATCACTGCCACTTATCACTTTATTCTTCCGACCACTCGCGTAGGTGTTTGTATGTGTGTGGGTAATTGAAGTTCAGTGTTCAATCAATGTTCTATCTTACTGTGTTTGCTGTGAGTTCGTTTTAAAGTCAATATACATGTCTAGTTTCATTAGTCGCTGCTTCAACAAACGATCCTATAATTGATTAGCTTGTTTAATGTTTCGTGTTCATTATGTTGTTGATACACAATATTAAGTTCAAATAATTTGTATATCGTTAAGTGGTGCTGTCTGTTAGTGTAACGGTCTGATTGTTCACTTGGTGTAATTTTCACTAAGTCCGTTACTGCGCACACCGGTAAAGTTCCACTACCGCGATATGAATGTATTATTAAGTTTTAAGTTCCTTGTTATTTATCTAACTTCCGAATGATTTGAGTAAACAATGGAAAGTTTATGATATACCGTCTCTCGCACTTGAAGTTAAACTACTTGATAATTGAAATGTAAACTATCTGAAAATTCTAACTGTAAAACTTTAGTATAACCATTCAAAATTTAAGTGTTGACTGTCTAAAAATTGAGTATGACTGCCTAAAAATTGAGTTTGACTGCCTCTCCGTCTTCCTGGACAGCTAGTTTTATTAATTCGTCCCTACTCAAAATTTTGTCTCTGGCGCGCTTCACGCCCACTTCTTTTCGAGATTGGTCAGTTTTTGATTTTCTCGGAAAATACTGTCCCACTATGTCAAAATCCTACGTCATAGTTCTTCCGATAGGTTCTTCGCCTCAGTTGCTATGGAAACATCCCTCACCATCAAATTTCTCGCTGGCTGAAGGTCTCTGATAGGTCCTTAGGTCTCCCTGCTCTCTGGCTTGACGATCGTTGACCCGCTTCGAAGAAACTACGGCTATCAACAACTTGTCTATCAGCCTATTGTCTGAGTAAACTCTGCGTTTCTATAGATTCCCATTATCTGTACTTACAGTCTTCCTGGCGTATTGTTCTATGCTCCAACCCCTTTTTTCTGGCTATTACTAATTTCGAACATCTGCTGGTCGTTGAAGTCACCCCAACTTTCCCTTCGTAATTTCTTGTCTGTCAATTAGACGATACCTCCAGCTGTGTAACATGACTTTAGTTTTTGTCAGCCTATCTTCCAGTATTGTTACTTAAGGTGCAGCGTATCCGTTTCATTGTAGTACGGAGCCTCACTCGTTTTTGTCGCTTATCGTCTACTGACGTAACATGGTCACATCTGCTACAATTCTCGGTACGGGTGTGAATGTCCTTACTTACTTTGTTACAGCTGCGGAGAGCAATAATTCTGGACGAAACTTTCCCTGTCATCTTACGCCACCAAATTCTATAGTTGGATTGAACTTAATGCGTTTCTATTGTCAAGTCAGCAACGCTTCACTGACACCTTCTCATTACTCCTTATTTATTGCTCCACCATAAGTCGTTGACACTTGCCTCGTGTGAACGTACTCTGCCGAGGTGAAATTTAAAAAATTTTAAAATTTTCTGCTCGTTACAGCAGAGAGAAATTTTACCAGGAAATACAGCAGAGGCGTGTGAACAAGGTTAACAAGTGCAGCTGGAAGCGTGGAAAATTTAAGGGATTGTTCTAGATGATAGGCAAAACAATCGCCAGAACAAAGTACAATGAGAAAATACTAAAAAGGATACGACGGAGGCGAAGCACTAATTAACGGGGCAGCTGGACGTTTAGCGAAACCAAAGTTTGTTCTAGCTGAATGTCATAGGAAGACACCCTGGCGAGAAGTACAATTATAAATACAAAGAGAGCCACACAGGAGGTTATTAAACTAATGTACCGAGTACATCTTGACGCTTAAAGAAAAGGGTGGTTCTGAGTACGGGGTAGAAAAAACACCAGAGAAAAATTTACTAGGAAAGGCCACACCAAGTGTGTGAACTCTAACAGTGGATGCAGCTGGACATGTAAGACAATAAAGGAATTGGTCTCGCTTGGATATAGAAAAAGTCAGCGAGGGGCCAGACAAGGAGACACTGAGAAATCTAGAACAAAGTGGAATACACTCATTAGCCAGATGCAGCTGTGCGTTAGAAGGCAATTAAGAGAATGTGTTTGAATGGGACATAAGAAAAAGTGACAGGATGATTGACACGTGTGAAATCGAACTATCGTCACAGACTGAGGGTGGAACCAAAAGCAAGGAAAATAGAGTAGGGAAGTAAGATATCCTATCAGAAACCAGAGTTCAACGTAGGCGGGTTTCCAGAAGTAAAGTTCTTGGAAGACTAGAACGAAAAACCAATGGAAACGTAGCGTGGTAACGTGTAAAAGAAATAGGAGGGAATTTTCGTGGAAAGGAAGAACGATAACTAATGATAAAGAAAGTGGTGGACCAAGAAAGTCTTAAGAGGGAATGAGGTGTAATCAGTATATAAAATGAGCCGAGAGCGCGATCAGGAGAGTCTAATAATAATCTTTCGGAGGAGTCGGTCAGAAGTGTTGATGAGATGATGTTATAAGTTTCGTGGAGTCTTAACGTAACAGTTCAGAGTCTTTACGGAAACTCAGAATTAGTCGGTAGTGAAAGTCCACGAATTTACTTAAAACGTACGTAGATTTAACATGAGTAAATAATTGTGAAGATTTGTAACTTATATTATATTTCGTAGAATCAAAGTTAACAAACAATATGTATAATACAATTAATATTGAGAAGTGCGAACTAAGGTTGTAGTAATATATAACTTGTAAAACAATTCGGATCGAAACATGTGTTCGAAAACAGTCGTGTGAAAACTATAACTCGTGTAAAAAGAATAAACGTTATAACTAGTAACCGGTAATTATTTATTGGAACGTCGGAAGGTGACGGAGTGTCTTAGTCAGAGTGTAGTGATCAAAAAGTGTTCACCGTATCATGCACTACGAGCATAAACCACGATATGATTAGCGCATCTACACTTTCATGGCAGAGCTAAGGAGTTGGATGATAATCAATGCAGTTCTACACGCCGCAGATTGGATAACGTACCAAGAGTAACGTTTATGCATTAATTAATATAATGTTATACCACTTGTCTGTCCTACTCAAAGAACCTACGTATAAAATATGGCATACTTAAAAAACTTACGTATGTCTTATTAAAGATAAACTTCATATATTAAACATGAATCCATTTCTAAATAAAATATGTGTAATATGATATTTAATAGAGATAAGTGTTAAAATTTAAATCGAACCTTGAGATAGAGATCTTAGAATGAATGTCTATTGAGATAGAATATATTTTAAATTAACGAATGATCATAAAATGTTAAAACCATATGAATTAATATGAATGACAAGTAACTAGTAACGAGTAATAAAAACGTTATATTTGGCGCTCCAATAGCGGGCTTTAAGAAGGTAATATCTAGCTAACATAAATTAGAGTTATATTTGGCACCACAACTTGGGGCTATTAAAGTTACATTTGACGCCGCAACTAGCGGGCCATAGCAAAAATCATTACATTTGACGCCCACAACGTTGGGCAAAGCAAAAAACCATTACATTTGGCGCCCACACGCACGGCTTGACATACAAGCAGTATTTATTGTTGTTAAGCAGGCAGAGGACAGACAGCGTGCATATTAATTTGTTAGAAGTAAGTAGGTAGATGTAGAATAGCAATAATCTCTAAGTGTGTCTGAATGATTACGCGGAGACGTGCTAAAATGGGTACAAGTGATAATTCGGAAAGCCAGGAGTTTGAAGTGAATAATCAGTTAAGTATCGAAGGATTGGAAGATAATGCTGTGGAGAGTGACGGAAGTGTCAACGTCAGCGGAGGTAATACACAGAATAGGGCGCGGGGACACGAGTCAGAACCTCGCGAAATGGATTTCGCTATGTTGATGGAGTTTATGAAACAACAAAATAAAGAAATTAAAGAAGAATTAAGAAAACAGAATGAAGAAATGAATGAAAAACAAAGAAAACAGAATGAAGAAATGAGTAAAAAACAGCAAGAACAAATAAATAAAGAAATAAAACAACAAAGTATAGAACTAAGAAAACATAAGGAAGAACAATTTAGGAGATTAGAAGACAGAACTAATAAAAATTTAGAAGAAAAGATTGAAGAAATAAACGAGAATCTGCAAGTTTAGGTCAACCAAATAAATGTAGAAATACAAGAACAATCCAAAAATTGGGAAAGAAAACTCGGCTAGTTGCAGAAGAAGAATGAGAGTGATATAAATGAAATACAAAAAAAGTTAAGAAACAAGCTGAGGAGAGTAATGAAATGCAACAAAGAGAGTGGATACGCGATCAATTAGAGTATGGTCGATTTAATTCGAACGGTTCCATTAGTATGATCCAGTATATGGAGAGCTTTGTATTGCAATGCAGGCAACATATCCCAATTATGTCGGATCAACATCTAATAGAAAAATTATCACGGCATTACAATAAAGAAATTCAAATAGCGGTAGTAAACAGAGATATAACCAATATAAATAATTTCAAAATATTACTACGCGAGTACGCGGGGAGGAAAGCTAGAGTAAACAACGAGACGCTAACAGCCAGCGAACGACACATTAAGAAATTTAAACAGAAACGACAACAAAAACACGGTGCGAACAAAACGAAAAGCAACAAACTATTAGAGAAAGTTGGCAGTAATGGTGGAACGACCAGTTTTCACAGCAACCTTGTAAACACAGTGATGGACAGGCCATAAATCCTTTAAGTGTGGAATGTCAGAAACATGGCAGTAACGGGGGTGGGCTAACAACACCGAATAATGAATAAGCTGATGACGACAACGAACAAGATCAACAAACTCGAATGTTTGTAAACAAACCAACGGATTCAGCGTACGCGACCCATTTATAAATACGATTTTCACGGAGTTAAGAAGTAAGTTAATGAATAAGAACTGACAAAATAGTAATAAAAGTCCTTATAGATAAAAGATGTTGGATTATCAGTTATAGATAAACTGATAAAAGATCTTAAAAGTCCAGAAGAATTAGTAATTAAAATGAATAATATTAGGTTAAATTAAATTAAATTAAACCTCCGCTCAACAGTCCGTTAAGGAACAAGGCGTACCGCACGGCTTTTGTGTTAGTGTGACGGTGTATGGCTAGTACTACGCGCCACCAGCCGCTAGTTGCGGTATTCACAGCCAGGAGGCGGCGCTGTTATCTCAGCGCCTACTCAGTTTGCCTCACGACGCTGAGTGCACGCCGTACGGAACCTCCGCCGGGAATTGAGCCCGGGACCACGAGCGCATCAATCGCCCGCGTTAGCCACTAGACCACCTGGAGGCTCAATATTAGGTTAAATACCTCAATTAATACTGGTAGTGCGAGAAATGAACTAGCTGAAGAAAATAAATATGAATAAAATAAAGATAAATTTAAAAACACATTGCCGTCAAATTACGGAATATAAATGAAATACAGATAACGAATGAAAAATATAAGACAATTTATAAGAAAAATTCAGAAGGAAATTAATTATCAAATAAATCGATATTACGCAGTGATAAGTAATAAAGTGTGTCACGAATAGATAAACCAATGAGATTTATATATTCCCAAGGAATTAATTAATATGGATTGTTACGAACATCGCCTCCAGGGAAATGACAAAACAATGAACATGCAAAAGGGGGGTACCGAGCCCAGTATGTACCAGAAGGCCGGACTGGCTGCGATTAGGGAATGCTTGGAAATGAGATAATCAAATATGCCCAAAACCCCTACATCAAACCTCTGGTGACTGCAATAAAAAGGGACGGGAGTATGCGATTATGTCTTATAGACGCCTGGAAGGTAAATCGTTTTCAATACCAGAAAATTAAAGCTCTATCATTCAGACTGCTTAGACGATTAATAAAATATTTTTATAAAAAGAAAGTGTGATTTGTATAAAATCCTGTAAACGTATAACACTAAGTTAATATTTAGAAAAATATCAAAGTGAATAATTTATTCATGTACCATGTTTATTATAAGGATAAGGAATGTCTTAATGATGCCATGTTAGAATAATAGGACTTTAACTTTTGGTAGTTAACAATTTTTTCTCGTCAAACAGTTAACAATAAATTGTTAATATAAAAATGTAGATTGTACTAAAAGTCCAATTTATTGTTGTGTAACACTAGTGATAAATATAATTGATTTTATAATTATATTTATTTTATTGTTGAAATTTTGACACATAATGAGAGGAAATAAAAGATTGCATTAATTGCATTGTGAAATGAAAAGATGTATAAATAAACGTAGTAAATGTATTAGTTGATGGTAGAGGAGGAGTTTAATGAAGTAAAATTAACATTAATTTGTAGCTTCATAAAATGTCTAAAATGTTGTTTAATAATATTAAATTAATATCTAAGAATGATAAAAAGAGAATTGTAGGTTAAGTTGATACTCATTTATTATGTAGTCTTTTGACACAAAACCAAAATGCATTAAGTGAATACATGTGCGGAGACAATCTAATTTTGCGAGGTAACTAAAAAGACCACAATTATGACTATTATTTGTATTCTTAATTGTAATCTTGGTTAGGTTTTGCATATAGTGTATGTATATATAGTGAGTATGAAATTGAAAGAAAGCATAGTAACATGTGATAATAAAATCATAAGTAAACATAGACAAAAGTAGATGTAAGATTTTACCGATGAATGTTATTATAGGAATTATAATTATATGTAAATTGTAAAAATGGATTCATAATTAAAATATGAAGGCAATAAAATAAGTTACGGTATAGGAACCATCAAAACTGATGTGTCACCATTAATTAGGTCATACAGGTAAATGGCACACATACTACACCATATTTATAGGATGAAGGACACTTGAGACAGAATGTCGAGGTATTATTGAAAGCACCATGTAAAGGGCGTAAATTTGGGATCCCTTGGATTCAAGGAGATCATCTCAACGGACCCAAATTAGGGACAGATGTAACTCCAAAACGCGAAAAAAAAGCGGAAATTAAAGCATGTGGCAGCTGTTGGATTGACATTGACGTATCTGGGAAGCTATAAAAGGAGTTAACACAAAGGAGTGTAACAGCCTTCAATGTAGACGTGCACTGTAGGTATCATAAATCTAACAAGAGCAGAGGATCGGCAGAGAGAAAATTTACCAGGAAATACAGCAGAGGCGTGTGAACAAGGTTAACAAGTGCAGCTAGAAGCGTGGAAAATTTAAGGGATTGTTCTGGCTAACAGAGGATGCAGTTGGACATGTAAGACAATAAAGGAATTGGTCTCGCTTGGATATAGAAAAAGTCAGCGAGGGGCCAGACAAGGAGATACTGAGAAATCTAGAACAAAGTGGAGTACACTCATTAGCCAGATGCAGCTGTGCGTTAGAAGGCAATTAAGAGAATGTGTTTGAATGGGACATAAGAAAAAGTGACAGGATGATTGACGTGTGTGAAATCGAACTATCGTCACAGGCTGTGGGTGGAACTCAAAGCAAGGAAAATAGAGTAGTGAAGTAAGATATCCTATCAGAAACCAGAGTTCAACGTAGGCGGGTTTCCAGAAGTAAAGTTCTTGGAAGACTAGAACGAAAAACCAATGGAAACGTAGCGTGGTAACGTGTAAAAGAAATAGGAGGGAATTTTCGTGGAAAGGAAGAACGATAACTAATGATAAAGAAAGTGGTGGACCAAGAGAGTCTTACGAGGGAATGAGGTGTAATCAGTATATAAAATGAGCCGAGAGCGCGGTCAGGAGAGTCTAATAATAATCTTTCGGAGGGGTCGGTCGGAAGTGTTGACGAGATGATGTTATAAGTTTCGTGGAGTCTTGACGTAACAGTTCAGAGTCTTTACAGGAACTCAGAATTAGTCGGTAGTGAAAGTCCGCGAATTGACTTAAAACTTACGTAGATTTAACATGAGTAAATAATTGTGAAGATTTGTAACTTATATTATATTTCGTAGAATCAAAGTTAACAAACAATATGTATAATACAATTAATATTGAGAAGTGCGAACTAAGGTTGTAGTAATATACAACTTGTAAAACAATTCGGATCGAAACATGTGTTCGAAAACAGTCGTGTGAAAACTATAACTCGTGTAAAAAGAATAAACGTTATAACTAGTAACCGGTAATTATTTATTGGAACGTCGGAAGATGACGGAGTGTCTTAGTCAGAGTGTAGTGATCAAAAAGTGTTCAACGTATCATGCACTACGAGCATAAACCACGATATGATTAGCGCATCTACACTTTCATGGCAGAGCTAAGGAGTTGGATGATAATCAACGCAGTTCTATACGCCGCAGATTGGATAACGTACCAAGAGTAACGTTTATGCATTATTTAATATATTGTTAAAACACCTGTCTGTCCTACTCAAAGAACCTACGTATAAAATATGGCATACTTAAAAAACTCACGTATGTCTTATTAAAGATAAACTTCATATATTAAACATGAATCCATTTCTAAATAAAATATGTGTAATATGATATTTAATAGAGATAAGTGTTAAAATTTAAATCGGACCTTGAGATAGAGATCTTAGAATGAATGTCTATTGAGATAGATTATATTTTAAATTAACGAATGATCATAAAATGTTACAATCATATGAATTAATATGAATGACAAGTAACTTAATAATAATAAATGCAGCAATTATACTGATAAATGTGTATGCGTTTTATTATTTAATAACTACCTGTGGGATGATACAGCAATTAGTATTCTTGAATATATAAGATTCTTTGTACTCATCACGCATAAGTAACTTAACACAATTACAATTAACATCAGTAGACTTCATTGTAACTTTAATTACCGTTGCTAGATTGAAAGAACATAGTCTATTAAGTAACACAATATAATTAATGATAACGAGTAATAAAAACGTTATATTTGGCGCTCCAATAGCGGGCTTTAAGAAGGTAATATCTAGCTAACATAAATTAGACTTATATTTGGCACCACAACTTGGGGCTATTAAAGTTACATTTGACGCCGCAACTAGAGAAGCATAGCAAAAATCATTACATTTGACGCCCTCAACGTTGGGCAAAGCAAAAAACCATTACAATACGCGTGACAGGAAAATTCAAAGAGCTGGTAAAAAGTGAATAAACTGACAGATATATCTGGATATTAACAGGTGTTCACGCGAAATATACGTCTTGCTGCACACGAAAGATTTTAGTTCTACCACCGACTTATCATATCGCTCCGCGAACTTTACAACTGACCCTCGTAGAGTGTATTAAAAGAGAACGTATAACTGTTTAGTGTTAGGAGTAATTAAATTAGTTCCCTTTGCTAAAAATTTGAATTAGAAACTTGGTCTTCTATAACTCAGATTTCGTCTTTGTCCAAACATTTCATCAGCTTAGCCAGATTTCAGTCAGATAAAAGTTTATTAAATTAAGGTTTTTCAATATAAACTTATAAATATATCTAAGCACAATATATTTAAATGGTTTTCAACACTATTCAAAAGATGTATGTTAATACCGTGAGGCTCACAGTAACTAAAGTTTCATCGCTCCTATATAAGTAATGTATAGTAAGAAACACGTTGAGGCTTAAATAAATAATGCTACTCTGGAATGTTCACAAGAAATGACATACTCGGTATATAACATAAGACGGTTCATTGTTTCTAACAATATACACGTTAGCTACAATGATAATCTTTATTGAAGATGTTTCATCTGATATTATGCATAAGATGTTTCATCTGATAAGGAAATTAACTTATTTTTGTGTGATATTCGTGAAGAAAAATGTTTCAATAATTTCATCTTGGGCACAATATTTGTGAAGAAAAATGTTTCAATAATTTCATCTTGGGCACAATATTTAAATTCAAAGACGTTTTGTGGTTTAATTGGTATTAAGTCACTTCAGTGTCGCTTGTGACTCAGAAGTATTTTCAATGTTACGAAGCATGATTTTTTAAAACAATGCTGAATTTAGTTTCTCGTTGAATTGCAAAAAATTTACAGTCCCTTTTCTCGTGAGTGTTTTGTGTGAAGTTAAGCATGGCTGGCTGCGGCAAGTGAAACTGAGCTAAGTCTGACGTGTGCTCTGTGGTTGACCAATAGTCGGTCACTTCCAAAACAAGTTGAAGAAAACCCTGCATGTTGGGAAATTGTCAAGGATAATAAAAAGTCGCTACTTTCGCTTGTTTAGAGATAAGTAGCTGTTAGTATTTAATTAAAAGCATGGTTTTGATTGCTTGGAATGAATGGTCTGGGTATGGATTTGATCTTGTTTACCTTAAGTAGGCTATATGACTGGGTATCAGAGACGGCTAGGCCTACTGTCTCCACAAACTGTGGTAACCAATCTTTTTAGAGTAGAGAGTCGGCAAAACGATGAGATCAAGAAATTCTGCCACGTAGCCAAAAAGTCATAAACTATTATGGCAAGGAAGTATAAATAGCAAAAGTTGGAAAAGACGAAGATACCCTAGATAGATGACAAATGGAAATCAAAGAGCAACTGAAAAGAAGAGCTATCTCAGACTTGCGTAAGAGGCGATGTGTGGAGAAGGATAAAACACGCGGTACATAATGCCGCAGAAGAGACCATAGAGAAACCAACGAATGCACGGATGAAGTTAGTAGAAGAAATGATACTAAGATGTAGATGCTGCAAAGACTCACTGGAACGAAACAAAAGGGGTACGAAAGAATTAAACCCACTGTGTAGAAAGAAAACACAAAGGTTTCTAGAAAAAAGCCGACAAAAATGCAGGAAACGTTACATTTGAGAGTTACAAAAATGCAGGAGAGTTACAAAAAAGGCCTTTGAAAAAATAAATACGCTATTCCAGGAAAATCGGAACCAACCAAGAGAAGTAATGTGCTAAAACATATAGGGAGACATTTTGACAAATGAAATCAAGTCATTGCTGGGATGATGGATGATGATGAGGGATGATGGAAGAATGAAAATCAGCCCTAGTATGTCCAATACACAAGAAGGGAGACAACTTGAGTGCGAGGTTATAGACAAATTTCCCTTCAACGTACAGCTTACAAGATCTTTACAAACGTACTACGACAAAGAATTCGCCCCTACGCTGAAGAAAACCTCGGAGTATATAAGGAAGAAAAGAAAGAAAGATCTACATTAAACCCACTATTTACTGTCCACGATAATTTGGAGAAAATATGGAAGTGCGACGTCAGAATTTATCAAATTAGTCTTGTCCATCGATTTCAAGCAAGCCTGTGGTAACGTAAACAAAGAGGCACTGTGTATAGTCACGGAAGAATCAGGAATCATAACAAACTGGTAAATCTAAATCTCTTATCGACGAAAAACTATATTTAACGACGAACGGCAGATAACTGACATAATCTGGAGGTCAAGCGATCAGTCAATTTGTTATACGAGTAGCTAAAGGAAAAGGCAGGAAAAGGAATCACACGTTTCAGAAGATGTCGGATTAGTGATTAATATTGAAAAACCCAAGGCAACTGACATGAGAACGAGGTAGAGTCTAAGTCAGAACTGGAACATCGGAGAAGACAATGTCCGAGATTTCAATTACAGTGGCAGCAAAACAAACGATAAAAATGATACGACCAAGGACGTAAGAAATAAATTCTGTAATGTAGCAGGACCCTCCGTTCGCTCAAATTCTATATGGTATCCAAGTTGTATAACTCAACTCAGAACTTATAATATACAAGACAATAACACATAACAATAATAATAACAATAACACGACGAAACTTGTACGCTTACGATGAAGAGGTGCTGGACATATTTGAGCGCCGAGTAGTGAGAAAAAATGGCCAGCCTTAGAGACTGACGAATGACGTATCATGCTCAGTCGAGCATAAGATAACTTGACAAAGAATCCAGCATTGTTGATTATACTCTATTAGTCCAGAGTCTAAGATGCATCGAGAGCGAACGAATTACATTCGAATACCCGAAATGTAATGAAACGACATATGATGGACAGCAGACGAGGGGGAAGATTGAGTCCCGTTAGGGCACAATAGTCATCGTGATGCTGAGATTCAGTTGGAGGGGGGAGGGTAAGAAAATACAAGCGGCCGCAAGAAATCGGGATCTTGAGGAGAGAGATTCAAGGATGTCACAGTTCAATACGAGCTGTAGCGCCACTTGAAAAAAGTAGAAAAGATGGAGAAGAAGAAGAAGAAGAAGAAGAAGAGGAAGAAGAAGATTGTATCCAAAACTCAAATAGTTTAAATGGTTGAAGTCATAAAGTGTTACAATCTGGTCATACACATACAGATCAAGTGACTCTTATAATAGGATCAAGGGGAACACTGTAATAAGACAATTTAGTTGCAGTATGACAATTTAAAATTTGATAGTAAATAAAATAGTGGAAAATTCAATGTACGGAACCATTTTCATACTAAGCGAGGAAATCCTTCCACTCCAAAAAAAGTAAGGGCACAGACTTTGTCATCTGTACAGGAAAAATTTTCTCCTTCAGTCTCCAAATGAATGCTTGTCGACTACTGTTCCGCCTTTTAAATATTTCTTCTGTCTTAATGCAGAAATATAGCAGATATTGTAATTGTTTATTAATTAAATATATTTTACAAGCACGACAAAAATAAAATAAAAAATGTCTTTTATGTTAACAATAGATTTTGATACGAATTTGATAGCAGTTACTTGATCAATAATGCATTCTTAGATTTGTAGAGAAAATTTTAAAGCTTTCATTGTATTCTTAGAAAACGACACAAATACTCTTCAGCGCTGTCAAAAACATTGCCTTAGTATTAATATCTTATTATCATCTACGGAATTTTCTCTCATTTAACAAGATTATCGTATTCTATATTCCCGTAAAGATATGTCGGCCTTGCTGTGTATGCAGAAAGACAATTTATGGTCAGATAGTAGACATATTACGGTAAATCTGTGCTCGCTACTGAGACGTTATGATTTTGTCACAATCACACGTTTCAAATGGTGTGTGGCTGTAACGGGCTGGTGAGCATGTAAGCCGTCTACTCGCCCCTTCCCCCGCGTCGGGTTTCCCCTCCCTTTATTCAAGTCTTCTGTTACGAGAATGCAAAAATAACACGTTCTGCTAATCTGATCATTTCACTGAACCAAAATAATCCCTTTTTTGAATATTGCGCAGACCGTCCGTCGAATCAGTTTTTCAGCACTCAGCAGCCTTTCCATCGTACAGTGAATTACACGCTAGTGGAAACACACTGTGCTAACATACAACTTGGGAAGGAAGTCTATATAGACGCAATGACCGTATGTAATTCTATAAAACTACTATAACGTTTGGTATTGACTAATGGATGTAGAATATAAATGAACTACTCTCTTAACATCATAACGATATAATAACTTTTCCTCTTGCAACGTTTTGTTTTCAACCAACTTAAACTATAAGAATATAATTGCGTTCCATCGTTGTAAGTAAAAACCAACCGTTTTCTAATATGGAAAATTAAGCGACACTGTTACGAATAGTTAATATTATGGCTTCCATTATTAAGAGAACGAAAATTCAAACTCGTTATAGTCATTGTTATAGTCACTCAACAACATTAAACGTTTCATGGCTGCAAGGGAGTCTCCACGGATTAAGTATTTCTGAGGTAAAAATAATCGCTTACTCCTATGTTCGGAGAGGAGGATTTCAGTAGACTGGACAAATTAACAATAAGTAGGAATCAAACATCAAAGTAGTCATCAATTTTTCCATAGGATTAAGGGCTGAAGAAGAAATAATTACATATCGGTAGTAGAGATGTATAACTGGCCAATAACAGTACAAGTTTACCTGGCGATCACAAAGCAACAAACACGTAGCCCTGTATTGTACGCAACGATGTAGAATATATCGTCAAAATACAGTGACATCTAAGAAACTATTACAATAGAACGTGTGCTAGTTTAGTACAACTTCACTGCGCCTTGTTTAGTAACAAACTCCATTTTACTAACCATTATACTCCATTAAACTCCATTGTACTTGAGGACTGTAGGAATGACTGGTACGTATAATGTCGTTTAACCCACATTATATTTTATATTCAACGAAAACTGATGTATTTTTAAGTTTTTACGACTCTGTGTTTACTGGAGTAGAATTACATGTATTCTTATCCTATATTACTAAAAAATTTATGAGATTTTTCGTTGTTAATTTCTGTCATATACCGTAATAATATAGTATATTGAAAGTATGAAACAGTTTTGCTATTTTTTTTTAAATTTTTGTACGAAGTTTCTTTGCTTATCTGAAAGCAAATAAACGGCTATTCAGACGAATTTCAGACATACCAAAGTTTTCCTGTTTTCTAGTACCATTTGTAACAGTTTGGTACTGGCATTTTTCGGTACGTTATCCATGAAGACGTATAATTAAATAAAAGATAAAGAAAGGTTTATAGATGTAGGTGGTGAAAATTTTACGTTACACATTTCACCTAACAAACGGTAAATGATGTGTTGACGATGTACACGGAGAATAGTCTTTACCAAGAATAGTGCCGTAATTCATTTTCAGAAAATATTATTAAATACATAAAATTGTAAATCCATATATATAAAGAAATCTAAGAAACGTACGAAAACAAAGTGACATTGTAACCTACAAAAAGCTATAACAAAATGTAGTAATATAACAAAAATAAAATACAAATCGTTTAAAAATATAAATTATCCTCGTATGTAATTAGGCGTACTGTGTAATTTTTGTTACTGGAGAATAAGATACAGTCACAAACTATATTAACTATACCTACTCCCCCTTCCCATAGAAGAATAAGATACAGTCACAAACTATATTAACTATACCAACTCCCCCCCAATATTGGAATTTACTAAGATTCAACGAGTGTGTTGGGTGGCAACTGTGGTTAGAACGGAAGGCCGAATGTCGGTGGAAAACTCAGGAAAAAATGGCAAGAAGAGACCGACAAAAATGAAAAGCTTCGAACTATTAAAAATATGAAATTGAAAAAAGATGAATGAGAAAAACAGAAGGTGGCCACGCTTACGGCCAACGTCGTAGCACAAGTAGAGAGACGGGGAGATCGCTGGAATTAATATTATAATTGATTAGACTACTAGAAGACAAACAAACAAGAAAAATGCCTATGGAAACAAACCATAACATTTTTGGTAAATCGAACAAATCCTCAGTAAACTCACCATCAGCTTTTAATTATAGACTGAATGTCGGTGTGGGAACAGGCTTATTATTGTTATAACATTCCAAAGTAATCATTATTCCTTGAGCATTGAAGAACCTGTCTATAGAAAAATGTAATTAATTTTTTTCATTTTTATCTATAGGCTAAACCAGTCTCAACAATAAATAATAACAATAACAATAAATAAGATTGATGACAATAACTCTTAATGATTTCGTAAAGCCAAAACCAAATATTTACAATGACATCATAACACTGGCCAGAGATAACGTAACTACATAAACGGTTTAGGTTTGTACACAAAAAACGAAAAATTTATCTTCTTAACTAATGAATACGAGAGATGATACACTACTGGTTACATAAACAAAACATTACCAAGACGTTTACACAGGAATGTAGTGTCACTGCGCAGAACTATAGACTGTGTACGTTTGGTTTACTTTATTACAACCAGGTGCCGTTTATTTAAGGTGGTAAAGCAAGGCAGCGTTGGGATGGTCTTCTTTATCGGCGAGTATTATGTAAATCCAGCCGAATTGCATTCGTATGACAGAGAAATACGTAATATTGGTTCGATTACAGAGCGAAACTGATTGGCGTGCTGTAACATCTCTGTTATGTTTGTTCAATGTACCATCACATAACGCGCAACAGTGAAAGCTGAGTGTACGGATTTTTATTGGTATCTAATTCCAGCTAACCGTAATACGGGTACTGTACTGGATCAGATAAGCCACATTTTTTCACGTACACTGTTTCAGGTTCCAAGTTATAAGTATGTATATTTATTGTGATCGCACCGTGTTCGTAATGCACGGATTTGGGTGAGTGTAAGATTATAATGAAAGGAATGCAGCACATACACAAATTTAGGTGGATATCTCAGTGTATGGCATCACGTGGATTTAGAATAGAGAAAGTACTGGCACGAGGCTCCTTCAGAGAAACTGAGAAACTGATACGATTATGGTTTTATAACGGAGTCTTCAGACTAACTTTAATGAATGGTAGCCAAAGAAGAGATTGATTGAGGAAATGACTAGTCTCTGTGCATTATGTGGAATGTAGAATTATTTGAGAAAGACGAAGAGAAAGAGAATGAGAAATAGAAGGAGAGAGAGAAAGAGAGACAGGTAGACAGACAGGCTGATACACAGATATACAGGTAATCGGATAGACAGACAGACAGATGAAACGATAAATAAAATGATAAGGAAGTAACTGGAGGTCATTATCTTGTACAGGACGTGAATAGGTCAGTGCAGTATAGTAGAAGATATTCGACAACTAAATTTAAATCGAAATAACCCACGGCATGTTGAGGTTAATCAGAATCTGAATACGAGCGTGTATTTTAAATACGGTGTGAAACAGGAAATTTAGACGTAAGACTCCAAAAGCAGAAGTAACGCGGACGGGAATTTGGTCCAAGTGACAAAAACGCGTTTTTCACACGTTTCGCGTTGATGGTCGACGATACATACATGCATGCGTGCGTGTGTGTGTGTGGATTCATTGTAAGTTTATCACGTTTAGGCGGGTACACTAATGACTGATTATATTCCATGACATATGAATTACGACATGAGGAAAAGTGTTAACACAGAAAGCAGGAACGTTACACAGACTTATCGAGCAGTAGACCTATACATAACAAATATTCAAGTACCGTATTGTTTATGTCAGTAGTGGTGCTCATCTTCACAGCTCATCGTTAATCATTACTTAGCTTAGAAGTTTATGTAATTAGGCTACATTTTAAGCTACTTTGAAGTTTACGTTCAGAAAGAGCAAGGTTGGCCTTCCTTGTTTCACTCCATTAATAATTATGTTTTGATTCCTTGTTTCTTGACTTTACTGAACAGAAGGGAGAAGAACAGTAAAGTGTCTATATAACGGAATACGCCATCCAAAATATAGTTGGATTTTATTTTAGAAGGTGCATTTAAATTGTTAGATTATTATAACAGGTGCGTGTTTTCTCCATTCGATCACAACAAATAGACGTAAGAACCTACAATTATGTAAACAACCAATTACAATTATGATAAGTGATCATAAACTTGAGAATGGCTATAGAAATTACAAACATCTTCCAAAAAGTATTTTCAAATCTATTTTAAATATTTGTTTGAAAATACATTTTACATTTTCTTTCCTTTTTTGAAAAGAATATTCCATAACAGTATTTTCTAGCCAGTTGCGCATGTACATATTTTTGTAGCATGTTGTAAAAATGCTTACTTCTAATTAGTAAAATGTTAAGTACAGTACTGTGACAAGGTTCCCGTCCTTACAGGCAATCCCGATATAATTTAGTTTTGACAGACATCGGAAAGCTGTTAAGGCAGTTAAGGTACCGGTCCTGAAGACAATCTTGTAGAAAATGTAGTCCATAAGCGAAAATAAAATTGGCAATATTTAATTTTAAATACATTAAAATTATTTTTGACAGTACGACAAAATTATTTTTGAGAATTATAATTTTACACATAACATTACTTCTGCCTATTAAAGTATCTTATTTATATAAATACCTTTCAGAGAAAAGTAAAAATATATTTAATGTAATAACGATCTAAAGTTTCGTGTACACCTACATTGCCACCAACCATGCTTGGATTTTTGTTAGTAATGAGAGAAGAAGAAAGAGGTTTATTATGATGTAATAAAATCCACAGCGCCCAATACCTTCACTTGAATCTGTTGCAATGACAAAACGGTAACTAGGCCTATATCCCGACGCATCAGTAACATTCCAAGGCCAGGAGAAACTCAGTCTGGTACTTTCTTCTCAGCGCGGTGCCTGTTTATTCATTTGTATTCATACACATTGTCGCGTTTACGTGTTTGCCACTTGCCTACTGTAACGTGTAAATAGATTATGCATTACGTCACAGATTGTGTAGGCCTATTATATCACACTTGAAGCTTTGTTTCATTACAACTACTGCTTACACGTCATAGAACTTACACATTTTATTCATTCACTGTTTTTCATAACCAATATTTTATGAAGCATAATTATTGTTTACTTATTTGACGAATAAATGTTTATTCATTACTCTGACTCTGCTCCATGTACGTAACTACGAATTACACTTTAGTTTACTAAAAGTGTTTTACGTGACAGGCTTAGCGTCAGGTGATGTTATGTTGGAAGAATCAAGATAAGCAAGATAGAAACGTGGTCTTACCAACCACCCACCTATCGTTAATGATAGGTAAGATCAATTAATTAAAAATGAAATTAACATTTCTTCCTATAGACGCGGAGCTTATGTAGAACTTTACATTCATTTGAGTTTCTGAAATAACCATTTGTTGTCTAAGTGAGCTTTAAAGATCTTAGCGCAAAAATCAATTACTCGTCAAAGGAGCCAAAGGGGCCTGACGTTTTGAAAACATCTCATATAATAGGGTACTAAATAATATCATGCTGATATAAAAATAAATGTAATGAGCAAAACACTGTAAATTTACACCAGTAAAAATGAAGTACCGTCACTGATTGTTCCGTAAAATCATGATCTGCAAAATAAAGACACATTTAAGTATGGTTCCAAAGAAGTCTAGACACTAATAATTTGCATTATTCTGACAGAATTCTCTGACATAGAACGTTCATGTTTAGATGACATTCTCTATGCGAACATATCTGACGAGGTATGCATGAAAAGATTTGTTAGATTTGCTGAAAGTTGTAAGTTACACGTTTGAAACACACGACAGTAATGTAATGAACAAGTAAAAGTACAACACTTATGAACGTAATTATCAGCGGAAGTTTTCAGAATTTTTGAAAGATACAGCCAGTAGTGAGTCCATCTACATTTTCCCGTAACATTCCTTGACAACGTCAGCGGTAATTATTTGAATAGGTTGGCTGTGAAAATACGTTAGTGTTAGTCCAGTATAAAGTGGACTTTAATTCTCAATCGACATAACCTCAATACAACTTTTCGGCAGTGACAGAAACAAGATACAAATTTTAATGAACTTTTATAAAAATACATTTTTTTTAGAAATAGTGTGATACATTTCCAATGATGGCGAAGAGGTAAAAAGGAAGCGAAATTTAAAAATTGCGAAATAAAAAACCTATTGATTTTAGAAGAAAAAGTTTAAAACAGAAGTTATTCTTTCTGATTTAAATGTTTAAATATGTAAAAAGTATTGATGGAATTAATTTTACACGAAAACTATGTTTATAAAATTAATGGGCTTCAGCGTAATAAATTAATTACAAAAATTAATTTATGGGCTTCAAAAATAATTACAGTCTAATATGTTTTTTAAACTGCTGTTCTTTAAATTTAATGTTCTTTAAAAGTTAAATATTGGAAAATATGTATCGGTTTCAATAATAAAATGTAGTAATAATAAAATACGATCGCACTGACGTTTTAACGCATATGTGAGAAGTACCAAAGGGGAAATTCATAACAATTCACATATGTGCTTCAAATAGTAGGGCTAGTAGGGCTACGTATACGGCATTGTACTATTTCCAACATTGTATTATGACAAATATTACAGTTAACTGCAGTTAGACAGAGAAGAGGACAAACTTCGAAATCCGTCTGGCCCCTGTAGATTCGAATGAAATCTTTTAAAAATTATTACTAACAAAGTTTATATGTCAAGAAAGTGTAAAGATCAAATTTTTCAAACAAAAATTGGAAAATCCTTTTGAACAATTTTTGAAAATTTCGAAATTAAAAAAAAATGTAATAAAAATTATGAAAATTCATATAAGGTTTTTTTTTGGAATCACTGAATAGAATGCACCTGACAAGAAAAACGCAAGACACAGACATGATATAACCGAACGTAACCCCAAATTGCTTATTGTAACATAAAATTACCAATTTGTAAAAATGTTTTGTTTAAAAATTAAATAATATTTAATATAATTAGTTTTGAGACTGGAAAGTTAAGATAACCGAAAAGATGATATGCCGGCTGTAATATAAAGTTTACCTTCATTAAACTGGAAATTACTGTTTCAATTTTAAAGTTTGTATTTCTCAAGTAGGCCTATTATTTAAAAACTTATTGCACTCCCAATTATTTTTCTTACGTAAGTAGATGTTTTCAAAATGTTTCTCACTGCTTGAAATCGAAAAGTCGTTCTTAGAAAGATGCTCTGGTTCTTAGTAAGATATTGATCCTACCCACAATATCAGCGTAAGATTTCACTGCCATCGTTTTTTGTTATTACTTTCTCGCTATTGTGACTGATACGTATGTGCCTCATATTTAATTTTTAAAGAACACTATTTCGCAGTTTAGAAAAAAGTACTAGGTGATTATTTTTGACAATATGAATTCCATTAATTTTACAGAGATATAGTGTTCATGTAAAACTAATTCCCTCAATATTATTTACATATTTAACTATTATTTTCTAACAATTTAATCGAATTATAGAGCTCTTACAATTTATTAGAATTTATCCACTGGTATTCCCAGTGTATCGTGTAACAGATATGAAACGTTTAATTAAGAAAGAGAGAAAGGGTTAGACAATTTAATAAATACTAAAACTAAATTTGATAATAAAGAAATATTTTATAATATAATTAAGAAGTAAAAGGTAGAGAACGGATAGATAACATTAAGAATTAAATTGCATATATGGATGTTTTTGAAATAAGGGTGACTGACCGCGCCCAAAAGGGTGAATGAGAAAGGCTTTACAACGTTAGGTTTTGAAAAGAATTACACGTGCGCGCGCGCGCAAGCACGCACGCATACAACACACATACACACGGAATGAGCTAGAAAAATATGTAACTGTACAGACGGGGGTGACAGGGCTCGGAGGTTGGGAAGGGACATTTGACTTATAGGTTGTTTGCGGGGGTGTATGTTGACAGTGGGGCGGGTGGGGGTGTGAAGAGTTTGTTTTATTCTGTTGTTGTTATTTCCGATCTGACGATGAGCTGAGAAGCTTGAAAGCGCTAATCGGAATAATTTTTCTATAGTGGTGTGCAACAGTGATAATTCTGTTTGAGATATGAAACGGTTAAGCCTATTAATTATAAAAAAGTTAATTTTCCAAAAACATTCTTTTAATATTATTTGACTTTAAATTATTATAATAATTTATAATAATCCTTTAATACAGATGTTCATAAGTAGTAACGAACACAGATTGTTTGTAATAAGTGGAAAAAATAAGTGGCTAAGCAGTTCCTGTTTATCATTTTTCCTGCTCTTGTTTCTGTTAAGATACCGGAAAGTCTTCTCAACTCGCCTGAACATGCGGAGACGCTTAATGTATCTAAGCGTTATCTAAAAGTGTACATTTTTACATCTAATCGCAGGCGAACATTTCTCAAGTTATGTATAGTGTTTTTCTAAGCACTTGTTACAATCTATTTAGCGTCTGGTACTAAAACTCTGCGGAAGTTTAATATACAAAGGCAAAACACAGTAAAAAGTATTTGCTTTAATAAGTAAGCGTGTCGTTTGTTCAGTGCATAACACTGTACCTATTTGTCACGTATATTGTTAACGTTATATAATTGCCACTTCCAATTGTTGTTTCAAGATAATGTCAGATTATTATCAGATTACTTAGAACGCTGTTCGAAACAATATCAGACACAACGATTGATAGTAAGCCTAACTTGATTCAAGTTTTTAAAACGAACATAATCACACATATAACTAAAGGTCATAGTTACATAACAATATTTGCAAAATACAAACAAAAATAATATTAATTGGCAAGGAGAGTAACACATTGTCTTCTCCAGCATTCGGCCTATATTTTATTTCATAATAAATTAAAACAAAACAGTAACGTTGGAGAATAGTGCGCGCAAGTTTGAGTTTCGTCTTCAGTTGATGACTAACAACAAACAACACCGATACCTTTGCTGTTGTTACGGAATGCCGGGTTTAGTTTCCGCGTGTTACTAAGCGTTCCACACTTCGGTTGCAACTTTCTTTTAGTAACCTGAATCCAGTGCATGTATCTTTAGTCAACAGATGAGGAACAAACGTAGCTCTTTCACTTCTGGTATCCTGCGGGAAAAATTTAACTGGTTTTACTTATATTTTTTTGTTGATTTATTTTTTTAGTTAACGAGTTCTCGGACGACCACAACTGCCACAGTCTTGAGAACGTTTGTAGCATACACATTTTAGCAGTATCCTTACAAAAACAATTTAGTTTTGCTGTGTTATTCCAACTTTGACAATATACCAGATGAACTGTTAGGGTGACAAGTTAGCGTATGTAATAGGCCTACTACTTTATAACTTATCATGTGTCTATATTAAATTGTCTACTACATTTAGCATACTACTGTAGCATGAGTTTATGTTTTGATATGCCATAATGTGAATGCCATACTTTTAGTTAGGTAGAGTTCAGACGTTCAGTCCAAATGTAAAAACTTCTGTTTTTCAACATATGAATCTGCACTTTGTACTTCTAGTAAATATCTGACACAACTATAATTACACACATTTTAAGACAGACTAAGTTAAATTTACGTTATCAACAAAATGCTTTTGTATGTGTTCAAAATTTGTTTTTGTATATTAATTTAATTTGTGAATAAAAACGCAGATCAAAATAACTATTTCTGTTTTTCTTTTTATTATCTAAGTTTTTCAAATTGACTGATAACGGCTTTCTATTATAATGTTTCAAAATATTAGTCTGAAATAACGATAGGTATTGTAAGCAATGTCAGCTAACGAAACATTTGTCAGATTAAAGTCTGTACGGAAGAACAAATTGGTGACGAAACCCTTAAAAGAAAATTAAATTTTATCTATTTTAGGATGTCTAGGATCAGATCAAAGATACTCAAGTATGCAGTGTCTTTGTTGCGTCCAACAACTGTAAACAGTACCAGTACTCAAGGGCACAAGTCTTCAAATATAACTGCGGTAACGGGGTATAACTGAGCCCCCCAACGAGCCTGGTAACTTGTCCTCAGGCTGCGAAAACTGGCCTTCGAACCGTAGTAATTAGCCCTTGAACCACCATAACTGATCTCCAACTGCAGTAACTAGTCCTTGAAGCACAAGGACTGCAGTAATAAATGGCCTTTAACCACTATAACTGACCTGCCACAGCAATAACTTGCCTTTGAAACGTAAAACCGTAAGGTCCCTGATCCGCCTTAACTGATCCATCACAGGAGTAACTTTTCCGCGAATCGTAATATTTGTCTCTTGACATGTCGTAACTGACCCTTACATTGCGGCATCTTGTCCTTGAACCGCCGTTACCGATCTCTCCCTGCAGTAGCTTTCCTGGTGAAATAATTGTATTTACGTTATAGAATATAAATTATTAGCATGAAAATTCATGGTATTTGGACGTTATAAAATGCGAAAATTGTATTACCGTATGTTACCTATGATATTTGGTGGTAATTATTTAATATATTGATAATTACAGTATTTATCCAACAAGTACGGGAATTAAAGATTAGTTTGAGGTTGTAAGATATGAGGTATTTGTAACAATATTAACAAGAATTCGGATTACAGATAAGGTGAGAGTTATGGAAATCAAAACAGCGTAGTAAAATATTTGGTCGAAACATTAATGAACATTGTGAACATGGTGCGTTAATGACAATAACAAAATTTTATTTCTCTAGATATTGTACTGTCGTGGATACGAGAAAGTTACATGATGGAAAATGAATGTTTTTCATACTTGTATGTTAAACAGCGTTGCAATATCAAATTTTTGTTGTAAGAGGGAAACGCTGCCTGGTGCAAATCGATGAATAATTAGCCTACATAATATTTTGTTACTAATAAAAGAAAGTTGTTTTTTATGTCACAGCTAACCAAATATACTGCTCCATAAAATACTAATAAGTATCGTCCATTTAGGCCTATATGTGAATTTATAATAAAAAACACAACAACAACAAAACACGTTTCTTAAAAAAAGTAGAAATTTTTTACTTAAAACTTATTCCATATTAAAAACGTGTATAATTCTGTAGGAATTAAAAATGTTACATTTCATTCACATTAAACTTGACAGCAGCGTCTTAAAACGTGTTAGCAGTTAATCTTAACTGTAGTTTGTCGTTGTCGTTGTTCTGCCAGTGAGTGTTGTTTTGTTTAAAATCTTGATAATAATAACGGCTTCAAAGGTTTTCATAGTTTGATGAACGGATTGTGAACAGCATTTTCAAATATGCGATAGTGTATAAATTTTCGTTTGGCTGTCTTCCTAAAACAAATAATTAACTGGAAGAAGTAAGACACCGACAACTCTCTCTCTCTCTCTCTCTCTCTCTCTCTCTCTCTCTCTCTCTCTCTCTCTCTCACTCTCTCTCTCTCATTAGTAACGACTATGAAACTTTAAATGTGATTCACGTCGTCATTAATGATAAGAATTTTCTGTCTTCGGTATACGTATTCTGGATCGAATTGATTTGATGGCATTGAATACTTCTCCTCAATTTTCGGAAAGAGGAGTAACACAAAGCTTTCTTTGTAGGCAACAACCTTTGAATGACCTTTTAGCGTTTCCTTCAGTGAAATGGCTGAGACATATGTAATGTCTATAATTAGGCTAAAAAGTCTCTTAGGCCTGTCAGATAATCTCAAGGTGGACACCGTCATTCAAAAATTCCGGTACAAGTACTCACATTACGGTGTAAATCACAATACGATAGGAATCGTGTAGACAACTTATTCCTAATCTCCACAAAAGTTGCTTATTAATGTAGGTATACAGGTATATTTGTGTGTTTTTTTTAGGTCACTAGAAGAGCAGGTCTTTGAAGAAACTATCTAGAAATTACAAGTAACAACCCACCAACCCACTCTTCACACACAAACACACACACACAACAGAGAGAGAGAGAGAGAGAGAGAGAGAGAGAGAGAGAGAGAGAGAGAGAGAGAGAGAGAGAGAGAGAGAGAGAGAGAGAGAGTTATCGCTGTCTTACTTTTTCCACTTAATTATTTGTTTTAGGACCTCGATTCTTAAGGTTCTACTTGTTCGTTACGTTTTGTTTTTGTGAGGCTCCAATCCGTTTCTCACAAATTCGTTACACGTCATTGTCTATTCTGAACAATCTACAGATCATCTTCAGATGTCGTTCAAAGACTTGTTTGTGACATCTTTTGAGCTATCGTCTAGGAGTTTAAAGGAATTAAGTTCAAACCTTGTAGGTTAAACAATCCATAGAATGGATGAAATTAAATAACTGATTTGTAAACAAGGAAACATTGCAAATAGCTTTCTATTCTATTAACCAGGAACACCCAAACTATTGTTACGTTAACATTCGGATAAACATTTCATCCTGGCTACGTTATATCAGCGGGAAGGGACAGGGAAGCAGAATGGAAACAAGATCTGTAGTAAAGTGACGTATGTCGAAACGAAACACAAGAAGAAAGAAAGCTTGGACCTTTTATTATTTTTCATACTGTGTTTATATACTTTATACAACTTCATAACTTTACATTACACTGCATATGTTCGAAAACTGTTAACATAAATGGGTTTTCAGTTTTCACAGTCTGGTTCTTATGAATTCTGCCCAACTGACTCCATCTGGCTACGTGAACTGAAACATTTACAGCTACGTTTAATTTGGCAAGTAAAGGTCATGTTTTATTCAGACGTATTTTCGCTTCGAGTATAAATAACATCCATAACTTTCTCTCATAAATACACAAGATCCATAGATTATCGGTTGTTCTTGACATACAGATTTTGTATTCTGTACTTCAGTGCGTGATGCGTGTCTAATTGGCCATTAACACTCATTCGGCAAACTAGAATTGCGACACTAAGTGGAGCAACTCGGTCATCTGCGTAAACGTTACAAAACGCGCACGTGCAGACGTCGAGCAATCTGTGTACACCGACCGAACAACCCTTTGTTTGTATCGAATTACGTCTGCAATGGAAACAAATCGTGTGTTTGACGACAGTTCGTAGCCTTTTGTGTCGTAACGACCCGGTCTTATGTAAAGTAACAGTATTTTGCCTACAGTAACTACAAACTGGTGTTACCGGCAGCTGAACTACTGCCACACTCAATTTACAGTTGAAGATGTATGGTTTTATCAAGATATGAAAGGACAGCTAGAGTATATCTGTGAGCTCGGACAAGGAGTCTCAATCCAACTGATTTTGGATTAGTAATTTTAAAATTTATTAAAATAAAATTTAGTAAATAAATTCAAGCTTTCCGATCTCTCAGCTTGAAAGCGCTAATCGGAATAATTTTTCTATAGTGGTGTGCAACAGTGATAATTCTGTTTGTTATAAAAATTGTCAGAATTATTTTAAACAAAGAAAAGAGTATGTGAAGGTACTGCTCGTAACAATAATGAGTTATACGACGGCACAACTCATTAGAATTTCTAGTATTTATTATGTGTTTCTTAATTTCATGTCTGGAAGATCATCTAAGAAAACATGGTACTTTTCAACTTTATAATAATATATTTATAAATTTTTTAAACTTGCACGGTAGAAATATGTTATCGCTTTTTAAGAATACTTTTCAAGAATGTAAGATTAAAATGGATGCTCAAAAATTATTCAAACTCTGAATAAACACCAAACTATAACCTGATAAACAAATAAACGAAAATCAATAAATTCAAATAAACCATATGTTGCATGATCAACGCTCTCGAGTATTTCTTGAGTTGGTATTTCCCATGCGAAGTGCTGCTGGTTTAAGGAATCGGATATATGTCTTAAAAGACGAAGTGGACTGTATAAATTTTGGGTTAACTAGCGTTTATTGACAAATTATATAATAAAGCGTTCATTGACAATTACTCAATAAAGCGCATGCCCCATGCAATTACGTATGGCGTACATTGCCAAGATAAATAACGATTGAAGATTGAAAATTATATAAAGAAGTTAAGCAAGTAATAAAATTTCACATCGCCGCGGCTAGTAAATAGAAAGAGTATTGAGCGAGTGAAGGCTGAGGGTTAACTAACAACTAACAACTCTGTCGTAGCTCGCAGTTAGCGAACTGCACTGTAAGCGGGTGACGTAATTGCGTGGGTTGATTGCGCACGGGTATAATGAACAAATACAAAGATTTAACATACTGCCCGCCCAAAATCGGGCGATTTTGAAATAGGTTACAGTATGAAAAGTTGCTTAAAAAAATGCAAGTATACATTAACAAGTTACGTACCTGAAATGTGATAATACATAGTATAATGAATATTGGCGCATCGATAGATGGCCCATTAGATAGCATAAATACAATATTGATCAATACTCGTCGAATAATATATAATAATAAAATAGAAATGCTAGAACGTCTGATGACACATAATGATAATAATGACAATATATCCAAATTCAATAACAATGGTACATGGCAATGAATAACACCTAGTAAGTAGCATTACACAATAACTAATAGAAATCCAAAGAATTCAGTAATAATAGCATGACAATAAGTGCATAATAAGCGATATTACATAATAATACAATGGCAATATATACAAAAAAATTCATGATAATAATAGCACAATAGAAATATACCCAAAAAATTCATGACAATGATAACACTGCACCAAACAGTACACAATAACTGACATCACACTGACGAAAAAACACTAAAAATATTTACTAATGCACATATAAATAGCGTACATTAACTTGGTATAAATATAAATATAAATGTATAAATAAGTACATTTAACATTGTACTTACAGTAGTACGTAGAGCATGTGCTCATCCGGAAATGTCCCGGGCATGAAGCATTGAAAACAAATTAGTCTATTGCCACGGAAGTGGGCACAGTTTGTGGATAGGCCTACGCAGGATGCCGTTTGTGGTGCGGACATCCGCTACGCGTATTAATGAATCCTGACCTACATAGATTTGGGTGACACTACCATGTTTCCACTGCAGGGGTGGGGTATTGTCTTCTAAAATGAGGACGAGTTGTCCTGGAGACAAATGTTTTGAATGTTTGCGCCATTTATTTCGTTGTTGCAGCTGATGCAAATAATCTCTTGACCATCTCTTCCATATAGAGTGGGTGAATCTCTGCAGAAGCTGCCACCTCCCCAAGCGACCCATTTTTATATCCGAATAGTCGGGTTCCGGGAGCGAAGTAAGTGGAGAACCAACTAAGATATGTGCTGGAGTCAAAGGCTCGGGATCCCCAGAGTCATTTGAAATGCCGAACAAGAGACGTGAATTCAGACATGACTCTATTTGAGTCAAAACAGTGTAATGTTCTTCAAAGTTGAGAAGCGTCCTGCCGATAACGCGCCGTAAATGAAATTTAACGCTTTTGACTCCGCTCTCCCATAGACCACCGAAATGAGGTGCTGACGGAGGCATGAAAGACCACTTGACTCCCTGTGAATTGGCGAAGTCCTGAGTGGTTTGTTGAAATTCGTCTTGTTGAAAACGTTTGTTCAAATCGTGTAATATAGTGCCAGCACGACGGAAATTTGTACCGTTGTCAGAAAATATTTGTGCAGGGATGCCCCTGCGAGCTATGAAGCGTTTTAAAGCAGCTATAAAGGAGTCTGAAGTCAAATCTGATACCAATTCAAGGTGAATTGCCTTAGTGGCCATGCAAATGAAGAGTGAAATGTAAGCCTTTGTGAATGATTTGGACCGCTGCCCGCCCTGACGTAGAAATATGGGACCGGCATAGTCGACGGCACATTGTGAAAATGGTTTAGAAGGAGTGACTCTGGAAGAGGGTAATTGTCCTAAAAGTTGGCATGAGCCAATTGCGCGAAATCGAAAACAAGTGATGCATTTGTGTATCACGGAGCGTATGTATGATTTGTCATTGATGATCCAATATCTTTGACGTAGAGAGCACTGCGTTAATTGTACTCCGGCATGGAGTAGTCGAATATGCTCGTTTTCTATAATTAGTCTAGTGAGATGAGACTGCGGGTGAAGTATAATCTTGTGTTTAGTATTATAGTTGAGCTGAGAATGTTGAAGGCGTCCGCCCACGCGTAATATCCCCGTGTAGTCTATAAAGGGATTAAGCAAAATAGTTTTACTAGTCTTAGGTACAGGGCGTTGTGCCTGAAGTTCTTTAATCTCGATTTTGAAATGCGATAGCTGGGATTGACGTATACAAATCAAAAGTGTGCTGTGTAGCTCCTGTGAAGTTAAAAAGGAAGTGTTTCTGTTAGCGACGGGAGACTTAGCGTTCCGAATGAATCGTAGGCAGTAAGCAAACACAGGAATAAGTCTTGAATGCGAGGAATAATTTTCAATGTAATTAGGAGTGGATGAAGTAGTAACCAGAGACCTTGTTTACGTTTTTCTTTATCCAGATCTGGATGAGTGCAGGAAGAGTTGGTTTCGAAAGGACTGGTGGGCCATGATGATGGCTCTTTTGACAACCAGTATGGGCCATGCCACCATTGCGGGTGGTGGTGCAAAGAACGGGGTAAACAACCGCGGGATAGAATGTCCGCGGGATTGTCATGCGAAGCAACATGATACCAGGTGCCCTTTGCAGTGAGCTGCTGTATCTCCGCGACGCGGTTGGCAACAAATACCTTCCATTTGGACGACTGTTGGTGAATCCAGTGTAAGGCAATCGTAGAGTCAGAATAAAAATACAACTCGCTGAAATTGTAGGTCACAGCGTTGACAACCTTATAAACCAACTGAGGCAATAATAGACAGGCGCAAAAGTTCAAGTCGAGGTAAAGATATCTGCTTTAAAGGGGCGACTCTAGATTTGGAACACAATAAATGAGATGATATACTGCGGTCAGAATATACTGTATGCACATAAATACAGCATGCGTAACCCTTTACCGAAGCGTCGGCAAACCCATGTAATTGAAATGAAATGATTGGCAAATTACATGAATCCTTTATAGCTCTTGGGATCTTAAAATGAGTGTCTGAAATTAATTGAGCGTAAAGCTCTACCCATTGAATTGATAAGGAGTCAGACAGCGGGTCGTCCCAATTGGTAACCGATGACCATAGCGTTTGCATAAAGTGCTTACACCAAAATGTAATAGGGCCAATGAGACCTAATGGGTCGTAAATTCCAGCGATGACGGATAATACCCTTCTTTTATTAAACACATCGATTTTAAGATCTCTTTGGAAATTGTATATGAAGTTGTCAGCCTGAACCGTCCCACTGAATACCTAAAGTGCGGACGGTTTGGTCTTTGTTGAAGTCCAGGGATGAGTTGGTATGTGAAGATATGATATTCCGGTCATTAGAAGACCATTTATGCAGAGTGAAGCCGTACCGGCTTAATAAACCAGAAATGTCAGAGTTTAATCGGGCTAAGACGTGTGAGCTATCAGATCCGGTGATGAGATCGTCGACGTAAAAGTCGTTTGCAATGACAGAAGCAGGCTATGGGGTGTTGAATACTATTTTCCTGTGAGATTTGTTTTTAAAACATCTAGTGGCCAAAAAATGAAGTGCTTGCAGTCCCATATGTGACTGTTCTCAAAGCATAGTGTTTAAGTTCCTTGTGGGGAGCGTCACGCCAGACAATTCTTTGCAAGTTAGAATCCCTTGGGGGACACCAAGATTTGGCGATACATTTTCTCGATGTCGGCAATGAGTGCTTATCGGTGCGTTCTAAATCTGGACATGATGGTGAAAAGATCCTGCTGGACCGTAGGACCAACCATGAGTGTGTCGTTTAAAGATAAATCATTTGATGTTTTGGCTGAGCCATCGAAAACAACGCGAAGTTTGGTGGTTGTGCTAGTGGACTTGACGACAGCATGGGTGTGGTAAGTAAAAAATATTCGACTTATTGATTGATAAATCATATGAATTGAGTGGAGACATATGATGCAGGTTTAAATATTCCTGCATGAAGTTACTATAGTCTTTGTACAAAGACGGGTTTTTGCCTGAATTTGAGTTAGAGTGTCTGAAATCTGCGAACTGCTCCGGGGAGTGAATCGCCGAGATGCCTCGTCTTACGGGGTAGTGACACAACAAACCTACCACTAGTGTTTCGAAAGATGTTTGTGAGGAAATGATTTTCACACTCCGCGTCCTCAGCTGAGGGAGTACGGAAAGAAACGTCCTCCAACTGCCAGAAGTTCCTCAACTGTGACGAGATGGCATTATTGTCGTCACGAGCCATAAACGACGAAACCGATTTTGTCATGTCTACGTTAAAGGGTAAATTTCCGGCGAGGATAAAACCTAGTTTTGTTTCCTGTATTATCGGAAAGTGCGGACTGCGAATGAATTTAGTCGGCTCAATCAATTGCAAAAAATACTGTGCCCCGAGTAATATGTCGATCTGTGACGAAAAATTAAGTTGCGGGTCAGCTAAAAATATGTTTTTTGGAATGTTTAATGATGACAGTAGAGGGATAATGGGGGTTCAAACGCACAAAGGAATGCCGCCCTTCTTAAAAAAAACAATAAAAAACACTAAAAAACATGATCTAAGAGATGACGCCGCCACCGCTGGACCCGCAGCATCCCGATGGACCACAGCATCCGCGAATTTCCGCGAATAAATTTTTTTATTTTTTTAATTTGATTTTTTTATTTTTTTATTTTTTTAATTTGATGTTATTATTTTTTTAATTAAATTGATTTGGTGGGATGAGGTTCAATGGACCACCAGCATCCGTGAATACAATTTTTTATTTTTTTAAGAAAAGCTGATTTGCATATCAGTGGGTGGTGTTGGGTGGGAGGTTTTTTTAATTTCATATCAGTGGGTGGGGGTGGTTCCAACTCGATGCATTATAGTGTATATTAAAATATATGATCACGTGTACCAACCTTTGCATGAGTTCAAATTTGTCGTGTGTTATAATGTATATTAAATCTATATGATCAGATGTACCAACCTTTGTATTATTCGCCCTCTCTCTCTCTCTCTCTCTCTCTCTCTCTCTCTCTCTCTCTCTCTCTCTCTCTCTCTCTCTCTCTCTCTCTCTCTCTCTTCTCTCTCTCTCTCTCTCTCTCTCTCTCTCTCTCTCTCTCTCTCTCTATCTATCTATCTCTCTCTCTCTCACTCTCACTCAGGTCAACTGTGTCAACAAATAGTAACGTCCTCTCTCTCTCTCTCTCTCTCTCTCTCTCTCTCTCTCTCTCTTCATACTTGTTACTCTCTCTCTCTCTCTCTCTCTCTCTCTCTCTCTCTCTCTCTCTCACATTTGAATGTAAGTAAAACTATCTCTCTCTTGTTGTCAAACGTTATGCTCAAACTGTTCTCCTCTCTCTGTGGTCATTACCGCGCATGTATACGAAATTAGAAAGTTTATGTAACCGTTTGGAAAAGGGAGAAAGGATATCGTGTGTTACGCGCTGGCGCACAGGTGCAAGCGGGTAGTCGGAATGCAGGTCGTGTAAGGCATTAGGATAGTGTAGGTCGACTTCGAGAATGTACCCGATGTCAGCATCATCACTCACATTACGTACGTCCAAGGACTCGATTTCGTTACGATCGAGCCATCGGAAGTCTGCGTAAGGGAGTGGTTGCGACATGGCTGCACCGTATAAATTGTTACAGTCCGTATACAGAATGAAGGAGGTCGGTTTCGAAACATCGTACTGATCTGGAATCAAAGGATTGTTAGCGACTGCATGACGGTTGGATATCATCGCGCAGCCTCCGCGAATCCCAGACTCGACGAACAGATGCAGATTTATTTCTGTCAACAGTTCTAATTCGACCCCGGTCATTTTTAGCATCGCGTTCCAAGCGAGTCCGGGAAGCGAGTAAAAATGACATGAGTCCAAGCAGTAATCGCGTAAGGCCATGTCTCGAAAACTTTCAAAGACATCGGCCAGCAGCATTACGTCTGTCAACAAATACAAATCATGGTAATCTCCAAACGTACGCAGATTGAATGCACTCCACACGTTTTGCGCGTGCTCGTAATCTGCGTCCGAAATAGATGATTCCATCAACCGGTTATCAAAGTGTTCACGAGCGGGTAGACTTGTTTCGTTGAACCGATCAATACTGTCAACGTAAGCGTATGGGTATACCCCCTTGCGTACGAGCAGATTGGTCTGTTCATCGAAACCCCGTCTAAGCATTTCCTCTCTAAGCAAAGGAAATTGGCTCCCGGACGCGGACAGATTGGTAACGAGTGTGTCCAGAGAGCGATTAAGAAATTGAAATGAGTCTACGAAACGCAAGGGACCCAGGGAGAACGACACGTAACGTTCACTGGATGTTGCGATGCAGGATACGCGTTCGTCCTTATATTTCCCCAAACCCTGTATTAAATGGTGACAGTCGTAGCCACGAAGGTTGTGAAAGAAGACAGGGATATGACGAGGCATCTTGTAGCTCAAATTACAGCTATTATGGGCTGCTCCCAAGAATTTCCCCGTAAGATGACAATGATTGCGTACCTTGTCATCGTCTGCCAAAGGGCGCTCACACAAATGACAAACGGCGGCGTTAGTGAACGCAACATTGTCATCATCGGACATAATTAATTGTACGTTATGTCGTACTACCTTCATCATATCCTCGGCGTCTTTCATCAATCACGAGAAGAACCTGTCTACAACGTTTTCACCCCGATAAACTTTAGCCTCTCTCCAAAGGCTGTGTGTGTGATCGACGATAGCATAGGAGAAACCTGACGGGATATGCATCGCTTCGTATGATGTGGACGATACAGGAGGAGAAGTTATTTTCTGACGGGCACCGCTGCTATCGACAGAGTAGAATTCACCTAACTCGTGCACTGTCGTCGGGACGTTGTTACCAGGTGAACACGATTGAAGCGGAATGATGAGGGACTCGAAGTCGGCGTAGACGGTGAAGGGTACTTTAAGACAGTGCGCGTAATTTTTAAAGGACATAAACTTCTCCTTCTCCGTGGGCATTTTGGTTTTCTGCTCACCGTAAGGTGTGCAGTAGGGGAGATGATCGGACAGACCATGTTCTGTGGTGAAACGATGCAGGCAGTAGTCACAGTAAAATGATTGAGCGCGGTGTTTTGTTAGGGATGATAACAATCTACTCATGTTACTGATAAGACAGTAATGTTTTCGGCTATTCGTATCGGTCAGAAGCAAAAGATTAACGTGATGCGACCTGTCCTTATTCGAGGTAATTCTCAGAGGGTAAACCTCATTTTTTGATTCGTTTTTGATATTGTCTTCTATATCATAGCCGAAAACGTTTATAGAAATGTTAGGATTCTGTGCTTCAAATTTGGAAATGGACTTTAACGAAACAGGGTACTCGATACCGGACATATTTAATGTGTTTATGAATGGGATGTATTTTGAAGCACGGTCTCTATCTCTTACTTGAGGGTGTATGTGGGCTAGAACAGACCACAGAAAACACATTTCATCGTGGGGGTTCTTGATGTTGACTACTGCCCTGGTGTGTGAGAGTTTTCGCGGGGTTGGAAGGTAGGAGGACGCTGCTAGAGGCTGGTACCGTCCAACAACCAGTTCCAGCTTAAGTACAGCATCCACCGACCATCCGCTCCCGTCACGGGTAAAATTAGATATGCTATTGAAGATTTTATCGTAGGATTCATCGAGTAGACAATTCAACTCGTCGTTGTCGTCCGCGAGCAACGTGCGACAACGTCCGTGGAAGACGGCGTCTTTCGTTACCTCTTTCTCCTCACCACTGTCACCATCTACCACGGTTTTGGTAAAACGTATCCTGCACGCAATATGCCACTTGATATTGCGTAAACGTGCCTGCTCTGCCTGAATATCCTCAAGCAATAAAGGACGTGCCTCGGTCATTACGAATACTATGTCATGATCCGACGCGTTGACGTTCACTGGAAGGTAGTCGAAAGTTGTGATGCACCCTCGGACACTACTGTTCCTCTCGATATAAAACCGAGTCACAACTGAAACAATAGAAACATGAGTATTATTAACCAATAGGAATGATAAAATAACGTGTACACAAATTCATGTTTGTAGTAAATAAATAACACTCGTCGGGGTAATATGTCAGTTTATTACAAACCGTGAAGATGTCGGCTACTCCTGATTTTAGTATTGAAAGTGAAAGAATAAAATCGTTCAAGTATTGGGAAGTGACGTTTATCAGCCCCGACGAGTTAGCGTTTGCAGGGTTCTACTTCTACCCTAGAAATTTCGATGTTTGTGGGCATAGTATGTCATTCGTAGACGATAGAGTTAAATGCTTTTGTTGTGGAATTGAATTAGTTGATTGGAAAGAAGGTGACAAACCTATGAAGGAACATGAAAAATTTTCATCTACATGTCAATTTCTAAACGATGTTAAGAGTGAGACTTTTCATACACACACCAATAGACATAGTATGACTCGAACGTTAATTCGCATCAGCAAGTTTGCACACTACATAATTACAAAAATAATTTCTTAACTGTGACAATTGGTATTGAACTTTTTACCTTGTTCAGTCTGCTCCTCCCCACGTTCCTGCTGAAGGTTAGCCATGATCTTCAAGAGAGAGTGAGAATGAATGAATACTGAAAAACAAAAGGTACTGTTATAACGCTGGTATTATGTTAGTGTATCTTAAACGTTTTATATATCAATTTGTAGCACATGAACGTGTGGTAAGTAAGACGTTGTTGCAAGTGAGTGTCGATGTGTGTGTGTGTGTGTGTGTGTGCAACTGTACTAAAAAAGCTGTTATGCGCATGCGCAAATAATTCAAATGCACTTACGTAGATGACTGAAAAAGAGATGATTTACATAATACATGTACGCTTAGACCAACTATTTGATAGATCAAGAAAATTAAGTTTATTTCACACGCACACACACAGACGCACACGTAATCACACATCCGACGTGCACACACAGACGCATACGTAACGTAACCAAACACGCAACGTGCGCACACACGAACACACACAGACGCACACGCGCACACGTTGGTATGAATCATGTTAGGTCCAATTACGTTGTGTCGCACTGACCTGATATTTATAGATGACTTTCATACAGAAGCAGTTAACAGATTTAAATAATACTTTCATGCTTACAATGTACACAAACTTATAAAGCATCAAACTATATATATCATTCGTTGGGTTGTAATTATTATTAAACAGTAAATATTTGCTATGATTTTAGTAACATATAACAGCGTCTTACATACCACTCGAATCTATATATACTGTTCTGTTTCAGATAATAATAATTTGATCACACACACACACACACACACACACACACACACACACACACACACACACACACACACACACACACACACACACACACACACACACACACATGTATTAAATCAATAAATAATGCACTTGATAAATTATGCTCACCAAACTAGCGTATGTTGACTACACACACAGGAACTTGTGTATACTGAGACGTACAATAATTCAAGCAGTCTTTCAACTATTAAAAAAACTGCTGAGATAGATTTATCAATGCACGCAAGCAGTCAGTGTGAATCCGATAAAATTCAGTTATACCTAAAAATATATATCTTCAATTAGAAGTGTAATATAAAAGGTACAGTAAGAATATATTTCAGAAAATTGTAATTTGATCACACACACACACATGTATTAAATTCAAATATATATCTTCAATTAGAAGTGCGTTAAGAATAAAAGTACGTTAAGAATATATTCAGAAAATTGTAATTTGATCATACGCACACGCTTACACACACATGTATTAAATTCAAATATATATCTTCAATTAGAAGTGTAATATAAAAAATACGGTAAGAATATATTTCATAAATTATGATTTGAACATACACATACATGTATTAAATAATGTTTTAATGCAAATAATTTTTACGTTTAAATAAAATCTGTACATACAATAAATTATGCTTACTCACCAAAACTAGCGTATGTTGACTACACACAGGAACTTGCATATACTGAGATGCACAATAATACAGTCTTCCAACTATTAAAAATGTCGTAATAGATTTATCAGTGCACGCAAGCAGGTCAATGAGAAATTATCGCTAAATTTGTTGAGTATATATTGGTCTCTGGTGGTAGGGGAAAGCCGGTGTTTGTTTGGAAGTGAATACTTTCTAATCCATAATTACTTGTGGTGGTGCAACTAATGAGTGTCATGTGTCATATTAGAAAGTGAAAGGAGGATTTAGCGAATACACACAATGGTTTATTTCGGTATAACCCTCTGAACATACATGCAATTAGTTGTATAGTAATCAGAAATGTGTGTGAGAGAGAGAGAGACAATTTAATAGTTTGAATTTTATACCACAAGGTAAACTATATTTTTTAAGTCGGGTGTTGTTTCCGAAAATTATTATTTAAAACTGATAATTGTTTTATTAAAATCTCGCGTACGTGCCAAATTAATTGCCGACGGCGACTCTGCTCCCCCTCCTGCTAAAATTCCACGTTACAACATCTGTTAAAAACAAAAGAATTCTCACTGTGATATCGTTAGTTATTCTCTCTCCACGCTTCAGTTCGGTCGGCAGTAAACGTAAGTTTGTGTATTATTATCATTATTGTAACGATCTTTGTGTTTATAAATATTAGTTTGTAATGTGTGGTTTCTTTTTTTTTTATAGTATAATAGAAAACGCTGCTGTAATAATTGACTTTCACTGCTTTTATGATGACGACGGCAATTATATAGTAAAGGAGTTGTCGGTTATGGACGTAACACGTTTTGCATGCAGACATTGGATTTTCGCCCCGCCTGCTACAGTCGTTACGAATTCGAAATACACTAGAACCAACTGTTGGTTAACGACAAACTATCATGGGCTGAGATGGGGTGAAGGAGAGACACCGTACGACAATCTTGTTTCAGTGTTAACAACGTATACGAACATATATAAATATGTGTTTGTGAAGGGTCTTGAGAAAAAACGTTTTTTAGAATCGAAAATAATTCATCGTCATATAATAAATCTTGATGACATTGGTTGACCAAAAGACATACCATATCTATTTCCCGGTACGGTATGTCTTACACATTGCAATTCTTCTTCTTCTACACTATGTACAAATCATAATGTGCACGCACTTAGAGAGTGGATAATTAATGATTTTTCTGTTATACAAACATTTTTAATGTGAGTGTCTCATAGCATTGTTAATTTCGTTAGTAAACTTGTATATGCCTGCAGGCGATAACTATTTCTGTGGCCTTTCCTAATATATATTATGTAACAGCCATAATTCTGCATGTATGTACATGCAAAGCTTCAGGGGATGAAAAACACCACCTGTTAAAAACAACAACAACAACAAAAATTCTTGCTGCAGGCGATAACTATTTCTGTGGGCTTTCCTAATATATATATATTATGTAACAGCCATAATTCTGCATGTATGTACATGCAAAGTTTCAGGGGATGAAAAACAACAACAACAACAACAACAAAAATTCTTACTGTGATATCTATAGTTATTGCCTCTCCATACTTCAGTTCGGGCGACAGTAAACGTAAGTTTATGTATTATTATTATTATTGTAACGATATTTGTGTTTATACATATTAGTTCGTAATGTGCGGTTTCTTTTTTTCAGACGATAACTATTTCTAGTAGTCTGTGGGCTTGACTTTCCTAATATATATATATTTTGTAACAGCGCTAATTCTGCCTGTGTGTATGTACATGCAAAGCTTCAGGCGCTGAAAGTGAACTTTCCTGATGACCACACCACCACCACCATTACTTTCACTAGTCTTCTTTGTACCGAATATTCTGACATTGTTTGGTTCCACCTCGTTTGATACAGACGTCTTCACTTCTAATAAATAATGTCGTTTATCACAAAATTCAATGCAGTTTCTGCTATTGAGTACAAACGGTGTGCAGAATTAACAGTGGACAAGCAGTATCCGATCGTTAACATGTTGCATGTGGACACGAGATATGGGAAGTCTGTGCTTGTAACGTTGGAAGATTGTGAGCGCCGCTATCGTGTATATCTACCTAAGAGGTATGCTGACGTCTTTACAGATGAAGAACTCCGTCATATAAATCCCAGCGACCTACATCTTGTGTTTCGAGGGATGAAGAACCAGACAGCGCATGTGGAAATAGTACCTCGTTAAGGTGACAAACTACTTTTAATAAACAATTTTTTTATCACTGTGTGTGCATGTGTTTGAATGTAGTGCGGATTCTAATTTACAAAGTTTGATGAAAGGACATTAACTTATGAGGAAATTAATTTCTATTTTTAATTTATTTCACTATACGCCTCTGAACCTATATGTAATTATTTGTAAACTGCGTTACCTGTTGCAGCAAACGATAACACTAGAACGATTATATTATTATTATTCAGTGATATATACATACATACAATTTACTTATTAAACACTTCAAGGATTGTAACGTCTTACAATGACTATAGCATATTTACATCTGTTACAGATGTTTTATTGGACCTACATGTACATGTTTCAACCCAAACGTGTGCACGTTGTATGTATGTGTGTGATTACGTTGCGTATGCGTCTGTGTGTGTGTGTGTGCGCGTTGCGTGTGTGGTGTAACCCAAACGTGTGCACGTCGTATGTATGTGTGTGTGTGATTACGTTGCGTATGCGTCTGTGTGTGCGCGCGTTGAGTGTGCATCTGTGTGTGTGTGTGTGTGTGTGTGTGTGATATTTAACATGATTTTAATGTTGTTGTATTGTTATGTTGCAGGTTGCTTCTCCTACAAGTACGACACAATTATATATAAACTTTCGAAAAAAAATATCAATTTTATAATGTATTTATTTAATTATGACTTGTGAATTTTATATTGTGAATGTTAAAATATATTTAATCATTTAAACAAATTATGACTTTATTTTATTTCACTCTACACCTCTGAACATGTGTACAATTAATTTATTTTTGTGAACATTATTACTTGTGGGAACTGTTACATGAGAAGATTTGTATGAATTTCAACCACCGTTTTCATGTGTGTGTATAATTTTAATTTATTTCGCTATACACTACTGAACCTATGTGTGTGTAAACTGCAACCTTAAAACAGAAGTATTGTACCAGATTGCTAAGCCGTTAACGTATGGATTTGTCATCTGTAACAGCACACAGGTAAGTAGTTCATTGCCAACAACACACATACATAGTTAATATTTGCCAAATATATATATTTCTAACAAGGATCAATCACACTGACTGCATTATAAACTATTAATTATTTAATACATGAAAAATGAAGACGGCGTTTTGACAATGAGAGAGAGAGCTAAAATTATTTATTCATCACCTCGACTACTCCATGTACACGGTAAGAGAGAGAGAGCTTGCACAGTTGAAACGCGTGAGAGTGAGAGAGAGAGAGAGAGAGAGAGAGAGAGAGAGAGAGAGAGGACGTTACTATTTGTTGACACAGTTGAAACAAGTGAGAGTGAGAGAGAAGAGAGAGAGAGAGAGAGAGAGAGAGAGAGAGAGAGAGAGAGAGAGAGAGAGAGAGAGAGAGAGGGCGTTAATATTTGTCGAATAATATAAACTTTCTAATTTCGTATACATGCGCGGTAATGACCACAGAGAGAGGAGAACAGTTTGAGCATAACGTTTGACAACAAGAGAGAGATAGTTTTACTTACATTCAAATGTGAGAGAGAGAGAGAGAGAGAGAGAGAGAGAGAGAGAGAGAGAGAGAGGACGTTACTATTTGTTGACACAGTTGACCTGAGTGAGAGTGAGAGAGAGAGAGAGAGAGAGTGAGAGAGAGAGAGAGGGCGAATAATACAAAGGTTGGTACATCTGATCATATAGATTTAATATACATTATAACACACGACAAATTTGAACTCATGCAAAGGTTGGTACACCTGATCATATATTTTAATATACACTATAATGCATCGAGTTGGAACCACCCCCACCCACTGATATGAAATAAAAAAAACCTCCCACCCAACACCACCCACTGATATGCAAATCAGCTTTCTTAAAAAAATAAAAAATTATATTCACGGATGCTGGTGGTCCATTGAACCTCATCCCACCAAATCAATTTAATTAAAAAAATAATAACATCAAATTAAAAAAATAAAAATATTAAAAAATCAAATTAAAAAAATAAAAAAATTTATTCGCGGATGCTGTGGTCCTTCGGGATGCTGCGGGTCCAGCGGTGGCGGCGTCATCTCTTAGATCATGTTTTTTAGTGTTTTTTTATTGTTTTTTAAGAAGGCGGCATTCCTTTGTGCGTTTGAACCCCCATTATCCCTCTACTGATGACATATTAAAGGATCTGTAGGGAGATTATTTGTAATTCTGGGCAGAACAGCGCAGTGTACATTCAAACTGAAATCCCTGTAGCGTGAGTTTAGGCGCACCCTTGTACTGAAATTGGCTTGGCATAGAGAATTATTTATCCCCGTGATAGGCAGTTCGGACTTGTTTAATTTTAAGCCCATGCGGCGTGCGGAGCCCATGGCACAAAAGTTTGCTTGTGAACCTGAATCCAACAGGATTCTTACCGGGTGTTTGTTACCGGCACGATCGGTTGTTGTACATACGGCGGTAGACAATAAAGTTGATTTGTTGGTTTGTAGTTTTAGGGAACATTGATTATTGTTCCTGCTCGAAAAATTATTTGTTGAAGAGTGAATCATGGTGTGGTGCCTTTTCGAACATGCTCTGCACGAAAATTTGGAAGGGCAACGCGAGGTTTCATGACCCGAGCGTGTGCAATTTAGGTAGAGCTTGTGATTTATTAAAACGTCTTTCCGTTGACTCGGATGTAAAGACACGAATTGTGGGCATTCGGACAGTTTATGATTGCCGCGACACAGCTGGTAAAATCTATTGCTTGTTTGAGTATGTACTAGTGACGCAGTGAACTCCGCGCGTCTAGCCGGTTTGCGATAAGAAGTTTTATCGCTAACTTGCCTTCCGTATGATGAACTAGTCGGCGCGCTAACATTTTGCAACAACTGGCGCCTAGTATTTAAGAATTTAATAAAGTTATTGTAATTCGGAAGCTGTTCGTCAATTAAACTTTACTTCCATAATCTAGATGTGCGATCGTCAAGTTTTTGGGCGAGAAAATGCACAAAAATAATTTCGAATGTGTTCACTGTTAAATTTAATGAATTCAGAGCGTTTATGTTAGCGGTAAGATCATCTATAAATTTGGAAATGCTAACCATAGAGTCCTGCTGCATGTGCTTCATGCCCAAGACATTAGCCATATAATACGCCGTAACAATCAATCTACTGTCATACCTGGCTCTCAACAACTCAATGGCCACCGTGTAGTTTTCGTGCGTGATTGGGAGTGACTTTATAACATTCAGCGCCTCATCCCTTAGTGATGAGTGCAAGTAGTGAAATTTTTGGATGCTGGTCAGGTCTGTTCGGACATGAACCAACTCCACAAACATATGGTAAAAATGTTGCCAGTTAATTATGTTACCTGCGAAGCAGGGTAGTTTAATTGGTTGTAATTGAATAGGAGGCGTACTGAATATGACGACTTCGGACTGATTTAGTATTTTCTTGCTCATCTCTTCGGCATGATCTAATAAATTTTGCAACTTGCATTCTATGTTACACAAATCATCTTCCGTCTGAACTCTATCACTAACGGATGCAAAATCAGAGTCATCAGACTCAATTTGCGTTTGTATCTCGTCATATTTTGCGGATAGCTCCATCAGTTAACGAAGCTTTATTTTTAGCGCATGGTGGTCATGCGTATCGTGATCAAAATTATCCGCGTAGGTGTTTATGCGCGATATAGAGGCCTTGATCGTGCCACGCTTTTTGATCAGTGCCTTCATATCAGTCATGATTGTGTACTACTTGAGATTCGAAACGATAATAAGAAAAAATGAGTGAATGCTGAGAGATGAACAAGACCAATGCAGGTTATCTAATTTATGAAGTCACGCTACAACGCGGTAACCATTGATTAACACATCTCAGACTAATTCTATGTTGTACTAAATACTGATATAGACAGCGTATACAACATAACAGTATAATCCCTATTGCTATGAACACTATTTAAAAATATGATTTACAATTAAATAAAAAAATATGAATATAAGCTTGTTAAGTTATTTAAGTTTGTGATTGATTCACAGAAAAATTTGTAAGCTTGCTGAGTTCACAAAAAATCTAAGTTCATAGTCAAATTGAAACTGATATAAAGAAAAAAGTTATATTATTTTTTAAATACTGCTTATTTTAGTTGAATGCCCTTGAAAGGTATACAAAATTATGTAAAATTGAAAGGATCATATGAAACATAAATTTATATTCACTTGGTATGTGGTACTTATCGACATGTTCAAGAAGGTCTCAGAGCGTGTCGAATCCTTGGCAGTCCCATCTGGCACCCATGAATTGACGATGTAGACACTGTTGATGCCTGTCAGGTGATGTCTGAAGTGGTCGAATTCTGCATAGGCTGGATGCTTTGGATTTTTCCCAAGTGATGAATGTCACGTATTTCCCATGCGAAGTGCTGCTGGTTTAAGGAATCGGATATATGTCTTAAAAGACGAAGTGGACTGTATAAATTTTGAGTTAACTAGCGTTTATTGACAAATTATATAATAAAGCGTTCATTGACAATTACACAATAAAGCGCATGTCCCATGCAATTACGTATGGCGTACATTGCCAAGATAAATAACGATTGAAGATTGAAAATTATATAAAGAAGCAAGTAATAAAATTTCACATCGCCGCGGCTAGCAAATAGAAAGAGTATTGAGCGAGTGAAGGCTGAGGGTTAACTAACAACTCTGTCGTAGCTCGCAGTTAGCGAACTGCACTTTAAGCGGGTGACGTAATTGCGTGGACTGATTGCGCACGGGTATAATGAACAAATACAAAGATTTAACACCATATTAGCATTAAGTACAAAATTGTTCTCTTCTTATAAAATTCTTGTCGACTCGGGAAAGGTCCTATTAGTTTCTGAAAATCCCTCTACATTAAGGTGTAACGTTTAATGGTGTGAAAACGCCTCTTGAATAATGCGAATCAAAAAAATATGGTAACACGAAGGATACCGATAACGATGTTATGAGTGACGAGGCATACCTTCCGAATAATCATTTGTATCATACCACTTAATTATTATTCTGCTGCGATGGTTTTCGTTTGTTTTGTTAATTATTCTATGTTATACGATACCATTTGATGTTATTCTTGAATTGTGTGAACATTCTGACAACGGCTATTATACACCGATGATCTCGACGGATAATACACAGATTGTATTTTATGTAGTGTCCCAACTGTTAGCTTAACGGTAGTAGACTGCCGGTTCTATATCAGTTTGATATACCACTCATATCTTGTGATTTTTCAACATCATAATTACACCGTATCTGATATTACAACAACAACGTGAAACGTAACATAAGGTTTTTGTTAATTTTACAGCACTCATTTTTAAAACTACAGTTGGAAATAAATTTAAATAAATTCAGCAGACTACCTTAATTTTTTGTCGAAATTGTTTCGACGTACAAAATGCCGTTTATACGCAATGTATTGAAATGTTGAGATGGGACCTTCTGGTGGGCATCAGACTGTTGTGGAATGTACATAATTAAGATTTTGTTCTTGAATGTGAACGTTTGCTTCTGTATAATTCTGCATAAAATGTCTTTGTCAAATAAAAGTATAATTTTCTAGAAACCTACTTACAGGTAGAACACGTCAACCAACAGAGGTAAGGCAAATTTTGTGAAACCATTGGTACTGAGTACATTGTTTTAGGGGGAAGTGTGGATAATGACAATGACGGAAAATTACAAGAACTAGTATAGCTGAAAGGAAAAATACGTATGTAATGGAAAATGAAAGAAAAAAGGAATGTATTACAAAACACGGAGGTTGTATTTATAGGACATAGGCTATAATAATGTAACTGACTTTGTCACAAACATTCTGGGAGCGAAGTCTTAGTAAAAAAAGGATGAGAAAACCCTTGCTCAACGTATTTGAAAGGCACAAAATAAAAAATGATGTAAGAGCTGGCTGTAATGAAAACGCCAGCAGAAAGCACAACTATGTTGTTACAATTGGAAGGGGAAACCTTTATACCGTAATTATGATTAGATAAATTAAGGTTTTCTACAAGCCAACGTGATTTCCAATTGTAAACTAATGTTCCATCATTGTAGTACGTTTCATTCATGATCAATGCTGCTATTACGATACCCTTCTGACCTTTAGCTGTTAGTCACACTTGTGGAATCGAAAGCTTGAGGAAAAGAGAAAATAATGTAATACAAATTCTAGGCAACATTAGATAATAGATGGGACACAATGTCTAACCTTTTAACCTCTTTTACTTTCTCTATACGTGAGAGCGGAGCGTCAGTTTTAAGTAACTATAGAGGAAATGTTTGCGTCGCGGCTTCACACACTCTCGTCCTTGTACTAATCAAGGTCCCAGGAGAGAAAATGAATTATATGACGTGACTAACTTACAAATAAATTCAATAAATTGTATTCCACTTAATCTGCCTGTTGCTGTTCATGATGAAGGAAGTGTTTATCTAAATATTATAAAAGTATTTTAGACAATTACATAACAAAAAAATATAGTTCTACTTAATTAGCTTCTGCTGGTCGAAATATTTTTTTTAATACGATGTGGAATCTTTACAATAATATTGTTAATAATGGTGATAATATATTTTTGTTTTGTACTTCAAAATATTGTAGAAATTCAATATTAAATTAACGAATTGAATTTATTTATTTAAATTGGATCATCAAGCCACAAAATACCAATCGGCTTATTATTTATTCTTAAACTTTTGAGCAAGATATTATTTTTAAATATATATTTTGAGGGTCACGGGCAATGACGTAAGGATACTAAAGTGGAAATTACTTTAAATTGAAATTATTATGAACATACCTCTTTCTGATAATCTTAAAATTATTAAAATTTAAGAAAGTTATTCAAAATTTAAATATGTTCTGGAAACATTTAGACGATTTATAAGCTCTAATTCTGTTAATCGGTCTCTACAAATCACAAATATTAAATTAAAATTAAACATTATATGATTAAGTGTAACAGAATATATTAGCTAAAATATAAGGTAATAAAGTATATTGTAAAGAACTAAGTGTAAGATGGCGTATAGTATGCTACTGCAACTTGTTGAACAAATACAATAACAAAAATTTTAAGAAAATTTAGTAAGACCAGAAATAATAAATGGACAATGCAGAACATAGCAAAACGTTAATTTAAATATTTCTTAACATTTGTATTCATTTTACAAGCAAATAAAATTTAATTTTATATTATCTTAATAAATTAAATACAATATTTTTCGCCAATATATTTTCTTCCGTTGTGAAATGTACTTCTGTATAATTTAAGTCTAGAAAATCGTATAATATATTTAATGAGTCACAGTAGAATTTCCAACTTGACATTGTAAATAACTAACCTGCCAGGAAATAGAAAACCTTAGTCATTTACGTATCAATGTTTAAAACAATGAAACGATGTTGTAGTACCTTCCTTTAGGATTGCACTCGATGAGCTGTCTCGACGCTACACTACCATACTTAGATGGAATCCTCTGTAGATTACTTCTCTGCGTATAGGCAGACGTGCAACTGTCTGTTATGTGAAATGCAATTATGCTAAAGTTCATTTAATAAAATGAAATGCTTTACAAAATTTTTAATCTGAGGAGTGCAATTTATTTAGTTACTTTTGACTTATTCAAGATTAAATTATTAACTAATATACAGCTCTTTATAACTAAGCGCACACGGTTTTGAGATGGATGTATTCTCATCATGTATCTCAGGCAGGTACCTAAGCTCTGGTACCTAAGCTTTGTCGGCTCAAATTAGCTGAGTAGAACGGTATTACTAGGCAGAAATATCAATCTCTGGTTTGTTATCGTCTTGCATAAGGAGAACGATCTTAAAAAGCTGAATTATGTTTGGACCGCGGCAGTGGCGAAACTTTTCCTGGCCCCCCGCAGAAATCCTTTGCAGGCCCCACTACTACCTTTACGTAATTCAAGGCATTGTTCCCTCTTAAATTCTAATCCCTGCTTATAGCTGTGCCAACTTCTAACATTATATAAGGTAAACAGATTACTTTTTCTTAAAGACTGTTTGAAATGTCTTCTTCTGAGCCTAGCCAAGTCTGATCGGTCACTTCTATAAATCGTAAAAAGCTTTCATTCCTTTTTAAGTTGCTGAGCCTTCCTGCTTCATGTTCAGAAATTGATACATATCTGATTATTTCACTCAGTTGATATATTCTGTTAATGTCTTTTAAAGTAGCCATTATTACAGAGAAAAACTGAGCAGGTTCAGTCTGTTAGAAAATAATATTTTCAACATTTTTTTAGATAAAAGCTTAATCAGTTCATTTGAATTTTGAAACTCATATACTTCTCACTGTTCCACGGACCACTGAATCAATCCTCAAATCCTCAAAAGATCGTAAAAAGCCAAAACGTTTCCGACTATTGGGCTGGTCTGTTTGCTCTTTCTGGTTTCTAAAGGCTAAATTTGAAGCTGCCAATATCAGAGTAACATTTACAACGCGATCCAGTACTTCGGTCAATTTCCTAGTTTCCTTTCGTAGCTCATAACGAATAACAATGCGACGCAGGTCGGGTCCTATTGTGCAGTTTACCAAATAATCTACACTCTCAAAGTACATCATTAGATACTGGTAAAATAACACTAAAAATAAATGTACTTGTTTTTTATGTTAAATACGTACGGTGAAATTTGGTTTTACTTAAGTTCAATGATTTCTATCCATTCTTAAAAAATAAAGGGAAATGTTTGCGCAGGCCCGGTTAGTTTTATGCCACTGGACCGCGGTGGGTACCACAGTGTAGCAATAGCACTTTACATCGCGGTTATCCTCAGTGTATCTCCCAATTGCCTTAATTGTAGAAAGTTAAGACTCAAACAGACACAGTTTCAAACAGTTAAGACTGTATAGCCATATGGCTACAATCTACAAACAAAGCCTGTTAAATCTATATACTCCTTATCTGATTATCATGATGGCTGTACATTCTCGCCAGTGCTGGTGTTTTTCGGACTCAGTAGCAATACTGGTGACAGTGGTCATAGCTTATAACAAATCACAAATAACAGCAAAATTTAAAAACATAATTGAATGTTCCTCGGTCACACTTTAGTTTCCGATAAATGTGTTAAAAAAATGCAATCCACAAGTGAAATAGACATTCAATGGCGAATGTGTGTATTTACGTCCCCATAGAGATGAGAAGTATTATGTAGAACATAGTGAACAATTTAATAAGGGTGTATTAAACTGATAAGTGTCTGTTACTAGATATTTTCATGGTAAACATTTTTCAGATAATTGTTTGTGTATTTTGTCGTTATTAAATAACAACGGCTTAGTATAAAATGTTTTCCTCATGTTTAAAAATGGTGAAGTGCACAACGCACCTTCAAGGGGTAAGTGAGATTTAATATTTAACTACTAAAACCAACCACCGAAGTGCGAGAGAGAAGACAGTATTTACTTACGAATTTGAAACAACTTTCAAATCTATAATTGCTTCAGAGTTAAACTAAATTGAAAAAATAACGACAGCAAATCTGAAGTGATTAAGTGTAAATGCTTTAACTGTAATTTCCATAAGCACACTACTGTATTTGTCATTTTAATTGAGATGTTCTGTAATTAGTTAAAAGTGTATGCCATAAATTATTAAATGTGTACTAAATATTATTGCAATACGCGAGGAAATGTTTTGATTAATTTCTCTTAGTTCAATAATTTTGAATGGTTATCTTATTTTTCTACAAAGCCACAGCAATCTTTTTTTTTTTAACGACAGTCTATTCTAAATTTGGATTTGTACGAATGATATAATTACATTTTATTAATCTTCTGGTTAGAGAACTTCCCAAAACAAGGTTGCAGTAACGCAACTGAGTTTGTGAATCAGCTGAAGTTTTACATTTTTTGTTTACTTGTTAATATTAAGTCAATTTGGAAAATTACGTAAATACTTTAAAGACGATTTAATTAAGTTTAAAATGGCATAAATTAAGACAATTAGCAACGAGTTTTGATTTAGAGGTGATGTGGCCTATAAGACATTCATGCCGGATTCGGAATCCCTTTCCTGAGAAATTAGATTTAAAAAGTTGTAGACTTCTTTAATAACAATGAAAAATAGTCATCACTGTAGGCCTTTACATTTTACTAAAAACGGACAGACAAAACGATGACAATCCGATATCCTTGTTTAATCAAATGAAGAATTGGTAACTATTGCTGTGGTAGTAAAATGTGCAAGTCATAGATTTAAAGTCCGTTTAAAGAAAAATAAATTAACTTTGTGTCTAACATACTCGTTTTTCTGTAAATATACGTTAGTATCTCTTCTAAACTTTTATAATTTTTGTATACAGATTCATGCCCAGAAAGAGTCTCCGACATCGAATATTCTAACGTTTTCAGTTTCTAGCCGCAATTATTTATCACAATGTTGTCAAAATGTACATTTTATAGGTTAAAATACTGTCCATTAAGACTGCGTGTATGCGTACCGGTGCCGTCTCGGATAAGTTTTCACGTTTATTCCATAGATTACATAAACGGTTATTCAACAGACTTACTATACGACGGACAGCCAGCAATGTACTGTAACTAGCAGCAGTAGACCTACTGGTGTGATCCACCACGTATTTCACTTTATTCTCACCAAATACGTACGTGATAAAATTATAAAATAAGGTGACACATAGCTTCCATAAAAGCAAGAGACATACGTGACTATCCTAGAAGAGTCGATGTTCACATTTCTCTAGGTATAAGACATAAAAAAAGAATAATTATTTAAAACGTCACGTTTCCTTATACAGAAAAAGTAATCATAATCTTGTTTGTAAAGTCACAGTTACCTTCAGGGTTTACGATGTTTCTCTACTAGGCCTATATTCATTACTGTACACGGTGTGTTGAAACTTTTGTAGATGACTGTTGTAAAAGTTGAAGATGCTTTGAATTCCACGAAAATACCTACTAATCTACAATTTTCTGCATAATTATCCGTAATGCTCACTCACTACCAAGCCACAACCTTGTGACAAACATAAACCTTTTGTAACGGAAATCTGTAAAGAATTAATTCATAGTTTACAGTTCCTAATTATTACAGTTTGTGGGTTTACCGTGATCAGTAGTGAGATGTGAGAATTACGATTTGATGGAAATTAAAACAAAAATGTTGTTTTAGAACAAACAAAATAAAAATACCAACAGCGTTTTGAAAAAAATGTCAACAAAGTGAACTACCTGCAGAATTTTGAAAGATGAACGTAGTTCCTAACATTGTTGTCGGAAAGCAGGTCAGTCGATCAGATTATACTGTACGATTGCAACTGAATAATTGATGTTCACTTTACAAACAATTGTAACACAGTTATAAGCTTTTGCTGATAACAACTGACATTTTCTGTACTCCTTCACATTTCTGTTAATAACAGAGTTGAAGTATTCACCCTTGGGTGAATAAGCATTCTTATTGTAGGTTTACTTAATGTACTAGGATAATAATTAATATATTTCTGAAAAAAGCTAAAACAAAACTACTACAATAAAATTATTATTAGTTTAGTTTTTAATAATTTCGGTAACGTCAAGTGCAATCATCAGTTAGAGAAATTTGCGGACAAGCGAAAAATTTCCATTTATTACTATTTAATGTAACAATGTGTTATAAGCCGTCATGCATTTTCTTATTTTTTGTCGTAAACAAATATTATGTTTTACATTTTGTAGTTTTTATATTTTTATTACCTGTAATACTAATTGATTTTAATGTTTTCTTTTTATTAAGCTGATAATTTTACTACTCCACAAAAAAGTTCAAGTCCTTTTCGGGATTTTGTTTAAAACTTGGTTCCATACTGAAAGGGATGTTAATAAGATAACAAGATGTTAATAAACGAGAATAATAAACAAGATTCAAATGTATATGAATATTTAGGTAACACGGGTTATGCTAATGAGTGTTTATAAGTTTAAGATAGTCGAACGATATTGTACCTGATGTAGAGTAACTGTTGTTTTAGTGAACATGACATGTTGCTAACACATGTCGAAACCATCGGCATGAAGATGCCTGATTTTGAAAGTTGCTCACGAATCGCGTGTCTTTGCCCTCAATATTTACAGCGCACAGTCTGCTTAATTGCAATTTACTTTCACCCATCAAAACACACGCGCGCTCGTACGCGGTTTTGAGGTTCTCGGATCTGTTGTGATTTGTACTTCCGGCTTCCTCCTGCCAAACTGATGTATCGATTGGCACAGCAGGTTGTCAAGATAACAATATCACACTATTCGTCCTGCTAAACGCTTAAACAATACTTACTTTTTTTTAGAAATTTAAAGTAAATGTTCCGCACGCGTTTAACGACAATTTGATGCATTAGGTGTACATATTTCCATATTAGTTAAAAAGAGTAAGTGAATGTGTATATTGAATATTGACAGTGGCCCGGCACAAGCGAGAGGATTATTCCAGAACATTGACAGAATTGTTTATTCAGTATATTCAAATTGGCTATTTTATCGGATTCCAAAATAGATTACGTTTAATGACTTTTATTTCTATATAATATTATCTACAAACATCGATATTTTTTTACAAACTTTCATAATCCACAAACAAATTTACCGTAAATACCATCTGGTACTTTAAAAAGTCCAATGTTCTGATGCCTGGAATGAATACCTCAATAGGCTTAATAATGAGGACAGAATGCTGACTCAATATTATTATAGTTGATAATATTATTATTGAAAGTTGATCGCAATGTTTGTTCATAACTTTGCGCGTGTTAGTTATTATGTCGATTTAAAGTAAATACTGGACCTCTGGTTATCTGTGGTTATTTCATTTGTGTTTTTTTCTTAAATTTCTATATTGACTTGACAATGGTGTGATAAGTGAAACGCGTAGTCCAGTCACAGCGAATGTGGATGAGTAATGTAAAGCGTGATCGTAACGCAAAATAAGGAGTTTTCTTATTATTACTAAGGACGAGGGTTATGGATGTCAGTAGAGGAATCGCTGTAGTCTCAACATGGTAAATTTCAATGTTTTTTGTTAAATATAATAGTCTTAATTAAAAGAAATATACAAATTATTTCAATGTTGGGTAGTCACAAAACACGGCTGACAATCGCGCAATTGATAGGTCTGTAAAAAGACCCCACAGCCTTCACATAGCCTCCCATACAAAAAAATAAATAAAATTACTTACTTCACTTAACCTTTCCATGAGTATTTATGAACAGTTTTACGAAATACAAAAGCTCTAACTATCACCAACAGCTGGAAAGGATCTCCAGTAGCTTAGGATAAGCCTACAATTTAAAAATTCGATTCTCGATATTTAATTCAATTCATATCAGTTTTTAGGAAAAATGATCGTGATCTATTGTCTGCCTGTATATTCGGTCTCTGATATCCTAAATAATATCTAATTCACGTGTGATTAGTAATCTTTTTTAACTCAACGTCGTTTAGAGTGTAAAATCTTGTTAGGAATTCAACTGCTAGGAGAAGCGTTAAGAATTATCTATGAGAATTGTATGAAAATAAGTTCGGTAATATTTTGACTACACAGTGTTGTGATGTTCAGAAATGACGCACTCTTACTGTAGTTGTACATCTCTAAATAATCTGCAGACTCATGTAAACTTGTCTTGAACAGGAATGAGACTGCCCAAACTGTGCTTAGTACAGATATCGTTACGCGAAGACGCATCCGTATAATGTACCTTAGGCCTATACATTTCAATACTGTTGCATCCAGTACAAAAATTGAGCACATGAGGGTATTCATAAGCGTATCATCGGTTATTGGCTTTTTCTATCACTATTACACTGTCTTTAAGCCAAGAAACCCATATATAATAGGTAATGTTTTAAAAGAGTTTAATGTTCTTATGGAACATTTTAGCTCTCGGCTTTAAATATATAGGCCTATACCATATTTTACCAAAAACTTGTTGCCTATGAGTCACTTTCTAAACAAGATGAATCGATGTGTCTTTACTGTGTTTGATTAACATAAACATATGTCTTATCATAATTTAAATATGCGTATGTTATTAAGTATACATATGAATAAGTTAGGTCATCCAGCTATGTAAAAATGTGGTAGCAAATTTCATTTATTCCATCTACCAGTTTACTTAGTAACAACGTATTCTTGTTAAATGTAAAACGTTTTTAATTTATTTTGTTGACTGTTCACCTCTTGTAGCCTATGAGTCACTTTTTCAAAGTGTTTTCTTAATACTTTTTGTCTTCACTAATGATTATTACAATACGCCAATAGTTATTAATATTACTTACTACAGAAGGAAAATTTTTATGCCATTATGAATTATTCATTTTTATATATTTTTTGCCGCTGTATTTAAAAGATTATCGTTTTCTCTCTGTAACCTTTGTAGTTTCCTCTTCGGTCTCCTTGACCACCTGAAGCAAACTACTTTGCAAGATCCACAACGATAGGATCGCATCAATAAAAACTAATTGCTGTTCAGCCACGTGTGCTAATCGTCACTATCTTGTTCCAAACCGTCATTCTTTTTTTTAACAGACATAACATTGGTGCACACCACTATAGACAAACTATTCCGATTAGCGATTTCAAGCTTCACAGCTCATCACAGTGGTGTGCAACAGTGTTATTTCTGTTTGTGATTATAACCACTAACACAACTTTGTTAAATAAAATTATTTTTTTTTTTAATTGAACAAAATTACGGGTAGGGACTATGGCGACTTTTACTAGTTTTAATTGGGCTTCATAAAGGTTAATTCCCATACAATGAGTTCGGTTTATTTCAATAATTGTACTGTTCACAAACAGTCAGTTCCATGGCTAATTTGGTTAGTTTGTTATCAGTTGATCAGTATTTCTACAACATCTTGATTTGTACTTTCGATTGGCGACCAATGCGGCCCCACGTTAAAATGTCGTTCGTCTGACGAAAGTCACCATCAAGATATCGCAGTTCAAAATTTCTTCGCGTCATTACATGGATAAAATCGTCGAATTATATACAGAATTACCATGCCTACTTTTATTTTTCCTTTCTTTTACTATTGAATTTATTATTATTGTTGTATTCCTTGTTTATTGAATTTTTTATGTTGTGTTTTTAATTTTTAAAGTATTATGTTTATTTATTCCTAATCTTTATTCAATATTCAAGGCCCAGAAATCACATATATGTTTGCGGTTAAAATTGTCGCCGTCAAAAGTGTCTCCATACTTCCTGAAGAACTCAGCCTTTGTTTGTTTGTCATTATATTCTTACGAGGTTTTGTAATAATGTAATCAAAAGATCTGAATTATAGTTTAAACAAAATACCTGTAGTAACAGTTTCATGTGCACTATATGTGAAGGAATTTTGTGTTCGACGCATAGTGTTAGAAGACTTGTTAAACAAAGTTTGGAAGGTTTATTGTCATCTTTGACTATCCCTCTACACCTAAGAACCCTGTTTCTTTGTAACATAAAAAAAGACAATGAAACAAAATATTCAATAACCACTTTTATCTCCAAAGTAGTGAACACAGAAATATAGAAAATTAACAAAGAATAATAAAATACTGTAGTGTTAATAAGTATAGCAAAAACATTTTAATAAAAAACATTTAAACATTGATTTGGCGATGTAATTGTTACTCCGTAAATAGTGACTTCCTTTTTTTTAATGAATACACCACATGTCGCAGGTTTCTGTGTATATTTGAAAAATTTTCCCCATCAGTAACCAAAGAGTCGGAGTTTTAACGTATTTTAATAAAAATTAAAAATATATAAGACGACATTTTTAACGGTGATTATATCAGCAATATTTTGTGCTGCGAAATTACTAACGGAGACATTTTTTAGATGACGACATTTTCACGTAATACAGCTGAGACTGGCTGTACTTGACAATTTTTAATTTGTCCCACACGGCACACAATTGTTTAATGCAAAATTACTCTGTAAAATACTATGCACTCCAAAACTAGCGAAGATATCAAGCAAAACGATAGCTTTTTCTGTCATTTACATTTTGTTAGATGCAAATGAGTAGCAATGCTACTGGTAGGTCTAAATAAAAACAAAACTGAAATATTATTCGGGTTGCTGCTGCGTTAAGCCTATTTTGCATCTAAGATTTCTTCATCTCGTTGATAACTATTGGTTTTAATATAGAGATTTTCTAAGTACTTTTTATCATTCGACATTTCACATAATCTCAATTAACTGAGTTCCTCTTCATAAGTGTTGTTTTATTAGTTTCCTATAATTTTCTGACATTCTGGTCTGTGTGATATCACGAAATGAATATCTTAAACAAATCAGTATATTTCAAAATACTCAATACCGAGTAGGGTAGTTAAAGTTTTACCATTTACCAGGTTTTACTTCTTATTGGCATCAACTTTATTATATAATAACTTATTGATCAAATTTAGTCTTCATATCTTCCACTAATTGTAGATTTACTTCTTTTAACTGTATTGGTTAACTGCATTATTATCAACAAACCAATAGTTTCTTTCTTATTTATAAAGACATCTACTTGTTTTCCGGAATGCAAAATTTTATTTATTTTGTATTAAGAAAATTTTATATTAATATATTGTTGTATTTGGTTAAAGATAAAGAATTTACATGATACATTTGAAGAAAATCATTTTTTTTGCAGTTTGCTTATATAGTAGGTACAAAAGATTGATAATAATACTTTTATATATGTAATTTATTGAAAACTATTTGTGGTATGCATTAACTTAAACAGCAATATAAACGTGAGCGCAGAACAGAAAAATGATTTGACAAAGTAGTGGGTAATTATGCTAAAGGGTATTTGACTTCATTCGTGTGTTTAGTGCTCTGAAATGTGTTAAGTTGTTCTAGTGCTCTGAAATGTGTAAAGTTGTTCTCGTAATCCTTTAATTCCTCTATAAAATAGCAGAAGTAAAATTATAATTGTTGATTGGTATATAATTCTTGTTTGTTTTCGCAACTGTTATAGGCCTCAGAAGTAACTACTTGCTTAATTTTCCACAAAACTAAGCAGATTCGTATTATCGGTAAAAAAAAGCTAGTTTTTCCTACAGTCGTAATGAATTTCACAGATTGCGAAACCAATAATTCTGTACAAATCTGAGTGCGATTGATGAATTACACTTCATCACTTTTATATGAAGTGACGGTTTAGATTATCACTTATCAATATCAGCCTCTTGACAATGAGAGCACTTTTTTATTCGCGTACGTAAGTGTCTGTAACTTCAGTGTATGCCTTAGCATAGTAAATAACCTTAATCTAAATGTAAATATAACATTATTGACCGGATACATTAGCTGCTTCGGTGACTGTTTGATTTGATGAGCATCGCAGAATTATACTTTCCTTCGTAATGTTAATTTTACTTTCTACTAAAAAATATAAATATCACTATGACTATATCATTTTGGAAAACCATACATGACTTCCATGCCCCAAGATTTATATTTAAAAATATTTACTTGAATTCGGTTCGATAATTTCTAAAAAAATATTCCCCACCCTCAAACAATTTTCACTATTTATAGATATTTTTGTAACTATAGGGTAGTCGTTTAATATAATGTTATTTTCGAGTCACTTTATCTACAAAAATTTGTATCTTTATCTTTATAAGAAATCTGAAATTCGCAGATAATCATCCCTCCTCCTCAACCGATCCCCACCATTAATGATATTTACACTTGCATAGAGTAATAGTTTTATCATATGGAATTGCTAAGGTATCTTATCCTTCAAAATTAAATACTCATACTTTATTTGATATCAGCAAGGAAATTTAAAAAAAATCACCCCTCCCCTTTCAACTACCCTCTTCATTTATAGATACATCATTTACCATTTTACAGTGGATTAATATGACTTCATATTCAGGGCACATATTTATCAAAATTAAGTACTTTACTCTTATTACAACACAAAACAATGCAGGTAAACTACCCCTCCCCCTTAACCGAACAACCCCATTTTTGATATTTACATTTTTGTTGAGTAATAGTTTCATTATATGTAATTACTAAGGTATTTTATCCTTCAAAATGAAGTAGTTTATTCGACAAGAAAAAGGTAGTTTTCAAAAAGTTACCCTCCTCCTTCATCTACCCATTTTATTTATAGATATTTCATCTACCTTTCTAAAGTGGATTATTATGACCTTCTTTTCAGAATAATTTATCTATTCAAATTAAGTACTTTACTCTTGTTAAAACGTAAAACGTAGCAGGTAACATATTAAGTAGAATTAACGAAACTCCCCCTCTCCCTTAACCGATCTTCACCGGCCTTCACTCCTCTACAACTTGGACACATATGAAAACAATTATTTGATTTTGTTTGAATTTGCGGCAGTTATCGTTCGCCATAGAAAAAATTCCACACACACACACACACACACACACACACACACACACACACACACACACACACACACACACACACACACACACACACACACACACACACACACACTTGACGGAAAATTACTTTTCTTCATGTTTTGAGGATAGTACAATCAGAATCAGCGCTTATCTCGAACACGATTTTTTTCTCGACCACCATTCTTCCATTTCCTTACGGAACATGGAAATAAAAAGGAACCTCCAGGCAGCAGAACTGTATGTACACCCGAAAACACTGCGCGCACATTAGCTGCTATCCTATGCTAAACATTCTACCTGACGCCATGCAGTTTCACGTGGTTCGTCGAATACCAGTGTTCGAAAAATTCTTCATAATGATATAAACATGCAGCCGTACAAAATTCAAATATTGCAAACCTTAAGTGACAATGATAGAGTAAACCGTGTGATTTTTAGCCGCCTGTTCTCGTATGTCATAAATAACAACGTAGAGGTTATTCACAATACGCTAATGAGTAATGAAACTCATTTCCATCTGAGCGGATATGTAAATAAACAAACCTTTTGGTATTGAGAGCCAAATAACCTTCGAGAAATGGTTCAAGAACCACTGCACACTGCTAATCTTACTGTATGGTGTGCAATAGCTTCCTTTGGATGAGAATGGGAATTCCATTACTGTCACAACAGAGCAATATGTCCAGATGATTAACGCATTTTTGTCTCCCCAAGTTGCAGAAAAGTCTAAAATCACACCAAACAGTATGGGGAGCAACCAGCCATAGGGCTAGGCGATCAATGGATGCAGTTTAATGAGTTACCTTCAGGAGTGGCAACATTCCCTGGCCCGCGACATTGACAGCATGCCATTTATTCTACTGGGGATATTTTGAGAGTAAGGTATACAATAATCTACCCCCCTGAAACATCGAAATACTCAAAGTTGGTGTAATTTCTGTTCACATGTTACACCGTGTAATGGAAAACGTAAAAAGTCGACTTCAAAAGTGTGTGAGTTGAAATTGTTGCCACATTTGGGGCGTAGTGTTAAAAAATTTGTAGCTTCTACGTCTAGTTAAATGGTATTATGTAGGCATATACTTCCAATTTAGTGTAAGTGTTCATTTTACAATCCATAAACAAAAACAGAACTGAATTTTTAAAGTCACTCGTATCATTGACTGATCCTGTATTTTAAGAATTATTTTTTACAAATGTTTAAAGGAATTACATCATAGTGGATATCGTAGTATGTTATATTTCCTAAAAACGCAAATTACAGCACTCAATTCTCACTATTTGTGTAATAGTAAAGCATTTAAAAAAGAATAAATTTGCGCCTTGCATTGACTTCAACACGAACTCTGGTAACCGCGGCATGTGTTGCCCGCGCGTACAGACTCACACCGCACCGCTAGCCGACACATGTCCTGTGATGCAGTCTGCGTGTTGGGGGTCAGTGCAAGCGCGCGCCTTGCATTGACTCCAGCACGCACTCTGGTACGTCGCACGCATGTGCGCTCGCGGTGTACACACATGCTTCGTTTTAATCGTGGCAATCACAGTAGTAAAATTTTGCAAGTGAAGTGTGTTCGCAATGGGCAAATTCAGCCAGGGTTGAATTTATTGTAGAGACAACATACAAAACACGTTACATGTTCTGGACTATGATTCGACAAAATAAATATATACATTTCAGGTGGATGAACACATACACCATGTTGGACTTATATATTATATTAACAGAAACTATAAATTTGTGTTTTCTTGTTACTTCATTTAATGTATTTTTGTAATTAATAGTTTCCATATTCTTTAACAAATTTGTAAATAATTCGTTAATATTTTGTTTAATTTTCTGTTGTCGGTGTTGCTCCTATCGTAGAAGGTCGTACAATGTAGGTTGTACTTTGTAAAAGGCTTAACTTTAACACTTGAAAGTAAACTGTACGTTAAAGTTAAATTACATATTTTTACTTTTCTTCTTCTTCTTCTTCTCCTCAACCTAGAGGTTAGTGGACTTGCAATTTCTTCCTTTTCCTACCAGAACCGTGTAATCCTACCTGGGCCTGGGTCTTCCCCTCCCACTACGCCTTCGATCGGGGCGGCGAACCAGTTTGAGTGGCATAGCAGGTGCCCATCCAACTTTTTCTTTCCACAGTTGATCCAATCAATTTTTTTAGTTTTATAAGCGCACATGAATGCATAGAAGTCTCCTTTCTATATTTACTTTAATACTGTCTTTCCACTTCAACCTGGCTCTGCGTCTTCTCATTTTACCTTCTGGTTTTACTTCCCACGCTCTTTTATGGTATCTCTTCGATTTTCTATTCTACAGACGAGGCTAAACCGTCTCAACTGTGAGCTTTGTACCATATCAATTAGAGGGATCATCTCGAAGTTCCTGCGGATAGTGAGGCTTCGTATTATACCTGTTACTATTTAAACAAAACATTTAATTTCATTTGCATACTTATACCGACTGTCCCTTGGTGGAGCCTTATTAACACATTTCCACATTTATTCTGAAGAAAGCTTTATGCCTTCCAGAATGATTTCGTTAAACGTACTATCCACCTCGACTGAATATTCACCAAACAACTCCAAATCTTATCAGAAGGCGTACGTCAAACAACTAATATCGTCAGAACTTATCACACAACATTTCGACTACTAAGCAATCTGTATCGTCTCCAAGTGTAAGGTAAACCAATATATTAAATACAAACTTAAGCCTACTCCAGATTCGTTCATTAACAAGCGTGGACCGCAAAAAAAGAAAAAACCTTCATCTTCTACAAAGTTAAATACAACTACAGAAAACTATATAAAAAGAACCGTTACTTACCATCTAAGTACGCTGGACAGAACCGGGAAGCACCACCACACTGACGCAAGTTTACACAACGAACAACCTTGCGTCAGTGGTGGTTCTTCTCGGTTCTGTCCAGCTTTGAGGGTAAGTAGTGGTATGTAGGTAGGACTTATGTGTGGTGAATTCTAACGATGGTACTTGTCCGACCTAACCCTGCTGGTAATGTTCACGTACCTCCGAAAGTTAGGTTCAACGATTGAACTCCAAATCTTTAAGTTTCCAATTTGAGAGTTATACTCTAGCTATTCTGTGCATATTCTTTCTCATTCTAATGTCTGTTAACCTCCAGTAATATTGGAAATATATTAGATCGTTCCCTGGCTTACACCCTTCTGTATTTGATAATATGTACATTTTGATTTTACGTGTTGTTATTTTATTGTCTATGAAATACAATAAACTTATTTATGTAATGAAAGGCAGTTTAGCATACATTTTTTCAGTGGTATCTAATTCACTTGTTTGAGTAGTTAAACTAATCTTTTCAATCCGCCTTGTGACTTCTTGTTTACAATTGATGATGCACCTCAAAGCATATGCTCAGATATTTAACTAGTAGCGTGCTCACAGCGTCTAATCCTGAAGTAGGCTTATTTCTGCTTAGCTCAAAAATTTAAGTGGAGGCTATATTACATGTTCGACACTAACAATAATCTTTGTGTGTCCGTACATCGGACTCTTTTTAAATATATTTGTCTTATTATGATTAACTAGTAGGCCCATGCTCCTTGAGCTGCAGAACTCGCTCACTATTTTGAACGGAGTACATTTATTATCACATAAATTTCGTTATTAAACAATTTTTCAATTGCGGAAAAAATTACATACATCCCGATTACGCTAATATTTCTTTAGTAACATAACAACTATAGAGCACACAATCATACAATAAATGCAAACACTTAGGAACATTCGGATTTGGGTTAAAATTTCTTTTAATCTGACACCCAGTTGGATTTTCACATTAAAAAAAATTGTGATCTCTTTACTCGTTCTGAGAATCCAAATATTTTGAAATTTTAAAACTTAACATTACATTCAGATTCTAGTCAAAATTGCTTTAACTTAATATGCCACATGAATTTTTGTGATTTTATCACAAAATTTGCCAACGTTTTAGGCTCTGACGTCCAAAAACTTGGAACATTTCAAAAATGAATGCTATATTAAGATTGTGGTTTAATTTCCTTTAATTTTTAACTCACATGAGATTTTGCGATTTTTTCACAATTTTGACTCACCGTCCTATTTTTGGGGTGATCAATCTCAAAAACAACAAGGTTCTGTAGGGTAAAGTGTAGGTATGTGTGCCACGTTTCACAAAAATCAGTTGATGCGTTCAAAAGTTATCGTGAAACATACCCCAATTAGTAGACAGACAGACAATGAATTCCAAACGGTCGAGTTAAACCCTAAGAACTCGCTGCCTCGTTCAACAAGAGCCATATGTTATAAGGTGACTTTCAGGTTTAATTTTCATTATCTGTGCCAATCGAAAATACCAAAGGACTAGTGACCGCTAGTATTTGTCGATAGGTGTTCTGAGTACGGGTGCTCTGAGAACGGAGCCACGAAAACTTACGTTCTTTTCTCTACAACCAAGACATGACAGGTGCAGAATTTTGCGTTTGTGTCTGTAATATATATCTGACAAGAAGTAGAACTAGATATGGTGACAAAACATCAAATAAGTGGATGCTTGAGTTCTGGAGAAATGATGTATCAGCTAAAATAGTACCCCCATGTCAGGTGGGTGAAGACTATCCCCAAACTTTGTGAGGAAGGACAGCACTTTTGGATAAAATGTTTGTAGGTCGAACGAAGAGCTGGCCAAAGAGAGTTATGATCTGATTCCTGTAATGGATTTGGACTCTCATTGCGCGTTATCGGCTGTGGGTGAATGATGTCTGTAGTGTTATCAAAGTCTTTCCTGTCAATACCATACTAGTCATTTTTCTCTTTTAAAATCGAGTCTTTCTTTCTTTCTTTCTTTCTTTCTATTCGTCTTCTGTTTTCCTGAGCGACGATTCTGTTCATCCGTATAATTATATAAATTTCTCAGAAAAACATTTGTTCTTTAATATTTTGTGTCTTCTGTTTGTTTAACACCCAACATTCTGATCCATGTCATAACACCACATTCCACAGAGGCTAATAAATAACTAGCCATCAGGAAGGTAAAAATATTTTCCAGGGGAGGCAAACGATTTTCCAGAGGAGAAAAATCTTTATGTATTTTTCATACATACATACATGAACATATTAGTTTGTAATTCGTATATCATAATAGAAATACAAGTACACAGATTGTATTCATTTATTAAAACATTTATTGCTTCAAAATATGCATAAAATTAATGGCTTGTAAAAGTTAATGTTTGATCTCCAAATTGTTATAATGAGTAGTGCTCAAGTTTCTAAAGTTTTAATATTATGATGTCCGTAATCAAAACATGAGATGTATGTTTTAGTGTGTATGAGGGTTCACCGTGGACAAACATTGTCAACATTCCCTATGGAGCGTTGCTCAGAGTAAAGCTGCGAATCTACAGTGTACGTTTCACAGAACAAACACGCGGAAAAGAAGGAGCGCTCAGGAGTCGCTCATGAACCCTGAGCACCTTGCAGAGGGTTCATTCCCTAAAGACGAAACGTCTCTATGAACCGGTCCTCTGTAAACATGTGCAGTTACACTGGCCAGCGATCACATGAAGCAAATCTCTGTCCACGCTGGACATTTTCGGCTTGCACACGTTGTGTTCTTGTGGGTTTCGGCATTTTCCATTTAAAAAGCGTGCAAACGTAAGAAAATAAACTTGAGTGAGGCCAGAAATAACGCGAATTGTGTGTGTGTGTGTGTGTGTGTGTGTGTGTGTGTGTGTGTGTGTGTGTGTGTGTGTGTGTGTGTGTGTGTGTGTGTGTGTGTGTGTGTGTGTGTGTGTGTGTGTGTGTGTGTGTGCTGCCTGCCTTTTTATTGCGGTAATCACAACAATAAAACTTTGGAAACGTAAACATTACATAATGGAGATGATTCTTGCCTCCTAGATGTCCGGATGTACCCCAATTACAGTCGACACCTGCTGTGCCCTATGAAGAATTTTTGTAGCAAGAAACGATTTCGTCCTTTTGAAAGAGTAACTTCAAATAAACGTTCATTTATACGTAGCGTCCAAAGAAAAGCCTAATTTTAATTATTATGTCTTAGGCTTTTTAAACATACCTACTTATGAGTTTGTTAGTTTAATAATTTCTAGTTTACTTCTGTCCTATTTCGAGAACAACCTCAACTGGTCACAGGTGAAAATATGCTCAATAATGTGTAAATGGAGTTTACTAAACTACAGTGCAATTTCGTCAATAACTTGATGCAGTAGTAACTTGCATTTTTATTTGGCACTTGTAACACCTGGAAATGGTCATTGCGCGGTAATGTTTCTGCCGATTCTAAAATAAATTCTTTCGTACATGTGAACGGTTTTCTTCGTAAGTGGAAATAAATACTTGATTAACTTGATTACTAATTTAGACATTAATTACTTATACTGTATTATTTATTTGGCTAATGAATGCTGTAGACTACTATTTAAATTCTCCACCAACCACATGATTATGCTGCCGACTGCAGTGTTGTAATTTAATAACAAAATATAATTTTTAACATTCGAACCCGTTAATTTTGAAATTTTTGATAGGCGACCCCGCATTATAATTCAGAATTGCAGAGTCAATCAATTAGTATTTACAAATATTACGGCAAAATTAATTCGGCCGTTTAATTCGTTGAATATTTATTAAACACGTTTTCCCTTAAAACGATACAGGAAACAGGTAAAGTTTGAAATCACTATTTTGGTTATTTTGTACGTCACAAGTATTAAATGAGATCCACAGGTTTCTTAGCGTACGGAGACTGGTCCTTCATATGTAAAACGTTGAACTCCCCCTTGATACTATCAGTGTGGTGAAGCAGGAAATACTCATAGTTACTGCATGCAGAATTTTACTTAAAATGGAAATTTGGGGATCAGTATTTTTTTAAGGACCATTGATGTATTAGTAAGAATCGATGAAGAAATTATGACAGTGAATCAAACATTTTTACGCCAATACGAAAACTGAAATTGTATAAAAGAAAAGCAACACCGACCTTTCAGTAACTTATCTGATGAACAATTGTACGCTGATCGAAACAAATAACTTTTTTTAATTCAATTTTTTTATATTTACTGTACAGTGCTTTCATAAATATTCAGTTATAAACTTTCAAATTTATTTACAGCATGTGGTGTAATAGTAAACATTCATTTTTACAGTGCAATAATTTGGTAATCACTCACCTTTTACGTGCGTAACCATACACCATAAATTGTCTACTTATTTAGTTGAATATTTTTTAATTTTCTTGAAGCTTTTTAAGTGTCCAGGAAGTGGATTGGATTCAGGATTGGACAACACGTGTTTCAAACATGTTTCCCAGATTACTATTCCCTGTAGTGGACCTTGGAAAACATGTTTTTTAAGGCGCTGTAACGTTTCATTTAGCCTAGTAATAACTTTCGGGTCACGATATTCTTCTAGCAGTTTTCCTAAGCCAGAACCTACGCAGCATATGAAGAGGAAAACCAGTATTAAGAGTAGAAAATTAATAACACTGTCATGCATCAAATTTCTACGTTATAATTATTTTACCGTTATTCTAGAACTGAACGACTCAACCGAAATTGTACATTTTTAAGCGGCAACGAATCAAAAGATTCTTCTGCTATCTAGTAGGAAGTATTTGTACTACTTCAATCGATGCATCAGTTACTGTTAAAGCATGCAAATATAAAGCAAGAAGGTTGGTGTCAAGAAAAATGATGTTTTTCCTCTTCCTATGACTAACACAATTCTTTTTCAATTTCTGTGGATTTTTTTTTTTTTTAAGTATGAGAATCATTAATTTTCCTGTTTATAAATTAAAATTTACAGTATTTGAAATCATCTTTTAATTTCCTAACTTATAATTTTATAGTAAATATTATATTTGTTCACACCATTGATAATTCTCTAACACCTATCGCTTGACGTGTCACGTTTTCCTAGGTGCAAGTAAATCTATTTGCACTGTCAAAGAAAATTTAATGTGTCAAAGAAAATTTTTAATGGCAAAAGCGAAGTCAAATGTTTTATTTGAACATGTTTATACTCTGTTAGCTTAACCTGTACTTACTTCCACCGGCTTCAACCGGCTACCCATTGTATACGGTACTACTGATTGTACTACGATGATTACAATGGCCCTCAATTTTTCCTGTACCTCATGTCTACGTCAAAGTTCTATATATTCATTGTAGGCTACTTTTCTTTGCAACTGTTTTTATATTCCTTATGAAAACCTGACGTTTTTATATAATATTTACGATATATTTTATTGACCTTTATGATATGTTACAGCTGACCGAATAGTTGGTTGAAGTCGGATATATTAAATGAATATAAATAATATGAAAGCTAACACAAATGTTTTAAACCTGATAGCTTCTTTAAAATGATATTCGGTTACTAGATTTGAGTTAATATGATTAGGAGCGCACACGCTTTTATTGATTATCATTGATCTTAAATCTGAGATGTTTGTTGTATTTAAGAAGACTTACTTTGTGTTCATTTTATTTAGATTAGTCATTATTTTTTCTTTTTAGCTCATATATAATTTAATTTAACTTAATTTAAATAAAAGCCATTTAAACATTCTTCTTATTTACTTACATTTTACACTTTTTAATCATAATTTTCTGGTTTAAATAAATTATTCTTATTAATAAAATCACTATTTAACAATTACAATGAATATTTAGGTCCACAATTATAATTCAGTCATGTATTTGGGGGACGATGTGTTTGTATTCTTTCCATTTTTGTTACCGCATCATTGTTACATGGCTTTATTCCAGTGATGTTTGTACAATCTTGTTCTTCGATTTGAAGTTCTGAGAACGAGAACCTTTACTGAGAACGAGTTGTGTTTGACTTTCTACGAATAATTTTGGCCCCAAAAGATAAATGCATGACCTACATTGCTGCTTTGCAAATTATGCACTGTTGAGCTCATGGGCTCCCTATTTCTTTCAGCAGTACCATAACTGTATTTCGCGGAAAACTGTTTCGAGATTGAACGAACAATATGGTCTCTGGGTTGGCCAAAGTTTGTGTAGTTGTAAAGTGAAATTCAGTTAATTCACGATTAATCTTACATTTAGATAGAACTTTGAAGTTGGCATGGAATACGAGAAAAGTTGAGCACCCTGTATTTAGTTATAGAAGTTATATTTTATTTATGTAACTTATTTTATCACTGTAATATAAAATAAGTTATTTAGTCTCCTCACTTATCCATTTTTCTTTATGTTCTTCTATAATCAGTATTCTTCCTTGTGCTTATGTATTCTGTTGTGTTAAAATGTTCTTACTGGTATAATCTTTTTCTTGTTTGCTGTTCCTTGTTATAATGAATGCATTGCGTCTATAAAATTGTTCCTTCCCTCGCTTGTTCTTCGTACTATTACAATTTTTTTATATTCTCTACCTGTATACATGTATTTGATTAATTTTACATTAAAATATAACTTTATATATATACATATAGTAACGTCCCGTGAGTATTTTTAATACTCAAATAACGTCTTGTTATTTTTATTTTCAGATAGCGATGTATTTTGGTCTTCTTTAATACCTTCGGAAGTGCTGTCTAGTGTTTCATTCATATTCTTGAAACCACTGTCCATTGTTTCCTCTAACTTTCTGAAACTTTCATCCATTTGTTTCATGGTGTCTCTTGTTATCTTCTCTTATTTTGTTATTCCCTTCCAGTATAATTCTCAGCATATCCTTCACGCTCATGTGTGAAGTTCTGGCATGGGTTCACATTTTTGTGTGGGTTCTGGCATTTTCTTCTGTTGCTTCACTTTGACTATTTCTTCTTCTATTTGCATATTTGATTGTTCCAAGTTTTTATTATTTGGTATTCCTTTGAATTCTTCTATTAACAACCTATTATGTTCCTTCCTCCAATTACAAATATCTTCTCTGGATAGTTCAAACATAACCCTTATCCATTCCTTTAATTCTGCATTTTCCGTTTGTACCGGTTTCTCTGGTTGTCTTATTAATTGTCTCATTTGTTTATACTCCTCCTGTGTATATTCCTCTGTTACATGTGCGTATATTCCCGTTCTTTCGTTTTTCATCTGAGTACAATTATCATACCATCTATCCCAATCTTCTTCAGTCATTCCTTCCACATTTTTACCGTTATTTTCGTGGGGTTTCCCGATGGTCTCTTCTTTATCGCACCTTGTGTCTAGCTCCCACATTTCGTCATAAATATCTCTTAACGTCATTTTGTCGTTTGGTGTTCCCGCTATATTCACACGACTCATCTGTGCTCGTTCGTGATCAGTGGTATTTTTCTTAATATAATCCATATCCTTGCTGAATTTTTTAAATAGCACTGTCATCCATTCCGCATAACTTAATTGTCTCTCTTGTTCGTGCATTTTCGTTTCCTGTTGTAGCATAGCTCTTTGTTGCATTTCTGTACTTCTTATAGTTGCCGACAAAAATTAGGTTTTTCGTTATCTTAATTACTTATGTATTTTTCGAAATTCTTTCCTAATTTGAGCCCTTTAAGTTGAGCGCCATTTGTAACGTCCCGTGAGTAAATCTCGTCTCTTCTGGTTACAAAGTTTGTATTTTGTGTGTGTAATTCTTTAGTATTGACAAATACACCACGGTATTCTTTATTATGTATTATATCTTCTTACAGGTATTATTATTCAGTTGTTTGTAAAAGGGTAGGAGAGAGAGAGAGAGAGCGAGAGAATTCCTCTCTTTGAGTACGATTTGATCGTTTGTTTTCTACGCGCGTTGCATCAGCTGTTTTCAATTTGCGAACCAATTACAGGTTATGTTACCCGTAGTACTTCATAAGTTCTGATGTCGGAGCTAACTTTCTTACTCTTCTCTGCTATTCACTTGTTCCCTGTAACAAAGCTGCTATCTACAAGAAATAATACAAAGTCAATTAACTAAAAGAAAGGTATTTATTGATTGAATTTGGTTTATTTTTCTGGAAATTATTACCTCCAATTCATCGGTTTACAAATCGATTATTTTCAAAATCACAATATTTTCGATATTAGTTTTTGTCTTTTTATATAACACAACAGATATATTCAATTACAGTTACTATTAAAATTAATATATTATGTATCTCAGGGTTATATGGGGATTCTTTGAACTATAAGAAAGTCAGAAATGGTTAGTTAATAGTATCATACTTTACAATAATTACTATTTGTTTCTTCAAGTCTGATTCAACAAGTTCGTTTTTTAAACGCCAGAGCGCAGATTACATATTCATACAGAAAGCGAGAAAATAAAGATGGCTGCAGTGGATTCCTAATGAACACACGTTTTTACTATTTTTTGGTTAAATAAATAAAGTTTATAATGTTCACACTAAGTTTTCTTATAAATTGAAAGATGTACTGTTTCTAGTGTTCGTTACTTGTTGGTGATGTGTAATTTTTTTAGTTTATTAAGGTAGGCGTTCTCACCCAAGTAGTAATTTTTTTAGTTTATTAAGGTAGGCGTTCTCACCCAAGTAGTGACAGTTCAAAAATTTCAGGCCATCAGATGGTTACATGAATTTTCAATGTTCTTCGATTTTCTGGCATTAATTATTGTGGTTCAACGGATGTCTCAGATGTAGTTGCTTGTGCTGAATTGTTTCATTAATTTAGAATCGTGTTTTTTCCGAATGGTAGTTACTAATTTTTAAAATTTGCTGGACATTATTTTTGGTCATCTACTCTCTTGAAATCCAATTTAACAATTAACAATTCTTGTTGATTATGTTACTCCTAGTAACCAAGAAATTGATGAGTTTTTATTGTTTAACCTAGGTACAGTTTTAGTAAATAGGCTAGTATTAATTATTATTAGTTCTTCCCTGTTTTAGAAAAAATACTCCTTTATAATTTTTAATTATAATTACATTTAATTTATACAATGTTTTTCTTTACATCTTTACATAAACTTAGATACTTGTATTTTATAATTTAGGGGTTTTTAACTTGGTTTATTTCTGACTTATACTTCTGTAAATGTATTATTGCTCTAGGCACTATTTTAATTTCCATCATCTCTTTACTTTATTTTAATTAGCAATTATTAATTTCTTATATAACCCTGAATCCTTCAAACATAAACAAAATAATCTTTTAATTACATTGATATTGCCTTTGTGGCCTAACCATACAAAACTACAACAACTTATTACTAAACTTATAGTTTATTACTATAGTCCTTTATCTTCACTATTTGTGATTGATGTCTTTTTGGTTTTAAAATTTACACATATCATACTATGTTGCACTTTGTACACACCGCACTTTTATGGTAACACTTAGTACATTGTTTTTTAATTGCTACAGTGTTTTATGGTACAAATGTTTCATTGTATGATACTTATTCATACATTTCTGACTTTTGGAATGGGGTAACTACTGACTTTTTTATTATTATTATTTTACAAATAATAATAATAATAGGTACTTCTTGATTTTTATCAGTACACTGATTATGTAATGTTACAATATATATATATATTATAACGATTCATAATAGCGTCCTATCAGAGCGTTATATGAAAGCTATAGACAGTACGAGTGTAACGCAGTAAGGAAGAGAGAGAGCGTATAATCGCAGCCATCTCACTCTAACCACGTCACCGCTACATCAGAATCCAGTTCAAACATGTTATTTTACTCAAAGCGAATTATCAGTTCAACCTGCGATAACTTCAAAAGTTATAAATATACGGCAATTCTGAAAACAGCATTGTATTCAGCAAGAAAAGCTTTATAAGTAGCCGCAAGCTCAGTTAATATAATTAACAAATAAAGAAGTTATACGGATGACGCACGCCAACAGGAATAATGAGAGAATTATGCTACGTAGGAATAAGGTGTTCACACACACACACACACACACACACACACACACACACACACACACACACACACACACACACACAGATAAAGACCTAAGCAACAATATTCTGTGGTCAGATCTTCGGAAACACATTGGCAAATACCTGTAATCAATCGATTTGCAAATACAGGAAGTACGATTTTGACAAGAATTTCTCTGCCGTTTGGAACCTGTCACGGAGTGTTAGACCGACCTGTTCGAGATTGTCACAACTGGAAAAACGCATGATTTATTTGTACAACCAATCAGCAGCCCGTATTTAAAACTGACGCCAGCTCAAAGCGAGGGGTAGCATCACTCTTCGTTCGGTACTTAAACACACTAGACGTGTATAATTCACATTCAGAAATTTTTAAATCACGCAAAAGTGAAATTTAAGTTCTAATTCGAGAAGTAGTCCGCAGTGTAGATGAATTAACAACATTCAATAACACTCGCTACGTAAAACAACCGTTAATTAATTAAATAATTAATTAATTAATCAACAGCCGTGAAGGACCTGTGCTACAGAAGACTACAGCATCTGTAATTGCCAGGGCATCTTCAACAGCATTGATCAACATCCATTCTTCTGTGCAACACCATCAAAAAGAGGACCTCTACAGATTCCTATCTTCGGTCTACGCATCAAACAGTAAGAAATAGATTCATTGATCAATGAAATAAGCACTAAACAAATAATAAAACAATAAACAATTTTAAAAGGACACTAAGAAAAGCACACTTTGTATTTTAACTATAAGATTAGCTCTAATATAGTCCAGGATTGTTGAATGGAAAGTGGTGTGTAGTATTGGACGTGCAAATTATTGCAGACCTGTTCTTTAGCACTGGTTTGGGAGATAGAAATCTCTTAATCAAACCAGATAAGAGCTATAGGTCGTTTGAGCGTCTTAATCATTACAAATTAATAAATACCTTTTTCTTTATCCGTGCTGCGACTACGTCTTTGATGTCTTACGACATGTTTCGGGAACACGTTCCCATCATCAGGTAAAATTTTGTCTTCTAGTTCATAACGAAGGTGTCAAGAATATAATAATTAAAACACATCAACACATAAACACATAACACAATGAGTATGATAGAACTCAGTCCACGTAACAGTGCGCACTGCCGTACTATAACTGACCGCGTAATCAAACTATATATTCGGCTGGTGTACACAAGCGTTATCACTCTTCAATACAGTTTTATATAAACAGTGAGATTTAAATGTTAATTGATCATTAAGCAGTAGGTTTTGTTGAAATAAAAACGCTTTATATATTTCATATTCTTCCATGGCATCCATGTATCGGCTCTTACTGCATATATGTATGGGCGTAAAGTTATCTGTGAAACCACTATAACTGTGATTGCTGTTTACCAGATGTAAAGCAAAGTTGGATTTGATTTACTTGATGTTCTTTTTTGGCATATGTTCTTTATATCTGTCTTTAAATTTCCTGCCCGTTTGTCCTATGTAGAATTTATCACATTCACTACACTGGATTCTATATATACCAGAACTGTTTTCGGTTGTTTTTTGTGTTCGAGGTTTTAATATGTTCAATATGTTATTGGTAGTTTTGAAGGACACGATGATGTCTAATTTTCTTAATTCATTTTTTATTATATTAGGAATCACATTAGTATATTCAACTGAAATATAATGGTTCTTTTTACCATCTAATTTTAATTTTCTTTCCATTTTATTCCTACGTTTGCGTATTAAGTTATCTATTATATCACTTTTATATCCATTATTGACAGCTATATGTTTAATAATATTTACTTCATCTTGAAAATCTTCCTGGTTCATAGGTATAGTTAAAAGTCTATTTACGAAAGCATTAAAAGGGGCCATTTTCTGTGTATATGGGTGGAATGAATCAGCATGGACAGTTATATCCGTGGTAGTGGGTTTCCTGTATATTTTATATGTGATACAATCAGCGTTTCTTCGAACAGAAAGGTCTAAAAAGTTTAGGCAATTTTCATTTTCTACTTCCATGGTGAATTTTATGTTGTTATTTATGTTGTTCATGTATTTGAGTAACATGTCCATTTGTCTACAAGTGCCATTAAAAACCATGAACGTATCGTCAACATATCGCGTGTATGAGATAATTTTATCGTGGTAACTGTTACAGTTAGACAGTAGATAATTATGCTTTCGTAATTATGCTTTTAATGCTTTCGTAAATAGACTTTTAACTATACCTATGAACCAGGAAGATTTTCAAGATGAAGTAAATATTATTAAACATATAGCTGTCAATAATGGATATAAAAGTGATATAATAGATAACTTAATACGTTAACGTAGGAATAAAATGGAAAGAAAATTAAAATTAGATGGTAAAAAGAACCATTATATTTCAGTTGAATATACTAATGTGATTCCTAATATAATAAAAAATGAATTAAGAAAATTAGACATCATCGTGTCCTTCAAAACTACATTAAAAGCATAATTACGAAAGCATAATTATCTACTGTCTAACTGTAACAGTTACCACGATAAAATTATCTCATACACGCGATATGTTGACGATACGTTCATGGTTTTTAATGGCACTTGTAGACAAATGGACATGTTACTCAAATACATGAACAACATAAATAACAACATAAAATTCACCATGGAAGTAGAAAATGAAAATTGCCTAAACTTTTTAGACCTTTCTGTTCGAAGAAACGCTGATTGTATCACATATAAAATATACAGGAAACCCACTACCATGGATATAACTGTCCATGCTGATTCATTCCACCCATATACACAGAAAATGGCCCCTTTTAATGCTTTCGTAAATAGACTTTTAACTATACCTATGAACCAGGAAGATTTTCAAGATGAAGTAAATATTATTAAACATATAGCTGTCAATAATGGATATAAAAGTGATATAATAGATAACTTAATACGCAAACGTAGGAATAAAATGGAAAGAAAATTAAAATTAGATGGTAAAAAGAACCATTATATTTCAGTTGAATATACTAATGTGATTCCTAATATAATAAAAAATGAATTAAGAAAATTAGACATCATCGTGTCCTTCAAAACTACCAATAACATATTGAACATATTAAAACCTCGAACACAAAAAACAACCGAAAACAGTTCTGGTATATATAGAATCCAGTGTAGTGAATGTGATAAATTCTACATAGGACAAACGGGCAGGAAATTTAAAGACAGATATAAAGAACATATGCCAAAAAAGAACATCAATTAAATCAAATTCAACTTTGCTTTACATCTGGTAAACAGCAATCACAGTTATAGTGGTTTCACAGATAACTTTACGCCCATACATATATGCAGTAAGAGCCGATACATGGATGCCATGGAAGAATATGAAATATATAAAGCGTTTTTATTTCAACAAAACCTACTGCTTAATGATCAATTAACATTTAAATCTCACTGTTTATATAAAACTGTATTGAAGAGTGATAACGCTTGTGTACACCAGCCGAATATATAGTTTGATTTCGCGGTCAGTTATAGTACGGCAGTGCGCACTGTTACGTGGACTGAGTTCTATCATACTCATTGTGTTATGTGTTTATGTGTTGATGTGTTTTAATTATTATATTCTTGACACCTTCGTTATGAACTAGAAGACAAAATTTTACCTGATGATGGGAACGTGTTCCCGAAACATGTCGTAAGACATCAAAGACGTAGTCGCAGCACGGATAAAGAAAAAGGTATTTATTAATTTCAATTTCACTGCGACTGGAGACCAAATATAATGAATAATGAATTAATCATTACTTTTCACACTCACTCAATAATTATAAGTGTTAGGGTAGAATTAAGTCCTGCCATTAACAATTTAAAGTTTAAAAATAATTAAATAAAAGTTAATTAAATAATCAAGCAAATCTTAAAGTGTTATTTGTAATGATTCCCCTTGAAAACCACAATCACTGAACGAATCCTGAGAAAGAGTGTCTCCATGCGCTGAGCTAAGCTGAAACCGTGTCATTTGTATCTGGGTTTTGTTCTGGCGCCCAGGTAAAGTAATATCACGGGTAAGTAACTTTTTATCTAACATCACAAATATTAGATAATTGTGTTAGACGAAAGGGAGCATTGTAATATATATATATATATATATATATATATATATATTGTGCTGTGATTATTTACAGGTATTGTAATTAAGATCTGCTCCACGTTGGACCAGCCATTATTTGTGCTGTTGTTTTTTCTTAGTACTGTAATTAATTATGTAATTATGATATGTAATTACCGTTATTATGTTCTTTGTTTATCAGCACTTGAAAAGAAACTCTTTCTCAGGGTTAATGATTATTAAGCTGTTTGATCTTATTTACAATTGTATATGATATCTTCTTTTCTTTAAACCAAACCAAATAAATTTAGTATGTAATATTTTGATAAATAACAATGTAACAAATAGCTACCATACAAGTGTAACTAGACTGATTCTGAATTCTTCCAGCTGCCACGGGTTCACTTCTGGTTGATGTTTATTATTTTCAAAGCAATATCAGGCTTAGCGATGCGTTCCTCCACGCAAATTTCTTGTTGGTTTTACTGCTGAATGTTGTTTTCTTCGACGACTGCAAAACAGATATTTCTTCGGAATATTGGATTATATTTTATGGCCACTCAAACTATTCTTCAGTACAGGATTTCTCTTTTAGGTCGGCGTTCTTTTACAGATATGTTTGGACTTCTCGAAATATTATTTATTTATTGATTTGTATTTTATTTTATTAAATCCAATATTAAGGTTAAATCTCTTCTCCTGATTGTTTACTTTATTAACTTGATAATCAAAAACTCTGGTATAACAAATTAAATTCTTTTACTATTTCTTCGTTTACATATAACATTACACTTTGTGATGTACAAAATCTGACTTATTTAAATGATTCCCAAATATTAATTTACATATCACTCTCTATGATCTTTACAGGATTGAAGATAAAATTAGAATACTCATGTTACTCTTATTAAATATAATTTTAGACTCCTGATATTACTTTTCTTAGATATAAATTTAGACTCCTGATGTTACTCTTATTAAATATATTTTTAGACTAATACATTTCCTTTCATTTCTATACAATCCAATCTCTAACAATTTACAAATTTCCCACATTGATAATTCCCTACCTTCGTTACATCTTTTTATCATATATCTCTTAAAAACATATATAACTTTTCTAGTTCTTATTAAATATATTTATTTTATTTCTAATATTCTTAATTCTAGTTTGTATTTATAATATGATAATTTTCTTACTATTTCCTCTTATTATAATATTCATTCCAAATTTCATATATTCTTTTCATAACATATATCTTTATACTGTTTTATCTCATATAGGAATCTACCTCTATGTTGATGGGTGAGTCGATACAATGTTTTTGTTTACATTTTAAAACATATGTTCCAATTCTATTAAATTTATATTTTTTTTTCTTTTAAAATTTATTATTTTCCTCTTATGTACTGTGTCGCATTTTAACAGCAGTACAATATATATATAGATACGGAACCATGCAATGAAAGCCATCAATAAATGATAAATGGATGTGAGTGCTGTAACACATTCTCTGACGATCATCGATAAGTTTTAAATTGATTTTATTCATTTTTTGTTAATTAGATGTAAGTTTTAAGTGTAAGTGTAAGTTAGACATGGGTAAAGAAGTGAGTTATGTCAAAATACCCATTAGTTTATGCTCTATTATGTCCAGTGCAATGTTAGTGCGCGGGTGCGCGGGTTATCCACATTTTATTTAATAACTTCGTTAATAATTAACATTTCTTCATGAAACTTGGAAAGAGTATGCACCATAGTGAATGCTACGTTTTTCATATCTTCAATACTGCAGAACTATAATTTTAATATGATTTTTAAAATGAAATTAACTCTTCTTTTAACACGTTATCTGCATGAAGGTAATAAAATTTGTAGATTAAATCTAGACAGGCCTTTTCAGACTTGGGCATAGTTTTAACTTGAAGTCAGTCTATCTTAATGAAAATCTATGATGTATCTAAGATTTCAATTAATCAGAAGTTCTAAAAATTATTCGAGTCGGTCTTCTGCCGGGAGCACTTCGAGCAGTTCACTCCGAGATCCCGTCACAGAAAGCTGTACTAGCTGTCACGAGTTTTTCGTGTCAGGACATGTATATTCAATAAGTGACGTGGGACTTAGATAGGCCCTACATGATACGAGTTTCCCGTATACGATATCTAGGGTAGCAGAATTCAAACAAAACCAATATTTTAAATAGATCAATATAAGTGCTTTTCGCGCGAGTTCACGATTTTCCGCATAGGCCAGCAGTATCCAGCGGGATATTACTGATTGAAACGCGAGAACACTTGAAGAGTCCGGATTGTGTACGCAAAATACACAGATCTATTAAATTACCCATATACGAAACCCTGGGATAAATTAATAAACAATTACTGATAGATAACCGCGAGCGTGTGTGTGAATCGCGAGTGTCAGCTACGCCTAGGTCAACGGGCATGTAGAGTGTATAATTCTACATACAAGTACACAGTTAAAAAAAAAATCATTAAACTCTTTATTTCAAAGACTCAATATTTAAATAAATAATTTTATATTTGAAAACTAAATAAGACAAAAGTATAATTTGTGTTAGTTAATAAATTTCCTACCTCCAAATATAGAGTCTGTTTTATATTATTATTATTACTTATCTATGCAATATTTATTTTGATACGCTGCAAAATATTTTGATATATAAATATTTATATATATAAATATTTTGTTAATTTCATAATTTTACCAATATAAATGTACACTTAAGATATACATCAGTAAATATAATAAAGTTCTATATTATGATCTGCTGACTATATACTTTTGACGTTTTCCACTATGGCATAACTACATATGCCAGCTGAATCTTAGTAACCCTAATCAATTGCAGGTATAGATCAAACATAAAATTTAGACAAACATTGAACGGGCGTATGAAAATACGGTTTACAGCAAGGGTTACAGGATACAACGTAGTGATCAGCTCAGTAGTTATCGCTCGAGCCGTTGTAGCGTACGAACGTGTGTTGGTTCGTCCTGCAAATACTGTAGCATATAAACTCCGTCGTCCTGTCTAAGCAATAAACTATCTGCTTCTGAGATATCGGAACCACTTTGTCCACTTGCGCTTGTGGGTGTGTATGAGACAAACAACCATTTAGAAACTGCCCCGGTGCAAGTACCATTAATTCATGTTGACTTGTTGCATTAGATTGGATATTTGTTCACCAATTCGTGAAGCACTGAGAATATCTATGCAGACTGTGCTTTCTTGTTGTCACATATTGCTCTGTTAGTTACACTAGAGCAGTGGTTCCCAATTTGAAAGCGCCTGAGGCCCCCCCCTCAAGAACTGAAGAAGGTTCCGGCGGCCCGCATCATAAACGATCAATTTTCGACAAGTGACGTAGAAATGGAAAAGGCATTATTTAATTATAAATAAGTGAAAGCTGAATTTTACACACGTAGCATATCTTACTACACATCTTTAACTGTAATCTTTATTATGTCAGTGTATAAGAAAGATTTACAAACATTATTACAGTGCATTTTTATATTTACATAAAATCTTCAGCGTGAAAACTGAGATCGATAATCTGCAGCCACTAAATCAGGAATATCCACATCAAGATGAGACTTTCTAACCTCAGTAGCTGAAGCAGAAAAGAATATATATGTGATACGACTTCTGCTGTGATTATTGATTAACTTCATCATGGAGAACGCGCTTTCACAGACGTATGTACTCCTAAATATCTGCAACAAATTTCCCAGATTTGGAAATCGTTCATCAGGTAGCCTAGCTGATTAAAAATATACGGCCTCTTTTCTTGCCTGGTCTATAGGAAGGGATCAACTTGTAAATCATACAATTCTAGTTGAATATCAGTTGGTTGTTCTTTAATGACAGTACAAAAAAGATAAGGTACCATTTTACATCATTTCGAATTCTTTGAATCTTATGTTAAACTCGTCTGTGAGTTCTTGAACATGTGCACCAATTTCTGAAAAGTCAAGTATTTCGTCATTTTTAAACGCTTCTACTATTTTCTAACAAACACTGTCTCATTGTTGATTATAATTATCAGTGTAATTGTTCGCCTCTATTATCTCCAGTTCGTGTACATGAATTCTAAGAACTGAGTGAGTGTGGGGATTTTGTGTGACGAATTGTAGTTTTAAAAACACTTAAACGTAACTTTGAATAACAGATGAATCAAGGACGGAAAATTGGACAAGCACGTATGTTTCGTTTAGCCGAGAGGTTGAAGGAAATAGAATAGGTCTTGTAATACGCGTATAATGAACAAAAGGCTAGAGCAAACATACCTAAATGCCATTAAACAAATAATATTACATTTACTATAGACTACGTTTATTAGTGAACCAGTGACACGTTGTTTCATAGATTTCTCCTGCAAGACCATTCTCAGTTCAAATATTTTATTATCCATTTACTTATTAAAAGTAAATAGTGTAATAATTAGTAGGCTATATTCATTTCCCAAGATACGGTCGCGGCTTTGCACTTCGAAATCACTGCATTGGAGCAAACAGTTGCCATAAATCTATTGCCTTGCAACATTATATTTGTTACATATTATTACGGTCAAATATCATGCTATAAATTATGATATTTTGAAACATTACTGTTCTAAAATATCATAAGAATATACTGTCGTCCAAGATGACCGGGTATGGAAAATAGTTCATAGTTCAGCTCTCAAGTTTATTAAGAAGAAATTGATATCAGAATTTTGACAATAGTGAACAACAGACAAGTGAAGCTAAATAAAAGTGTAATAATAAAAATAAAAAGAAGAATGCGATAATAACACATTAGAAAGGTCTGTAGTAAGTCTGAATGCTTTTTTTGTTTTTAAAAAGGCCTGTTCATGTAATCTCATTACGCTGTAATTTCTGTAGCCTACATTCTGTAATTTTTGTTGTTATTTACCGTCGTATGAGACACCTAGCTTATTAATAATAAAGTACACTTAAGGTCAATGTATGTAGTTAATGTTACTAAATAGTTACGGTGCTATAACTATACAATCCGCTGCCATAATAAAAGTAATTGTATTCTACTGTAATATTGTATGTAGGCCTATTAGTAAAGAGTAATTATAGGTAAGTAAATATACAGTACGCAGTTACTATGTCTCATGTACACACGAAATAACCTGTTATCAGTACTTACATACATACATTTTATTGCCGCGGTATTTACTGTAGTAAGTGTTACGTTTAGGGTTTTCACTATTAAGTGTTCGTTCACTTTTTGGAAATTTCGTTGAATAGGGCCAGCTGCTGAATTGGACAAGCTGATATAGTTCCGATGTGTCCCGATAAAGCGGAATCCACTGTACACATATACTGTAAAATATCTATTTTTCCTGTACTAAATATATGTAATCGTCTTTCATTTAATTTAAACTTTCAAAGTGACCTTAAAAAAGAATTTATATTGCCATTGGTTAGCAGTTGCAATCAATTAGGCCTAAAACGTTTTAGCGATGCAGCTAGTGTGAGTATGGATCCAACTTTACTGTCTTGTGTTTCACAATAATTAACTTATGAGCGAGCATGTTATCGCTCAAGTCCACTGTATTATTATAACCTGTCCAATGTGGAAAGAGGTCACTTTGGGCATATCGGACAAATTACATATTTTTCTCAAGATGTGCATTTCGTTCAATCTCTTCCGCGTTGAATCAGTACTATTTTAATGTAGGCCAAGCCTATATTAATTTTTGTTCGTAGAAGAGAAACTGACGGTTACTGCGATTTTATTTTTAATCGTGAACACGTACGTATTTTTAGCATTACAATTCTTTAGAAATAATAATCCTTGTTATTTCGAAATTCTCTTAATTGAAGATAACGTCAAAAAATTGCCTGAAAACAACAGCCAAAATGTTCTTAGTGCAACACACTGATCCAAATAGGCTTTCTTCATATGCATATATGAATAATTGTATTTAATGAAAATATTGAGTCAGAAAACATTAAAAAATTATATATGGTGTGTAATATTCTAATTCATAAGTTTGCGAGTCCTTATAAAACATTGGTTTAACTAGTAAATTCAAGTTAACATGCCAGAATCAAGGCATTTTCTGGAGAATCCTCAATTCGCTAAAAATGGAATCACTGCGAACTGCGAATAATATTCTGAAACAAGTGTCTCACTTCAATTACCTGTGTTGCGAAATGAGTTGTGACCACGAGAGTGATATAAAAGTGAAACTGATTAGATTCAAACAAAACTGTGTGGGAAACTGAACGAATGTTATGTAAAAACAAAAAACACATAATAAAGCCCAACTGCGTAAAAAAAACGAAACAAAATGAAGTGAAAAGACAAACAACAGTGCCATGTAATTCTCTATCTCTTTGGCAACGCAATACTTTAGATGACTGAAAGATTAAATCTCAAAAATCTTATGATTTTGTTAAATCAGAAAAATTCTAAAATAAATAGCGAATGACACACTCAGAAACAAAATTGAGTCATTTGATACCTCACTCATCAAAAAATGGGTATTTGTCATAAAAAACATTCTGTTTTGTTTCGTTACCCTCGGTTTTGTTACGTGCAGTAGTAAGTATTGTTACTGTCTTTTGTAAAAATTGTACGAAATTATGATGGTTCAATTGATATTAATGACATTGATATGGAAGCTAGTTGTGAATATCTATCATGTGCAGACAGCTGAGGTTTTTACACGAAGTAGAAGGATTTACGCGAAGGGATGACTTTAGAAACAAGGACTTTAGAAATTAACATCTACGGCCTCCTTGATTAACTCGACGGGTACAGGAGTAACTGGAAGCACTATTTGTTTAGGATGGCCAACAATAGATTTCATAAGAATGTAAAAGGGATTTTAGTCAACCATCATAAAAATTTTGTAAAAGTGATGTTAGAGAACCAAGAAAGAGATAGACATAACGTTTTGTAACTGAAATTGGCTTTTAGCCTAATCCTTGGAAGGAAGAAGAATACTGGAAGTTCAGAAGTGTATGCTGTTCTGTCAGTGTAAAAACGAATATGAAGTATAACTTACTTATGTATAAAGACATTTATATACGAAATATTTGTCGCACACCATTCGATATTCTGCAACTTCTTTTGAGTACATCCATTTTTAGGGATTGTATCTGTTCAGAAATATTATTTTCTTGATATCTTCTTCACTCCACAAAATTCCATTTAGATGTTGCATAGCTTTTTGTCTTTGACTTGACACGGTTTTCTTTGTCTCTTTCACAAGTTAGAACTTCACTAAATACTGAGTTCAAATACTCCTTGTAGTTTGAATGTACCTGTTTCCTATATCTAAGCCTTCTATTTTTCCTCCAATTACTAGCTATTTTGTTTTCCACAGAATCATTCAAAATCTGGGGCGTATTTACGGGGGGGGGATGAACGGGACCAGACCCCCCCCAGAGGTCGAAAAAAAGTTGAGGAATGTTATTAGTCTCTTAATTTTTAGGTTATTTTATTATTTTTTCAGCTGTGTACGCGAATATAGTAGTAACGCTTCGTTAAATACAGCATGCAAACAGATTTATTACACAACATTTGCATATACTGTTTTAGGAACTATTCATATACATTTTAATAGGAAATCGATTCAATCAATAAGTATCTTGTAGAAAATGTTTCAATAACGTGTATTTTTATCGTGTCATTACTTTTTAATTTAATGGGATTGATTTCAGGATATTATCACACGTTTTTCAGCCACTTTAAAGATAGTAATATTGATTACTCTTAATTTGTTTTTTCTTTTGTTTGAAGCCCCCCCCCCAAAAAAAAAATCTTCTAGATATGCCACTGTTCGAAATTATATTTTTTATATTCTTCTTGAAATCTTCTGTCACATAGCAAGATCCTTGGCATCTTAACACCTTACAGCTATGTCACCAGCAAATAATAATATATATACATAAGACTGATCTACTTGTTTTCCCATAGCTCGACATTTGACATATTTCTGTCAGACATTGCAGCAGAAAAGTTGTGGTTGGAGGATGGGAAGGTTTGTACCAATGTAGATGAAAAGATTTCCATGATATTTCACAACAAGGGTGGAGATTGTAGGTCTACTTAACAGTGACAACTGAACTACTGAAGTCAACAACACGTGTTTCCTTGAACAGAAGCTCAATGTTCTGTCGTGTTTGTGCACAGGGAAGAATGTCTGGGAGTATATGCCATCAAAATAATTATCGTTTTGTAGTTGTTAGAGATAAGATTGACACAGCTGTTTTGATTTTGTGCTAGGAGGGCATAAACCCATATACGACCATTGTAACTAACTTCTGACCTTCATTTTAAGCATAAAGCTCATGCGACTCTGTATCTAAAACAATAAGTTTTCATATACAGACTTATTTTTTGTCATTCCATACCAGAACATTCAAGAAGACATGACATTTTTTTTCATTTTTAACGTCAGTTATATTCTCACACATTCAAAGAAACAACACTAATTTGTCATGACCACAACATGTATTAAAAATTTTATATGGCTTCAGTGGAAAGCAAAATTAAGTTTGAAATAACAGTCGATAATTTCTGTGTCAAAAAACTGTACAAACTGAAAAGTATTTGCAGATGAATAGGCACTCTCAAAAATAATGATAGCTTCAGAGGAAACTAGCAGGCCAGTACTCCTTGTACTTATAAAGAAAAATATTTTCACTTCATACTTTTTAATTATTGAATAGAATAGAAGAAGAAATTTACCAGTCTGATGGTAGCAATGATAAATGAAGATGCAACAATGTGTGTGTGTGCATGCAGGATTACAGGATTAGATTATCTAGATTGAAGTTGAACATTAGAAACAAAATAGTAGTTTATAATGCTGTTTTGTTACCTACATGGATCTATGTTGTGGCACTCAGTTGTGGGGGATTGTGTCTGACAGCAACATAACATAAAAACTCCAGTCAAAGGTACCAAGATAAGTTACAGATGCTCCATGGTTCAGACAGTTATCGAGACCTTAAAGTTTATACCGTGAGAAAAGAGAATTGATTGTTATCACATCATAATTATATTAACATTTACACAAGTATCCCAATTACCTAGCCATTAAACATGTGAACCACAGTGTAAACATCAACAGACTAGTGATCCACTTGTTTGCCATATAGACAATAAGTTATAGAAATAGTTATTGAATACTAGCTTTAAGGTTTCCTTCATAAAGTAATGTAATCAACATAAATGGGTGGAATCCTAGAGTACTAACTACTAGGAAAGTACTCTGTGAAAGTGTTACCATTCATCAGTAGTGATTAGTGTTTACTGTGTAAGCAGATTGAAGTGATCAAAAAAAGAAAACTGTGGGGAGCAGAATGGGCTTAGGCACAGAGGGGATTCTGGTGGGTTAAATTCCTGAAATATCTTGCTCAGCTAAACTCATAGTATTACATCTTTTATGAATCTAGTTGCAGACAGAAAATCATTTGGGAACATGTGTTTTACATTTTAAGGTAGTTCTAAATGTAATTTATTTTAAGCAATAATAGTTAACTTGTGTGTTCACAGTTCACAGATATGTTGTTAGGAAATGTGTGTGTGTGAGACCACTCACAATATTTATTTTCCTCCATTTTTTGTTGAATCACTCCCCTGAAATGAAATTTTGTGTATTATGTACATGATTTAAGCATGACTTTTGCAGATACTGGGAAAACAGCTCCCGTTTTCTATTTAAATGTTAATTATATTGTAAGGAAACCCTGTATGCGGTCTTTACAAAAAAAGGTAATAGAGAAAAAAAAAATGTATTTTCAAAAAAAAATAAAATTTTCAAAAAAAAAATTTTGTTTATGTTTTAATCAATGTCTGTAATTGTGAAATAATCCTGTTTTAATGTTCTGTTAAAAATTTTAATAATTAAGGAGGTATTTATTAATTATTGAGCACTTCTGGAAGATCTGAACCAAGTCTGGAGTTAATCAGATTAACTCCGGTCAGCAATCGATTTATGATGTTTAGTGCTGGTCCAATATCTCACTGTTAATTAATATTTTCTTCTTCTTGAAGTCTCGTTGCATTAATAAATAAACCTTAAATTAGCATGTGAAATAATAATAGATACAAACAATTGAAATAAATGGATTTATTAACAAATTTAATAAATAATCGATTTTTAATCGATTGGGAGCAATTATCAACTCCGTCTCAGGGAATAATCGATTTGTTCATACAGTGGAAAAAATTATTACAAGTATTTTATATAAAAAAGGTTCTTGGAGCGATTATATTAATAGTCAGAGAAGGGTAACGAGAAAGTATAACATTAACAATTAAAGTAATTTCAAAAATTATTATTTAACAATATTTAAATAATCATGATATAATGTTTAAGAAAGTTGAATCGTCAAACCATATGTAGATGATGACGTCAGGCGATGCGGAAGGCAGAGCTTCGTAATTTCAAAGATGGCCGCTCCTAGATATGGCGAGGTTACTGGGAATGTCGTCGTGTTAAAATCTCACAGCAAAATTACCTTCATAAATGTTTGAAATGTCCCCGCACTGGTGTAATCTGTCTAATAGGTTGTTTGGTGTGTTCTGAAGAAGTGTTCCGTGTATACTTGTGTTAATTATGTTATTTGATATGTGTTCACTTCTGTGGGTTAACTGCTCAAAAAGTGGTTATGATTTGTAGCGTTAATTATCACAAATATATTGTTTTACTGTTTTAAATCACTAGTATAATGAAGTTTGGTGTTAGTTTTCACTATTGTCGCTATAGTTTCTGTAGGTTTAGTTAGAAAAGTGTTTAATTTATTTAACTCTCGTTACACTGATATTAGAAGGTAACCGTAGTACCATTTTCTACACGGTTTTAAGGAACGTTATATTACCCAACTATTCAGCTTGATATTCAACAAAAGACTAAACTAACTTCCTTCATGTTAGTCAAAATCTGGCCCAGTTAATCTTTGAAAAAGTATTGTTAAAATATTCTGATTTCCCATACACATGATACAAAATTACATTATATATGGAATTTATTTATTTTATTCATCACCTTCATGAATTATGAACCTTATCATTGGTTTAATTATCTCATTCCTTTTAAATTGATACATTATAGTCCATATCTGTTGACATTTTGTGGAAATTACCAAATTTCTCTCTTTTTGGAAATCTAGGCTCAAAAATTGGTTTCCGCCTTCATATAATTTTTCTGCCATTTTAATTGTTATTAATACGATTATAATAAATTTTAATTAGTCATATTTCTCTTCCTTTCCTTAAATACATATAAATTAAACCTTTGAACTGGTTTTTTGTGTTAATCTCTGAATTTGACATTGCTCTTTAAAATTAATTAATTTATATATTTTGAAAATTTACAATATTTTAAGGTATATTTCCTTATTATCACTTTAATTCATAGGATCATTCACAGTAGTGGTTAACTGATTTACCTTACCTAAATCTTGCTAGTTTACAGGAATTATAAGTGAATTAACTGGTTTATATGGCTTCTGTGAATTCACCACATGGCCTAGAGTTTAGGATTTTACATTTCTGTCTTTCTCAAATAAATTTAATCCTACTCCTCCTCTGACTTTACATAGTTATTATTACATGAAAATAAAACGTTTTACAAACCCATTGTGAAGTGTAGTATCTGATTAATACTACTGGTATACAAAAAATAATAATGAACATCATTCAGCATTCTAAGATTGAACATATTGCTGACATGGTTTGAAAACATACATTTAACTCCTTTTTAATTAACACAGCATACCTACTGAAACATTATTAATGGTATGTATGCTGTTATTTGGCAAACATAATTTATTTTAAACACATATAAATCTTATTTACTAAAAATTCTTATAAACCTACTAGCGAGTACCCGGCATGCGTTGCAATGCCACTCAAAGAAAGAAAGTGTTTGTATATATATATATAATATATAAAGACTTCGTTCGCGTGGTCTTCAATTTAATGCGATAATGTATTTAGAACAGAATCTATTCCATTGGGTTGCCATAGTAACCAGATCTAATAAGTTAGTTTTTTAAGACTCCAAAGGACCCCCCAGAGGATCGTATCGAAAAAAAAACACCTGTCCTATGTTGGTTCTCCCGTTGCGTAAAATATTTGTGCCAAGTTTGGTTGAAATCGGTCCAGTGGTTTAGGAGGAGATGTGGAAGACCCCAAAGAACCCCCAAAAGAACCCCATCGAAAAAACACCTATCCTATGTTGGTCCTCCCTTTGCGTAAAATATTTGTGCCAAGTTTGGTTGAAATCGGTCCAGTGGTTTAGGAGGAGATGTGAAAGACCCCAAAGGACCCCCAAAAGGACCCCCGAAGGATCATATCGAAAAAACACATATCCTATGTTGGTTCTCCCGTTGCGTAAAATATTTGTGCCAAGTTTGGTTGAAATCGGTCCAGTGGTTTAGGAGAAGATGTGGAAGACCCCAAAGGACCCCCAAAGGACCCCATCGAAAAAACACCTACCCTATGTTGGTTCTCCCGTTGCATAAAATATTTGTGCCAAGTTTGGTTGAAATCGGTCCAGTGGTTTAGGAGGAGATGTGGAAGACCCCAAGAACCCCCCAAAGGGCCCCATTGAAAAAAATTCATAAACCTTCACGGGCGTGCGCACAACAACTCACCGAAGTTTCATCACAATCGGATGAATGGTATAGGAACGCATACGGGACAAAGAAAGAAACAAACATTCATTTTTATAGATATAGATTGAGTTCATGGCTGTGAACAAATAGCCATTTTAAACATTTTAAACCTATGAACATAAATTAATGCCAGTCCTTTCTGGGCTAAACCATTATTATCTATTATCCCCTTCATCAGTAAACATGTCCACCCATACTCTAGTTACTATCATTTTTACAAATGTCTTGTAATAACAGAGTTACATTAAAATAATAAAATATTGGAAATCTTCCATTTTATTATTTTATGATGATGTGTATTATTGAATATAAAAGTTGTTATATAGCATATTGATAAGTCATAGTATCACTAACTTTAAGTTTATTGTATTTCCAAAAACACTTGCACAAGTTCACTTTCACTCGTGGTTCTGATATTTTGAGTCTTATTATCTCAGACCAGACCTTTAGTAATCATGGACTGTTAAGACTTGTTTATTTCCTTTATCACACAATAGCTTTAGTTGGTTCACTTCTTATTATACTAGACAACACTTTTGATTTCTTAATAATTACATTTTTATAGGATTTTGGGATGTTATACTTTCTTTTTAATTGTCTCTATGGGTTTGGGGTTGATGGTATTTAATAATAGGTTTTATAACGGTGTTTCTTTCATACTATTTCTTCCTCTCTTCTTGTCTTCTTTCTTGTCTTTCTTCTTATCTTCTTTCTTCTTGTCTTCTTGTCTTCATTCTTCACTCTTGGGTAAACCAAGGTACTTCGTGTTATCTCGACTGATGTTTAGTTTGGAGTATCGAATGTATTTACTGATACTGACTTTGCTCTTCGCGAAAGGTTTCAGGGTATTGTTTACTTCCTGATCACAAATTTTATTCTTCCTTCTTCTTGTCTTTGGGGTATTTTGGTGTTTCACCACTCTCAAACTGATTCTCTCTTCTTGATATTGTGTTATCTAATTTGTTTACTGCTCCTAGCTTCCTGGGTAAATTCCTGATTTTATAATATGAGTTGCTTTCAATAATTTCTTTGATTATTAACAGTGGTTTTTATATAATGTAATGAGAATTTTTATTTTATTGTTTTTTATTCCTTTGATTTCATTCAATTTCATTCGATTTTATATTAACATATGTGGTGTAATTAATTTTTATTATTTTATATGAATTAATAAATAGTGGATTTTCTGTCACGCTACAATATTTAAGAATTGAGTATTAATATAATTTTCAGAACTTATTTATTAATTTTATTTTTGCCTAAGTTAAACATAACAAACTGAAATGCTAAAAAATCATATTTAAATAACATTTTAAATTTTAGTGTGATCATGGATGCAATATTATATTTGTTACAATCACTGTGATGTAATAAATTAACAATAATAAAAATTAACAATTTTTACACAACTATTAGAATTTTATTGTACAGAATCAGAAATTTTTATGTATATTATTGGTATAAAATTTTGTTTATCTTCACATTATATAATGCTTCATAAAACTGTGAAACCAGTTTTTGAGTTTCACATCCCAATACCTTCTGTCACTGTATACAATACAGAAAGTTGTAAATGCCTTTATTAGCTTTCAGCAACAAGTTACCTACAGCACTGGCATTAAGAAAATATGGTAATTTGTAGAATTTGTTTCAATCAATAGATTTGCAACATTATTTGTTCATAATGATAAAATGATGAGGGCATTGGTTGGGGGGGGAGGGGGCAATGTAGATAATGATGATAACTGAGAGTAATTAATTCACACTTATCTGTGCATTTAGCAGTTCAAAGATTAGCTCTTATTAAAGTTTTCTGTTCTAATATAAAAAAAAATCCTGACCTACTTGGTTTTAGTGGACAGTTTACACAGCATTACAAATGATAATGGTATAAAACATAAAACATTGTAGGCCTATTCATCTATTATGTAAATAGCAACCTATGAAAATATAAACTGAGCCTTCTTTTGGTGAATATTTTATATGCTGGTGTAATAACATTTTAGAAATAACATAGACATAATTTTCATCATGAAACGATATTACAAGGTAATCTATTTAACTGATAATTGCTAGACTTATACAGTATTCAACATGCTCTTTGTTGTTGAATAAAGTGTATAATAAAGACTATAATAAAGTGTCTCATTTTGTAAAGCTATTTGATTCTGATAACTAAGTTCAACATTTTCCTTACATTAAAAGTTACATCAGTTATTACTATAACAACATCTTTTGCAAAAATCTTTTATGGACATCATTTGTGTAAAAAATAAAAGTATCCATAACAAGAGAAGTTACAAGGAAAATGAGGCTACAGAGGGAAGAGGAATTATTAAAAATGTAAGTAGAATGAAGAGACAACAATATTTAAAGGAAAGCAATGATATTGATGAAATATAGTGTAAATGAAAGCAGCAAAAACATTTGTTGATATATTGAAACTGGTTAAAATAATAGGACCCAACATTGTTGGAATCAAAGCAATTAAAGACAATTAAGAATAAGATGTTGTGGAAAACCTATATTTAGAATAAGATGATAAAAATTCAAGCATACAAATACTGTAAATTGAAAATAAATTGCAGAAGTTAAAATTTAAGGAGGATGGTATATAGAAGAGGGTATGCTTATTAGAAGGTGGTATGGTATTAGAAACAGCATTTTTAAGAGCTTCTAGTGACAGATGGTAAAAGTCTGGATGAAACAAGAAGAATAATATATCGTTTAAAGAATAATATAATCTATGCGGGAGAACTAATGGAGGCAAATAACATAATCAAGGTTGCAAATGCTTTAGATTTGATGAAATAGACTATAAATTATAAAGAATGTGGGAGAAATAAGGGAAGAGGCTTTACTCAAATTACTAAACTTATGCTGGGGAAAAATAAAAACTCTAGAAGGATGGAAGACAGAGTGACAGTTGTGCAAATACAAAAAAAAAGGCAATAAGAAACGAGTAAGAGGAGTAACATTTTTTGTATAACATTTAAAGTTTGCAAAAGAAAAATAGAAACAGATCTGAGGAATTCAATTGAAGCTCAACAGGATAATGTACAAAGCAGATTTAGACCAAGTCATTTTTTATTTAATACCACTTGGTTAACCAAATAACACAAAAACTCACAAAAATAATACATGACAATAGAGGAAGAAACATTTGAAACAGTGTAAAGAAGAAATCAGTTGATGAAAAATTAATACTGGAAATTAAAAGTACAACAAAGAGATATATAACAAGATAGAAATTTACAATCATGTTAGGAGTTGGGTAAAAAAGACTATTAACTCATTACTATGTGCAGCTGATGATAAAATCATAATATACCAATCCAAGATGGAAAATTTGATAGTGACGTATAAACAGCTGCAACTGGCATACCTAGAGATGACAGTCTTTGTGGATGACATCATGGTGTGCACTAATGTGTGAAAGAAACTAGAGATGAATTTGAAAATATGGGCAGAGGCACTAAGTACACAGAATTTGTTTTTCACTACAGAAATAAGTACTTACTTACTTATCCAACGCCCGCCTTTGGTGCTTCCACCATTCGACGTCGAGCCTCCCAGTAGCGATTGAGAACTACAGAAATAAGTAAATTAATGTTTCACTAGGTAAATTAATGCATTTACTTTATAAATACTTATAAAGTATAATAGTGGATTGTGTTCAGGTATGACAAGCAATTATCTAAATAGGAGAATACAAGCAAGGAACACTAATGTTTAAGATACAATTTTTTAGCTTAGTCATCTTTTGTTCATTTCAAGCTTCATCAGAAAACCAGCTTAGGTAAAGGTAAACATTTTAATCTAAAACATTGTGTCAGAAAAGCCTGTACATATTATTATTATTATTACTTGGACACATCACGGACAACAAACTCTTATGAACTTAATACAGGCAGCTAACAGTGCATACTATGCAGTATAGAAGAAATTCTTAGAGTTTTGAGAGATAAACAGAAGAACAAAAATCTCTATTTACAGATGAATGTGCACAGCTACATTGCTATGACAGAGAGACTTCAAGCAGCTGAAATGAAACACCTTTGAAATCGCACACGGTGGGATTGATAGATAAGATAAAAAGGACTTAATAGCAGAAATAGGAATTATATCTACCAACAAAATTCTAGAGGATAGAAAATTAAAGTGGTTAAAGTACCTGGTAAAAATAGGAGGTGATAGACTCCAGTAAAGAACATCTGGGATGCAAGACCATCAAGCAAGATTTAGACAGAATGGTCAAGGAAAACATGGAACAGTGTCCAAACTATTCTGGTGGAAACTATAAATTATAAAGAATGTGGGAGAAATAAGAGAATTCTATTCACTGTTCAATTTCTGTCATCACGTTTCTACCATCACCATTCCACTACCACAACTTCTCTAATCTTTCCTTGTGTGCAGACAGATGGGGCCTGTCAACTATGAACATTTCATTTCACTGTCCACTTGGATTATGCTGATAGAAGCCAGTATTGTGTCTGTGAATGTGTATGTTGGAAAATAGTAAATTTGGTAAGTTTGCTGGTTTATTCCTAAACAAATAATTTTCTAGCTGACTTAAAAACTGTTAATCATTTTATTAGACTAAACACAAAATTTACTTGTTGGATTTTGTAAGTAACAAATCACAATATCTAATTATTTATAGATCTTATTTTATGTACTTGTCTGATTCTTCAAATACTAATGGTCATTCTATGGAATGCTCTTAACCTTTTTGTAGGCATTTACGTAGGTTGACAATGTGAATACTAGTCTATTCTGTGAATACTCAGTGTTTCTGAGTTGCATTAATCATTATTATGTTGATTGTCATTTCTTGATTTTCCTGATCATTATAAATGTTGTGTGGTCTAAATGAGACTGAGGTATAGTAAATAATGTGCTAAAAATATGATTGCATGATCAATTAAGTATACAGCAGGAAAACATGTTCACACACACACACACACACACACACACACACACACACACACACACACACACACACACACACACACACACACACACACACACACACACACACACACACACACACACACACACACACACACACACACACACACACACACACACACACACACACACACACACACACACACACACACACACACACACACACACACACACACACACACACTATTGTTGTTGTTGTTGTTATTATTATTAGCCTTGATTTTTCTAAATCATTATTAGCTTTTAGTTTTTCTAAATAATTAAGTGGTGACATTAGTATTTTCCTCTTAGTGCATACTCCACTAACCTGTGATAGTTGAGAAATAATCTTTTTTTTCAGTTTAGTATTATGATGAAATTTGTGGTTACTATTGCATATTATAACATAATCCACATTTTAATCTTGTAGTCAGGTCCAGTATCCAGAACACATTATGGACATGTAATCTCAATTTCTTGCAGTTGAATTAATAGCAGTTGCAATTTTTCACCATAGTCAAGCTGAATAAAATAAAATAAAATACTATTTCAAGAAAAGAAAATTTATTAGGTTAGTTAACTGGAAGATGTGTTTCTAATCCAAGTATTTTTTTTTATATTATAAAATATCATTTCTGAAAAAGAGGATTCAATTGATTAGTTAACAAGACTTTTTTTATATATTATTGCCTTAATATGTTATAGTAAAATATATTTACTACATTATATATAATATCTGTAAAGATGTAAACTAACATACATTGTACCAAAATAAATTAATATAGGCTACAGTACCGTAATCACTTTGAACAATAAATAATCATTTATCACAGACACCTTTGAGATTAGATTATATAATTATTTCTAAGCTATTAGAAATAATACATAATGTTGCAATCAAGACTTTTCAACATCACTTTTCAATGTTTTCTTTAGATAGTCATACAGCTTGCTTGCATCAAATCCAAACATGTCCCTTATTACCCTAGATTTAATTTGTTCTCTCGATTGAAACTGACATGACTGATATGTTATACACATGACTAACAAGCAAACCACAAGTAGGAGTGAAGTCAACTGATGGTCCCATATGCACTTCCACAGCTTATTCTGAAAAAAATGTACATTCACATTAGAAATGTAAGAAAATTGTTCTAGATTACCTTCTGAAGCCAGAATGCAATATTCTAAATAGAATTTTACTGCCATAAGGAGAAGAAAGCCTACTGAATCCTGACTATATGTAACATAGGGTTCCCATTCATGTTATGGCAGCATTGATAGTTCCTCTGCTTTGTTTGCAAGATGGTAGTGTTATAATTTATTTACCAATACTATAATTTTTCCAAAAAATTATGATGAAATATAGTTGCAGCTTTAATGGTAAATTCAGGAATAACTCTCGTGTGGTAGATTACATTGAAAAGTGGAGTACCATTATGCAACATGAAATTTTGCATTACTCATGTTGGATACTCTGCCATTAAGGATGTAGTATCAAAAATACACACACTCAGGTTCCATCAGATTTGCTGTATCATTGATTTCCAAATAGTAAAATTATATAATATTTGTATGCAACAAGTAAGGTGTAATGAAAAAGCAGTTGTCACATTATGTACAATAAGACCTTTCCAGGAAGAGTTTGACATTCAAGTCCAAAAGTTTGATAATTATATAAAAAATAAATGGGCCTTCAGGAAAGGTTCTGCTGTGGATTGTATAACTATTTCAAGCATGTCAGAGTTATTTTATCTACAAATGCTTTCAAAAATACAATAAACAATTTTTTTTAATTGTTTTAAATTTCACATTACCACACTTTTAAAGATTTTATAAATCTTATCCTAATAAGGAAGATTATATTTTTCCTTATGTATCCTATTTTTCCTGTAATTAAATCCAGTATTGTATCTAAGGTGTAAGATCTAATTAACACACAGTTGAACATTAGAACATAACTTATCAGAAACAATGGAAATAGCATCTGTACGTAGAATGCATGTATTACTAGCATTCTTGAAGTTTACAGTGGTAGATGTTCAAATATTGTTATATAATAACATCTGGCTTTTAGAGCTTAGTTCAGAGGATATACAAAAGATGGAATGATAGGTTTGTAAGACCCTGAAATAAATCTATTGGGTTTTATGATCCAAGGCAGAATATGAGTAAGAAAGAGGTTATGGTGTTAAGTGTTGCAACTTACGTATGTGTAATAATATTTTTCAATACCGTACATTATAAAAATGTATTTCTTTTTGTAAAATGATTAACATGTATAATTATATAAAACAGAAACTTCAATATTATTAGGTCAGAGAGGTTTGTTTTAATAAAAATGTCATTCCCATATATTTGTTAATATTCAATTTTTATTTCTTTTTATAGCAGGAGATAAAATGATTAGGTTACAATAAAAAGCTTGGCAGAGGCAGTTCATTGGGACTGTAAACCAGGGCGTAGCTGCTATCATAAATCATTGGCCTTGACAAGCTTACGCTACTAACACAAACACACTCACTCAGTGGCGGCTGGTAATGTTTTTGACTGGGGGGGGGGGGCAAAATTAAGTTGTACCCATATATATTATGTAAAAAAAAAAACAGTAGAAACTACAATAATAATAATCTGTATGCAAATTTATTGCATAATTAATTAATCCAATTATAAATTTATTTGTGTTTATAAAGGTGATATCTGTACGAACTATGTTGAATCTTTTAGAGTTAATGATGTGTTGATCTTATTGCTCTCATATACCCATTGTTATTTCATTGTAGTACTTTTATTGCGTAAATTAATTGAATTATCTCTTTAATATAGTCGTGATCAAAGTGTATCTAACTCCGAGTTTGGGTAATCATATACAATATAGTTAATGTCATGTGTTGAGCTGCCATACACAATGTTAACAAATTCATTCCTTTAAATAATTGTATGAATTGAATTAGAGTTAATTAATTATTCACACTCAAACTTGTTACATATGAAATTACTTCTGACTTTAACTGTCTACCAAACTTCTATTCTGTGTATCTTTCTGAGGAGTCTAATTGATAATCATTAAATTGAATTATAAATTATAGATACTGTTCAGTGAAAGGTTAAGTTGTGAGTCAGGTTTTTACATAAATCAATAGAATACTAACGAATCCATTCTAACTTACGTTTATTAAAATCATATTTCATTCTTATTCATGTCATAACATTAATTTAAGAGCACTTACAAATCTTCAACAAAACAATAAAATTCTATGCCACATTTAAATAATTAAATGAACAAATTTAAAAAATTAAGTGAGCGATCAAATGTAGACACTTCTTCGTCCGTAATGACGTCACTAACTAACAATGTGGTGTGCTCATAATTTGTATTAAGTATTTTATGTTGAAACACATTAAACATTTATATGCATGAAATAATCATTATTAACAATACACATATCAATCATATACATAGCTAAAATCCTGTTCCTGCAACAGACACATCAAAATACATACATAGTTACAAAACATATATTAACAAGAAGACATGTACAATATTCTAGAACATAATATTCCCTACCTATGGATTCGTATCTATCTGACTCATATTTATATAATTTTCTGAGGTGGTTTGGTTCTAAGTGTCAGGTCAGTGGTATTTGATAAGTTACTAATTATAAGAAGAGATTAGTTTTGTACTTTACTCGTTCTGCCGTGATGTGTCGCTCCCATGATGTATCCCTGCGTTGATGAGTGAGGTTAATCCATATAGCACTCGTTCGCAAACACACTTCCGCACACCGTGACAGTCACTTTGAGCTTTTGAGATTATTATAATACAAGTCGTGGCATTGCACTTGTAATCGGTCGGCTATGTTTATTCACGAGAGTCTATTTACGCGGTTCACAGTTCGATACCGTATGCTTCTAATAAATTTGCATCTCGCACGAACACTCTTTTCGGCGCCTAGATTGTTTTCAAGTTCATTAGGCACTTGTTCACGCTTCTATTTACTTGAGTTAACTACGAAACATTGTAGTATCACTACTTTTCTGTAATGGTTAGAGAAGGTCACTGCAAAATGTCAGTATCTTTATGACGGTGTATTACATGGAATTTATAAAGACTGTTACTCGCACTTCATCGCGAACACTACCGTCCTGTTTTGCGTTCTGAGTCTTATTCGCGCACTGCCATTTAGTCGTAATAACGTCTTTATTGTCTCTACCGAAATACGTTATAACTTATACACTGCATTAAGTTTTTATAAATTGAACTATTATGAAACTGAAATACAAGTTCAAATAAACTGATCGAAACTCTGAATAAACTGAGTTAAGAATTGTAATAAACTGAGGCAAAAATTGGAATGAACTGAGGGCGCGTCCCCTTGTGTAAACAGTTTTTATTCCCTCTGATGTTCCCACTCTTGTGATTCTGATGGACGCTCCAGCTTCCCACCAAATCATTTTTGATAGGTTTATTCCATGGACCTCCCTGTGTCCTCTCGTCTCCAGTCTGTATTTCTAACGAATTCTCCACCCAGTGCCATTTGGAGAGGGACGTTCATACACGAGATTCGCTCTCTGGTCTCGAGCTCCTCTCTGAACCATCCCCTTCAGAAGTTCCCTTCGGAATTCTCGTTCCTCATTGGCTGGTTGGCTTTCTCAACTAGAATTTGACGTAGTCCATGTGGACTCGACAAGTCGCTGTCTTACGTCCGTTGCCCTGTTCCTGGAATCAGTGCTAAGGCCTTGTTTCGAAATCACATCTGCTACTTTTGGTGTAGCGTGTCGAATTCCCTTATTGTTGGTACGCTGACGACTTCCTTCGTTGACTTACGGATGGCATAACATCTGTGCTCTCCACAAGCGTCACTTAGTCGCCTGTCCCATTGTCCGTGCATAAACCATTGTCTTTGAGAAGTCGCACATATGGTTTTGAACAATACTCTCGCCGTTGGTTCTGTGTTTTTCTCGCTGCTGGACAGATGTTAGGGTAGTCTTCTTTTGTCCTAATTGTGCAGTCAAGCATTCCCACGCATGGTCCAGTTCGCTGCAACATGTGCCGTACAGCTCATTGTTCGTGAATAGTTTTTACGACGTCTTAATGGAAAGGAAAGGTTTGTTCCTTTTCGTCGCCCACCCTCGAACAAAGCTAACATGTGTCACTTTTGACGGGCTCTAATTGCTGGTGTACTTCTCTCGCAATACCCAAAAATCAAAAGAAAATATTTGAAATAATAATCACATTACAAAACTAAATTATTGCTATTATCATCAAATAATTATAAAATTGAATCTTTTGCTTCACTACTAAAATTATTGTTAATATCAAAAAGCTATCTTGCAAACTACCAATATTTAAACAGTGTTTGAAACTAAAATTATTTATAACCCCGTTTTATAATTTTGTTGTGTAATATCTAAATTCGGTTTTGGTGGCCCTAATTTTTTTAGTTCTATTTTCTTTTCGTAAGTAAGTGAATTTGAAATAATCAATCGTTTAATATTACTTACCGAATTCATAGCCATTTTAATCGTTTCTAACAAATATGCACAGAACACACAGGCTCAGGCCTACACTGAATATGTTACACGTTTATGTAGGCCTACGCAAGGTTCGACAAAAACACTATCGTACACAGAATACACTGCCTAATAAAGAATAAATTATTAGAACATTACGTTTACACAAAAAGTACAACAAGAACACAATCAAAACTATATAAAACACAAGAGAAAATATATGCACTTTAAACAGCAACAGAGAAGTTTTGAACAACGCTCCGTTTCTCTATGAATTTAGCTGCGAAATCAGAAAGCGGGCACAGCCCCACCTGTAATGGCGGATGCTCATTTAAATGCATAGACATGTGTACATGTCTCTTGCCTCGCTCCCCGAAAGACCGGCATATGCAGGGAGGACGACAGTGAAACCGTCCCGGCTGCGGGGCCATGCCGAAAACATCGGGTGATCGCTATTAGTCGCCCCAAAAATATCTTTCAATAAGGATACTACACATTATAGTTATATTATTGACAAGTTTAATTTGCAAATTTAGTGGGAGGGCTGCGCCCTTTGCCCTCCCTGTACGAGCCGCTACTGCACTCACTCATACTTTATCCCCTCCATCAGAGACACAGAGTTCAGTCTTATGCAGTAATCACTACTGACTCAGAACACAAAGTTTTTTTTGGTAAAAACGTAAAAGTTTTACATTATATCCTGAACCAGTTTATAATAAGTATACATCTGATGAAGCTTATGATAAGTGAAAACTGGTTCAGGCTATAAAGTAAAACTTTTATGTTTTTACCAATTAAAAACTTTGTGTTCCAAGTCGGTAGTGATTACTTATATTTATATTTTCATTCTTGTTTTACTGATAAACTAATTAGGGTAATCCATAAAAATATGTAGTATATTTAAGTGAAAATGTATAATTTTTACACCAAGGTATTATTACAGAAAATTATTCTTAAAGAATAATTAAGAGCTAAATCTACATGGCTCCTTCTATTCACAGATGTTCATTTCATGGTTCTATTCATTCACAAACTTTCCTTCTATTCATTGATGAACACAGAAGTGTAACTGTATATGATGTTGTCCAGTATCTAACACAGTTTAGTTTCCTGTGTGGCGTTATATTTTTTTCTATGTTCTCTTCTAATGATTTCATTAACAACTACATTGTGACAGTTCTTAATTGACAACTCAAAAAATGTGAATGTTTCTAAATAAAACTTCTCAATTGTACTAAATTTGTATTTTGATTGATTACGTAAAACAAAATTGACTTTTAAGGAAGGCCAGTACCAATTTCAGCTACCTGTTATTATCCTAGTAATTCATTTTCATAGACTGAGTTGACCTCAGACTGAAAACTGCATTTGACATTATCATTTTGCACAGTAATCAAACCCAAGCTCTTTTGATTAGTAACCAGGCTCATCACCTACTAGTCTATTCAGCTTCTCCCTTTTCTAAATTAATGTTTTGCAAAAAGCAAAGTTAAAGCTGAAAGAACAGTGACATTAATTAAATAATCAATAAAGCTTTTTGTTGTAGCAACGGTATCTGTTAAGATGATTTCTGTCATCGTTTACTATTACACTATACTATGTATCTTCCAGTAATGACATCTTGTATACTCCATATTAAATACTGTGGATGTTCATTTATAATTTGTATTAAAACTCTTAAATAAATAAAATTAAAACTGTATACTCAGTGCCACTGATTTTCTTAAAAAAATTTAAAGGCATATAAAAATTGGAATCTTAAGAATAAACAAATATTTTTATTTTAAGCACTTATTACTGAAATCTTGGTTTAGGAAACTCTAGGATACGTACTGTGCTAAGATATGCCATTTCCTGTACACAAATTACAATTAAAAAAATTAAATTCCACAAAACACATTAAGAAGTGTGTGCTTGCCAGTTAGTAACTAAGCAAAAGCAAATAGTTTCATAGCCTGACATGTAATATTTGTTTTTAGTCATTACTTTAACCTTCACTGCTGTTAGATAAGATACAAGGTTCATTTAATCTTTGTGTACATTTTTTTGCTATTAATAAGCTTATGACAGAAAAAATGAATAGCCAACTGTTAAGAAAGGTCCTTTTTTGTTCAAAGTTAGCGTATGTTATGAACATTACTGCAGTCACAGCTATAATAATAATAATAATAATAATAATAATAATAATAATAATAATAATAATAATAATAATAACAATAATAATAATAATAATTATTATTATTATTATTATTATTGTTGTTGTTGTTATTATTTATATTATTATGTATTCACTTCATATTATTATGTATACTATTATTTTTATAATGATTATTATTATATAAAAAAGAAGTTTACTGTTCCAGTAATAAAGTAACTCAATTTGGAACATATAATTAAGTTATTCCTAGACATTTAATATAGCAGTGAGAAATAGTTAATTATTATAAATGCTGTATGTTCAAAATAAAACTGAACTACAATGAGTAGAATACTACAAACTAAAATAAGAAAAAAAGCACCTTTTTAAAAATGCTTTCATTTAAATTAAAATAAATAATATGCACTAAAAAGAAAAAAATTATTACTTTCATCTAAATAAAATGAACATGAAGTAAATCTTTTTAAATTCAAAGAATCATCTCAGGTTTAAGATCACCAATATTAAAAATGTGGGTGCTCCTAATAATAAAAAGTAGTAACTAAATATCATTTCCAAGAACATATATGATTTTAATGAATTGTGTTATCTTTCATTTGTGTTATTTGCATTTCTAACATGTGTATTCGTTTTCAACTAACTACTTATTGTATACTACTGATTATATTTGAATAATGATCACAACTGGACATGAGATTCTCAGTTTTTCCTGAACTGTATGTCTATGTGAAAGAATTAACTAAATGTAAGATTTATTGTGTTGCTATGTGTCTTATGCAATTTCTTACTATAGGTCGTTATCATTCTACATAATTACATTGTATCTATGAATGAGAGAGGGGGAGGCACAGTGTCATTTATATTACATTATTATTATAAGAATTATGCTCTATCAATATAATCTCTATCAATATAATCTCTATCAATATAAATATAATGCAATATGAATAATGACACACACACACACACACACACACACACACACACACACACACACACACACACACACACACACACACACACACACACACACACACACACACACACACAATGCAATTATGTAGAATATATGAGGCTACAGTAAGATATTTTTTTAAGGCAAACAGGCTGTTTGTACATACTAGCCTGTAGTACTAGATATCAACATTTGTAACCAACAAAAAAAACATGTACATGTACTTAATGAACACATAACTTATATTAAAGTTATATAACATGATATTTATAATTCAAGCTATTTTATTTTTAGTAAATACTTAATAATGCACACTCCACAAGCATGCACACACACACTCGTGTGCACATTATAATTGCTACAGATATAAAATTTATAATTCACAAATGTTTCTTTTTAGCAAAGACTTAACAACAGACATGAAAAGAAACACAAACACAGCCTAATAAAAAAGTATCTCAATTTTATTAAGAGATACTATCAAGTAATTTACACAATTTTTTGAAGTGTCAATGGAAGCTGACTGTGTACGCTGGGCCCAAATTTTCACAACACTAAATTTTCAAATACACAAACAACCAAGTTATTAGTATTAAGTAAGCCCATTTCATCCAAATTAAAAAAAAGTAGTGCTTTGCAAAATAAATAAAATTTAAACTTCCCAGGAACACACGCGATGTCGACTGTATTTTTCCGTGGTGCGCACCAACGACATCGCGTGTGTTCCTGTGTTCAGATATTTTATATTTAATTGTGACATGTGTAAATTATATGTAAATTGTTTTAATATTTTAATTATTTGACGAACTTTACCAAGAGATTGTACCTGATGATGTGACATACGTCCCGAAACGCGTAGTAGTATAAAAAAAGGAAAAAGCCAGTAGATGGACAAAAAAGAGGTAAATTATTTTACTCTATTCATAAATTTGCCTACTTGGCTGATTGGTAATGTTTATTTGTTTATTTCTTAATTCAATTCATTGTTTTAAAATCTTAAAAATTCAAATTCAAAAATTTTAAAATCAGATGTTTCTTCTTATAACAGGCTTGAAATAATTTAAAAGGAAGTTGTCAAGCTTGATCAATAAGACCTGTATCAGACAGTATAATGATTTATTATTTGATGATTTGCCATTCTTTGGCATCATTAACACAACTACGTACTTTCTAGTGCAGTGGTGTGTAACACAATTAAAACATACTAATTAAATACTTAAACTTGGTAATCAGTTTTCCTCACCAGTTGTGCATCTAAAATTTGCTGGGGGGGGGGGGGTCCGGGCTGTCGACTTAAAAAAAAAAAACAGGTTAACATTACTGTTTTTAAAGTGGCTGAAAAACGTGTGTTAATTTCCTAAAATCAGTCCCATTAAAGTAAATGGCAATAACACAGTAAAATATGCCTTATTAAACATTGTTAAAAGGTACTTATTGACTGAATAGATTTTCCTATATTTCATATTTCAAATGTATACCTAATGGTGTGTAATAAACCTGTTTATATATTTTAAAAAGAGCTACTACTATATTAGTGTACACAGCTGAAAAATAAAATAAAACATCCTAAAAATTAAGAGATTAACAAAGTTCGTCAACTTTTTCAACCTCAGGGGGGGGTCCAGTCCCATTCATCCCCCCCATTAATACGCTCCTGATTTCAAATGATTCTGTAGAAAACAAAATAGCTAGTAACTGGAGGAAATATAGAAGACTTAGATATAGAAAACAGGTACATTTAAACTACAAGGGGTTAAGGGAGAGGTTGGCAATTCCATTATAAATAATTAATGAAGCCAATTTTAAATCAGTTTGCAATTTTCTTAAATTTAACAATTCAAGCTGCAGAAATGTACTTTACTCATGATTGGCTTACAAATTATGACTCTACAGTTTTTAATTTTATTTATAATTTAATTTATAAATTTTTAGGTTTACAAAATGATTGACAAAATAAAACACAGAAAATCTTGTGACATTATTTGTAGTAATTACATAATCATATTAAAGGATATTCTTTTTATCATATAATTATTTATCATATAAAACATATGAACTGATGAAAATGAGTTTAATCAATGAATCATACAAATATTTCAAGGTTCAACTTTTGAGTTTTTTTTGCAGTAAAGCTATGATGTCATCGTAGCAAATAGACAATGATCTTTTATGTTAGATTGAAATAATACTCAAATCTAAAAGACTTATTTATATGTTGCTTCTTAAATAATTATTAATAATTTTCAGTTTACTAACTAAAGCTTCTTTTGCCTGAAGCTACAGTTACAAAACCATATTCATATTTCATTTTCATGCTACAAACACCATTTTCATATTACGTCAACTGGTAAGGGATGGTATTCTAAACTTTCCACTTCTTCAAGGAATTCATCCTCTTTGTATGTCTCTGCTAACTTATAGGCTCCAGTCTTTAAATCTTTGATGTTCATCTTGTGTATTTTAACCTCATTTATAAAGCTAAACTTGTTACTAATATGTTCTGGTGCCACAAACCAATTTTATAGCTCATTTACTATTTTCAATTAGTTCTACTAAAGCAATTTGAAACAGATCCTGTTCTGGTAGGTTGAGACTTTCATCTGTGCAGCCTTCATCAAACATCTTCTTTCTTGGAAATCAGCAATCACTCTAGCTTCTGCTACAACATTGGATAAGGCATACTCCCTAATCAATTCCAAAAGACTTAAAGACTATTAATGCTTCTGTTTGATTTATCTACAGTTACATCACCTCATTGGAGAAACTGGTTTACACTGTCAATTTTCTGTAGAATACTATGATAGAACCAGGTAGTGGCAATAAATTCAAACTTCTTGAAATTTCCTTGCAAAGCCGCAGTTTTTGCCTCAGAGTGAAAAGAGTACTGACTGACAGTTCTTCCAGGGCTTTGACAATCTTGTCGAAATGTTTATATACAACTTCAATAGCTTTCATCCTTCCTGACCATCTGGTTTTACTTTGGGATTTTAAGGAAAGTAGTACATGGTTTTTAAAAAATTTTCTGCCTTGATGAGGCTGAAAAAATGCATACAGGTAATTTAGTGTTTCAAAGAATGTTTGAGCTTTAGGTGATGATTCAGCAACACATGCCCCAACTAAATTCAGAAAGTAGGCAAATTCGTTATATGACATTATATAATATACACATTATACTAAATACATTGCCAGTACATACATTATATTATTTATTACCAGTTGCTGTGTGTCAGAAAATATTTAGTATAAAAAAATATTTTGTCATTTTAATGTCCCCTTCCCCAGCACAGTACTGTTTTCCCCCCTCCTGTTGTGGCCCTGGCTGTAATTATCACTAAGGGGATGATAATAAGGATGATACTAGTATGCTGTATAGCATTTTCTGATTTTCCCTTGTATAGTTGGGTGAAAATTCAATGATTACAAAGAAGTCAAACAAGTAGGCCTATGCAATTTTTCTTGTCAGTATGACATTAGATACCAGTAGGTTTGCTGGTTGACTGTACTCAAAATTTAGTTCTTTGTCGCTTCTTATTGTTCTTTATCACTGGGAATGTCTACCCTAGTCCCCCATAAAGTATTTTTATATTGTTAATTCCTGCATTTATGAAGCAGTTTTCCAGTTTTAGAAGAGCTAGTCATATTCTTCTTTCCTAGTTAAACCTAGTACTACAACTAGTGTTATATTTATAGAGTTGACTTGAATACAGCCAGTCATTACTTGTATCTGCTTGATTTATAAATTATTCTCTTGGTAGTGTCTTATATTTTCTTTAATAATACATCTGACCCTCCCATTCCAATGTTGTCCAGTTGGATAGTACCTACAATAAATTTTGTGCCCTTGTATTTTTGATGTGATTCTTTTATTAGGTGTTTCTAAGATCAGTCATTGTCTGTTTTCTGATCTCAGCAACATCTCTATTTTTATGGACTGTTATAATCAGTTGGGATATTGTACTACTATTCTTAGAACTTGGGGCATTGTTATTATTTGTTGTAGTTTTAGTTGTCATAGATTCTTTTGAAATGTATTTATTGGTTTTCCTTTTGATTTTGCAGATCCAAAAATATTTTCACAATTTGCTTTGTTTTGATTGGTTTTGCTTGTTTCTGTTCATTTTATTATGAACACTTAACTCCTTGTATCAATTTTGTATTTATATAATGCATCATCTTTCTGCTTTTGTATCGTTTGGTGACTGAGCACCAAGTACTTTTCCTTGCATTATTTCATTATGTATCTAGGAACTTCCTTAAAGCTCAAGTTTATAGCATTTTTACTTGCTACTTCTTTTGGAGCAACTGGCTTCAAGTGTAGTATGTCTTGTCTCATAAATTGGTTCTGAGTAAATATTACCTCTCCTTTTGGGATGCGGTTGGAAGGTGAGAAGTGGCTGATCTGGTTATTTCTACAATTGCCACAGTTAGACATTTCAAATTTTTTTAGTTGTAGTTGCTTGTGGTATTTTTTAGTTGCTTAATGAGTTGCTTAACTCATTAGGGTTAAGTGTTATCTAGGATATTTTACTGTAATGTCATGTTTATTACAGTACTCTGTAGTCTATGGATTTCACATTTCACACAGTAGAGAATTAGGGTTTCTTTTGTACAATAGTTCAGTTTTCAGACATAGTTTCATGTTTTACCCATTTTGTAGATTTCCTATATGTTTTGCTTTCTCTCGAAAGTCTATATGAATAGAGGCAGCTTTCTTTTACTGATTCTTTCTCCATCTCTTTTTCTTTATTTTATATATATAAAATAAATTATATATATATATATATATATATATATATATATATATATACAGTAGACCCCATCGAATCCGAACCCCAGAAATCCGAACATGATTTTGAAGAAAAACAACATTTGAAAAAACACATAAAGACATAAGAAACACATTTATTATTACACAAAACTATCATATGTAACCTAATTTTACGTAAAGAATCATTGAAAAATTAATAAAGTATGTACAACTATTGCTACTTACGTAAAACAGGATTGAAATGTAAAAAATATTGGAATTAACACTGTATAAAAACAACAACGTCATACAGCATTTCATTAACATCAGAGCTCAATGGCCAAGGAAAAACACAAAAGAAACACACAAACACTACACTACATTTTTTTCACTTAAAATCAGTGATCTTCATCTGGCGAAGTGACATAAACCTTCCCGAGGATGCGATGTTGCACCAGCGTCGCATAAACATGACATCATTGGGTGTAGCAGCTGCGTGTTGTTCTACATAGCGCAACGCGATGTCAAGAGCGACGGCAGCGTCAGAATGAGTCACGTTTGTTGAGGCATCTTCTCCCTCGCTATCGCTACCTGATACATTGTCATGTTGATCCTGGACCACAGACACTAGGTCATGCTCGGTGCATTCTTCATTGTCGTCTAGTGCTGCCCACTCCTCCAGACAACCTTTTTCAGCATCCTCACATCCTGGTACTTTTTGAAAGAGATGAAGGAGCTCAGTTTCATCATCTCGTGTAGTAAGTGGTGTTTCCACAAATCCAAGGCTGGGCCAAAGCTTCGTCCAAGATCTCTGCAGTAAATTTTTACTGGTATTGTTCCAGGATTCTGCAACCCAGTAAATCACATCTTTTATTGTTATCTTCTTTAGCTTCTCAAGAATAGAAAGAGAACAATCTTCGTCAATAAGAGTTTGCAGAAGCATTTTTCTGGAGCTTAGTTTTATGTTCTGTAGCACACCTTGATCCATAGGCTGCAGCAGCGATGTCACGTTAGGTGGTAGAAAAATTGCTTTTATGTCTCTGCACACCAACTGCATGTCTGAAGGATGTGACGGAGCGTTGTCTATCAAAAGTAGAGCTCGAGGTGGCAGTCCATTTTCTTCATTAAATCTTGTTACCGAAGGAACAAATTTCTTTTAAAACCACTCCTTAAAAAGATTACCAGTCATCCACGCCTTAGTCTGATTTCTGTAATAAACAGGGAGAGAATTCATGTTCATATTTTTAAGGGCTCGTGGCTTGGCAGATTTTCCAATCACCATTAATGGTAGCTTGTTTGTTCCCGCGGCGTTACTGCAGGCCAAAACTGTGAGACGCTGTTTGTTCATTTTAAAGCCTGGTGCAGAAGATTCCTCTTTAGAAGCAAGACTTTTAGTGGGAAGTGCTTTAAAATTCAATCCAGTCTCATCCGCATTATACACTTGCTGGGGCGCGTAATTTTCTGATGAAATCAATCGGTGAATTCATCTAAATATTCTTTTGCAGCAGTATTATCAGCTGATAACTTCTCTCCGCTTATCGTCAGTTGTCTGATTCCGTGCCTTCTCTTCCATCGATCCAACCACCCATTGCTAGCAGTAAATGCCAAATCTCCGTTCATTAGTTTGTTCAGCCGCAATGCCTTTTCTTGAATTAATGGACCACTAATAGGAACTCCTTTCTGCCTCTCTTGTGTAAACCACAAAAACACTGCTTTGTCAATTTCTTCATTTACAGAAACTTTTGCGTGATGGCGTTGTTTCAAAGTTTTTTCACTTGTTGCACTGTAAAACTGTTCAATTTTCGCACGATTCTTTTTCCAGTCACTGATTGTTGCCTTACCAACACCAAATTCAACAGCCAACTTCGTCAAACTTTCCCCTTTGTCTAGTTGCATTAACACTTCGAGTTTTTCTTTTAAAATACAAGAACTATGTTTTCGTTTGCTTGCCATAATTTAAGAAAACTAAAAAACCCGATCTACACTGCTCACTTCAAATGCAAAAACAATAAACCTTAAACGAAAACTCGAACAAACTATGTACACTGGATGGAGACAGTAACAGCAGACAAACGCCAGAGGACTAACTGGAATACAAAGATTTCTAGACCTATTGTAGTAGGACTGGGCTATTTTTAGCGCACTTCCGCCCGACAGCAACAGTGATTCATGGGGAGTCAAGGTCAGCAACCTCCAGCGGCTTCGTCTCACCCCTACACAACATTACCGGGCGGCGCATACACCGTAACTAGTGTTGAGTACTATGTATGCAGATTTTTCGGCTAATCCGAACTTTTCCGAATCTGAACAGGCTACAGCCCTAATTAGTTCGGATTTGAGGGGTTCCACTGTATATCTGTTATCACTTGAACTACAGATTATTGTTCCTTCCAAAATTATACAATTGTTTAAGGTTGGCATTTTGGATACATTTTTTTTCCATTATCTTAATAGATATTATACATACTTTAATAGGTGAAATATTTCCATCTTTTTTCTCATTTGGTCTTGGATGTATCGCCACCTTCACCAGTTTCTAAACTGGTTTTGTAGATGTCTTCTGCTAAAATTTTTAATTTTCATTGACCACACATTTTATTGAACTTTTTGGTTTTCTGGTTTAATACATTTATTGGTGACATTAGAAAAGATTTATTTTCTTCCACTTTATTATTTCTGTGTTTTATGTTTATATTTCTTAATTCCAATTTTGACAGAATAATAAATAATTTTTACAATTTCAATTTTGGGTACTTTTTGAGTTACTTATAAATTATTTTGTCACTTCATTCATTGATAATAATAATTTTAATGTTATTATTCAGTTGTTATTCATTCCTGATACATGACACATTTGATGTATGAGATTAATATTATGTTAAGTGTTCTCACCATATCTTCTCATAGTATCAGTAGACTATAATTACCAAAGTATAACTAACCCTTGTTCTTGTTGTATTCATTTAATCTTTAATACTAGAGAATATAGCCTATCTGTTTCCTAATGGCTGGATTGTCACATCTTCATATTCATATCTCTCTCTTTAATCTCCTTTTCAAACCTCCTGTGAAGCAACAGTTAGTCTCCCCAAAATCAATAGGATTTTTTTCCAAAGAGGTTGGATTTTGTAGTACAAATACTCTCATGTGGGATAATATTTATGCACTTTTTTCTACTGCCTATACAGACTAAACTTTATACCTCCTGTAAGGCAGAAGAATATACAGATAATGAAAACAGTAGCCCCTAGCTTTTAAAAACTCTACTCATACTAGAACCTGAAAAACAAAAATTAGTTAATATTTTTTTTTACCAATCACTTCTGCCTCTCAGTGTTGGTTTTGAGTTGGATACCAATCAAGACTATTTGATAAGAGTGTTGGCAAATCCTTGCTACCGTCAGTTCACATACCAGGTGTAATTCTGAGGTGTCAGCAGAACTTAGTTACAGAATTTAGTTCTGCTGAGAATTATATCAGTAGGGATCACATGGTGAGAGGTCTTTGGTTCTCCTTCATGGAATTAATATATAATATTATAAGAAAAGGTGTACAGAAAATAAAACATGTTTTTCGCCTTCTCTAACATTTCAAGCTCAATTCTTTCTTGACAAAAAATAACTATCAAACAGTGCATCACTTACTTAAGAAACACAGTTCATTTTTGTCTCTATACTATCATACTACCCACCTATATCATATATTATTTTCAGTTAACTAAAATGACAGTAAGTCATTCAGTACTTATTAAATTTATAGTTGTCTACTTTCCATGATATTGAAGTTTTCACCATCATGATATTGTGGGTATTTAATGAGATTTCAACACCTTAAAAATAATGAAGCAATATCTTTTGAAGGAAGGTTCTTTAGTTTCAAATTTAACATGATGAAACATAAAAACTTCCTTTTTCATTCTTTATTATAACAACTATAAAGGCAAGTATTTCAATTATAGTCTGTAGATTAAATTTTAAACTAATGATTTATCAAAGAATCAACCAAAATCATTGTTAGGGAGGCCTGGAAAAGAAAAACTTTTTTTCATGTATATTTTGTATATTGTTAAATTATATTCTTTTCTTTAGGTATTCATATATAAAGTTAGGTATTCATATATATAAGGTTATTTCTACCCTTATGAAGAAGTGATATGTTACATGTGCAAAGCTTGATTCAGCTTTTATTTGTGTGATAACAAGCTTTGGATTCAAAACACAATATTCTTTTAACATATAGAACAGAAATTTGTAGTTTTTGTTTTATCTAGTACAATACTTAATCTTGTTCACATTAGCACTACAAGGTTGTTTTGCCATACAACAAATGACATATGAGTGTTTTTTATGATTTGTGTCTTACTTGGTATGGTGGGCGATTTACCTATCATTAAAAAGAGAAATTTACTGATACCCATAACAGAAGTTATTCATAGACTACGTGGGACCTCTCCCGCGTAGCAAGTCAGGTAATTCTTACCTGCTTGTTTGTGTGGATGCTTTTTCGAAGTTTGCCTGGCTATTGCCCTTACGGCAGACAACGGCTCGTTTGACCATAAGCGCGCTCCAGAATCACATATTTCAGCATTTCGGTCTTACGACCATCATTGTCTCTGACAATGGCCCCCAGTTCATTTCGGGTGAGTTCCGGCGGATGTGTTTCACCAGTGGGATCAAACATGTACCCACTTCTCCTTATTACCCACACCCGTCCCATGAGGAGAGATTCAATAGGAATCTCAGGTCCGCACTCATTGCTTATCATGCTGAGCAACAGACCACCTGGGACCAGAACCTGAAGTGGTTACAGCTAGCCTTTAATACGGCCCTACATGATAGTCATCAGGCCGTTCCCTTTGAAATCATGTTTGGATTCTCGCCCGCACTCCCGTTGACTAACTTGTGGAACATTGAGGATCTTCTACCACGGGAGCCAGATAATGGAACAGCAGAGAGGTGGAAGGAGGCTCGGAAGAATTTGCTGTGAGCGCACGAGCGGGTCCGTCGACGATATAATCAGGGGCGAATTCCTAACCCCTTCCGGATAGGGGACTGAGTCTATTGCCAGAGCCACCTACTCAGCTCAGCCGCGGACAGACGGTCCGCTAAGTTGTGTTATCGCTGGTCGGGGCCATATCGTATCCTGGGGTTTGCGTCACCGGTGACGGCTAGGCTGGGCATACCGGGGAGCGATTCGAAAGAGATTGTGACACATATCTCGAAATTGAAGCTCTGTCGGAAGGGGTAAACCGGCTGATAGAAAGGGGGGTGAGATTTGGTGGTCTCCATGTATGTAGGGATTGTAGTCATTCTAAGGGGGTGTGCCAGAAAATGTTAAGGTAGCGGGTAGATGTTCCCCATGGTCCCGGTGGCGTTCGTCTACTTCTGGGACGCGCCCCTGCCTGCGCAAGCCTTGGTTTTCTCCATTATCCTTGTTTCCGGAGGGAGCCATGTCCTCACCTTGAGTCCTAGCGCTTCAACTTTCAATGATCCTTGCCCTTTTCATCTTCCCAAAGTTCCTAACCGTCCCCTTACACAAACATAAAATATAAAAAAAAAAAATATAAAAAAAATTAAATAAAAAACTAGAAAAAAAAGGAGTTAGTGGAGTGAAACCTACCGTGTCGACGAGGTCGGTTGTGGACCTGGTTGACATGGTATGTTTCGGCAATGCCCTTGGAGCACACATGTATTAGGTTATAGGAATATATATATATATATATATATATATATCTGGAAATGAAATTATTGTGTCATGGAAACCACCCCCCCCTTTCCCTTGTCCTGTGGGATGTAAGGGGTATTTATGTGACAATGTTGTTATTTGGTTTTTGGGGTTAGCCCCCGTGTAATTATAGGGCAGGTGGCCCTGTTAAGATAGCGTCAGTGCCCCAGCATAAGAGGTCAAGCCTCAGGAGGTCAGAACTCAGGGAGCTCCCGAACTTCTCTTTCTTCTTTTCTTCTTCTGTCATTCTTGCTGTATGCTGGCCCTGATCAAGTCAGCGTACCATGACAACACACTTACACTCTACACGTCTTCTTTCTGCTCTTTCGCCTTCCTTCTGAGCCTCTGTTCTCCTGAGAGCGAGTACTGATGCTGACACCGATGAATACCCGTGTTTTAGAAGACAATTTAGGGGTACACTGCAGGGTACCCCTCTGTCTAAGTGTGGGGCATCTAGGTTGCCCTTTTGGGCTGGGGGTGTGCCGGTTGTCCACGAACCGGCACTTATATAAGAAATATATAAATAAATATTTAAGTCTAACGCAAAATCGGTTAGCACTATCTGTATTTAACGGGGGGGGGGGTAAAAATCTAGTTTGCCGTGGTACCAGCCACGCATTCTGGTGGTGGCCTGGAAACGCGTGATTCGTCACGATGCCGAAGCACCGGTTTTGGTTGTTCTTGCCCAGCCGCCATACTGTGAACAGCCGCATCTCTCCGACAGAGTGAAGTCCTTTTGATCGTATTCTATCACCGCCTGATGGCTAGATAATCTAGTACAGATCTGCGGTAAGTTACTTTAACATATATGTATAATGGTTTGCATAAAATAAAATGTGAATTTGAGTATTGTAAGTGTGGATGGGGCTTGATAGCTTTTGCACCGCGTGGCGTACACCGGAAGTATTCAGTATCAGTGAATTCTTAATTATTTAAACCCTCATGAAATAAATTATATCTTAATTAAGATACAGTAATTGCCTGTATAACCTTAGTGCAGTAAAATTATGTAATTTCGGCTGACTTATAAGTTTTCAAATGTAGTACCACGTGCCAGTGCACAAAATGGACAGGTTATAGTGTGTCAAACTTTCTGCCCATGTAGGCATAATCAAGTAATTAAAAATTATAAATTGGTTTTGGGAGCGTCTGTGAGTGAATTATAAATGTCAAAAGAGAAGACGTATGTTTTAATTAAAACGAACAGAGTTTAAATGGTCAGGGGGAGGCCTGTTCAAATTTGTTCTGTACGGATTCAATCGAGTGTGCGTGTGGCAGTATCCTGTGAGAATAAGTGTTGGGAAATCCCTCTAATTATCTATGTATGCTTAGGTTCCCTGCGCCCTAGACGAGGACCCCGGCCCAGGCATGAACATCTGCTCCTGAACGCATTACCAGAGGCTCTCGACTTCGCCTGCCGGAGGGAACAGCGAGATTAGCATGCCACACCAAAACTACGTGCACTAGACTTTGAACTCGAGCACCCACAACATGATACAAATAAGGTGACATCCATCCATTTACTATTTTTTGACCTACATAGACACCACCAATTTTGTGGCGATAACACTCAATAAAACTTGTGGGGTAATTGTGACACACCATGATATTGCTTTCATCTTTAAACGTTTTAATTGGGTCCCGGTTTAACTGGACATAATTGTGCGCGAATTTTGGGGGAAATTTTGTATAGTATGTACTGAAATTTGATATTAAGTGTAAGCCCGGGGGCATGTATCCGAGGCTTATTACAATTCATGCACTTATTTTTTTTCTTTCTCGTTTTTTGTAAAGGAGGGGGTTTCTGTTGGTGACAGGATGAACCCCACCGACTGGTCGGGTTCAGCTATAATTCCTGTCAGGTTAACTCTAGTAATTGCGGTTATATCACATATTTAATTTAGGTTTTGGGTCATGTAAGGGTTGTAAGTTTTTTTTATTCAGTAACAGGAACAGGCCCCCTGTTTAATCCTGTGTAGGCAGGTTTTGCATGCAGATATACGCAGGCTCCATGCTTAGGAACATGTCGGCTACCGGGCCAAATCAGTTTTCTTAGAAAAATATAAATATTATGTCACATCACAGTTGTAAAAGTTCTTTTTAAATTATTATTGCCAAATCAGTTTTTTTTTTAGAAAAACTTATATAATGTATTATGTCACATGACTGTTATAAATTTTTAATCATTATTGCTAAACTAGATTTCTTACAAAAAAATTTATAAATTATTATCTCACCATATTCACACATACTGTTCAGATCACGGAAAGATTGTAGCTGCTTTCTTTTCAAGTTATTATTGTCAATTATAATTTTTCCAACAACTTGTTATTATAATTTCATCAAGTTTATAGGCACGGTTTAAGCGCAGTTTAAAGTTGTATCTAACATTCTGGCCAACCCAGATTCTGGGGGGGGGGGCACTAGAGATGTGTATATATATTCGCATGTCTGTATAGGTATTGTGGTTGAAATTTCTATTAATTATTAATTATTTCTATTATATGGGGCGATATAGGTATGGAGAGAAAATGTATATAGGCGGGTGGCAATGCTATAATGTTATAAGGGTGTTTGTTATTTATGTTGTGATATTGAACATGTGTATGTGATAGAGGTATATATTTATATGTGTACTTATGTGAATTATGTATGTGTTATTTCTGGGGGTTAGGTACGGGGAAGGTTTATACAAGAATTGCAATTATAAAAAAAAAACAAAAAAATTGTTACCTTGTGATCATGATCATTTCAAGTCGAGGAGAATATGTATACCTAAATAGATATGTTATGTCAAACTTATGTTTTATGTCACTGTGTACAAAAGGGGATATATTTGTATACACAACTATGCTTTTGGACATCATGGGGATTATGGGGTCTTGGAATTGTGATATATGTTAATTTACTCAATAAATGCTGTTATTGTTGGTTATACCAGAGAGTTTAATTGCAAGTCTCGTCTCACTGGACCCAGCGCATTTTGGCTTCTCTAGGATTTTGGCCTAGTTTTAAATAACTAGTGGCCCCTCGTCAAAAAAAAAAAAAAAAAAAATTTCAAAAAATAATTTTTCGGAAAATAAAAATTTTTTTGTTTTGCATAAAAATTTTAAATATGGGTTACATTTGGTAGCAGAGCGTGGTTAAGTCTATGGTTAAACCCTTGGGTCCTTTGGGTGTGACGGGGCTTGCAAACTCAGAAAACATTCGGGGTAGAATGGACTTAGAATATTTACAAGAAGTCAAGATATATACAGGTGTTTTGTTATGTTTGATGTCTTATTAACTATATGTGGGTATCATTGTCAGCCTGTTGGCATTGGTAAACTTGGTGTCGCCACGTGGTGTGAAATTTTGGGGGGAATTCTTTTTGAGACTTGCATTACCGCAGAGCTGGGGCGCTGTGATGGGAAATGGATTTCGTGTTTTTGCTTTTCAAATAATAGAGAGGGCGTTTATAGGTATGAGGTATGGCCCGATCGGAAGTCGGTCTCGTCAGGGGTACGGGAGCCGAGGTCATTGTTATCTTGGGAATTCGTTGTTGTTCGTTGGTCGGTAAATTTTGTTCTTTGTGAAATGCGATGTCGCGATAGATGTTAGGTGTGTCGTTGAGCATGTCTTGTGTTAGTGTAAATGTTGCGTTTCTTCTTGTGTGGTGTTGACGAGAGCCAGTTCAGGATAGTGGCCGGGTCCTCGCAACGCTAGGGGGCCCGCAGTCTGCTTGAAGGAAGAGCGTAGTACTCAAGTTTTTCTGTTTCGTTTAATTGTCTATTCTTGTCGTGTGTTGTGTTTTCGTGGGCCGACCGTGAAGCTCGAGGATGAGCGTCGTGGATCCGGATTTGCTTCTTCGTGATGAGTTGGAGTTTGAGTTACGAGCCCGGGGGAGAAACCCGAAGGGGGCGGTTACTGTGTTGAGAAAGCAGCTGCGAGAGGCACTGTCCGCGGGCGGCATGCTCTCAGCTGTCGATATCGCGGATAAAGATCGGGAATTGGAAAGGTGTGTAGAGAAGTGGGAGGAGTTGCAGGAGTTAGCCCGATGTGTTGACAATTTGAAGGAGGGCCGGGTTCCTCCAGGGGCGTCCGACGAATTCGGCAGCGCCTAAATCATTTAAACCTGCGACTCCAGAATCTCGACGGTCAATGGGGCACTCTTGAGCAAGCCCATGATATCAAAAGTTTAATAGAACAGGTCGCCCCGACCCTGCAGGGGTCTCAATCCAGTAGACCACACACGCCGGGGGCAGCTCCGGCGTCCGAGGTCTCAGATTTATAGTGCTCTCGCGAGCCTGCCGCAAGTGCCCCGGTTTTCTCCGGTATGGTGGCGGCTTCATATCACAAGCTGCCCAATCCACTATCTCAGATTATCCAGCAATTGCCGGTCGTGGACGGGCTGGATGTGGATAAGCTATTGCCTTTCTTTCGGATTGTGTTTCAGTTGGCTGATTTTCCGGGTATGTCGGATCGTACTATCCTCGAACTTGTTTATCCGTATTGTCGCGGCCCCATGGCTGAGAGGGTGGCTGGCGTAATGCGGCGTAGGGGTGGAGTTGCTGAGTTTCACCGGGGGGTGTTGGAGGCGTTCGTGCCCAGGAGGCTTATGGAACAACTACGGCACCGACATTTCTACAGAGTGCAGGCTAGGGGCAAGAGTCTTGCCCAATTCGTGCACAGCATTAGGGACGTAGCGCGGACGCTGGGTCTGGGCTTGTCGGAGGAAGAAGTGGTGCAAATAATTCTTGACGGCGTCTCCTCACAAGATAGATTGCGGCTTGTATTTGCAGAGCGCCCGCGTCGGTTTGTGGACTTGGACAGACTGTGCGTGATGTCCAAGGCCATTCAGACGAGCGATGAGGTGAGGGGAGACAGGAGTGTGGAACTGCCAATATCTCAGAGAGCAGAAGGACGCAGCGACCCTTTCCGTCCCCGACAGGCCCAGTCCGTTCGAGATCGCGAGCGATGGGGAAGCATTATTTGCTATAATTGTAATCGGCCGGGTCACGTGGCTCGATCATGTCCCCGGGGGCGCACGCGTCCAGCACCTCCATCGCCGTGACCCTCCCCAAAAAACTAGGCAGACAGGGGAAGATATGTCGTAGGATGTCTTCCCCTCGCACTGAAACTTTTCGGTTTCCTACTACCTCCAGGCAATTGATAGGACCCAACTCTTCTGACATCAAGGTCCTGTCTACTATCCCGCAACACATTTCAGTATGCCCCTTTCTGTCGCTCGAGGTAAAAGGGGGTCAGTTCAGAGCATTAGTTGACTCCGGTTCAGCCCGATCCATCATCTCATCTCGAGTGTGCGCGGACCTTGAGAAGCAGGGCTTAATAAAGGGGTCGGATCGGTCGTCAGTGGTATGCTGGACTGCATCTCGGGAAATCTTGCCCATCTCCCAGGTGATTTCCTTTAAATTCAAGATCGACGGTTTTTCCTGGGTGTGGCCTTTTCTGGTTTCTCTTGCTCTGGGAGTGGATTGTATCATTGGTGCAGATTTCATCGCTAAAAGTGGTCTCGTGTTGGACATCCAAGGGCACCAATGTTATTTCAAGTTTAATCGGGGAGTTCTTATTCCGTTCCTTGGGTACCAGGGAGCTAAGGGAGGTATCCAAGAGGTGGCTTGTCCCGATTCTGCACGAGATCACCTCACTCCATCCCAGCAGAGGGCCTTAGACCAACTTTGTGAGGAATTTCCCTCGGTGTTAACTCCTTCCTTGGGACTCACACACCTGCTGGAGTACAAAATCCGCCTTACAGACTCCAAGATAGTAAGGTCACACCCTTACAAATTCGCACCTCCGAAGATGGCCGTTCTGAGAGAGAAGGTTCAAGAGTTATTAGAACAAGGGGTGATTGAACCTTCTCATTCCAGCTATGCTAGTCCAGCGTTTTTGGTACACAAGCCTGGGGGTAAACACCGCATGGTAATAGACTATAGAAATTTAAATGCTAATATTGAGGTGGATTCTGTTCCCCTCCTAGACTTACATTAGGCCTTCGATTGGTTCAGTGGGGCCAGGTATTTCACGGTGATCGATCTTAATGCGGCTTATCACCAGATTCCCTTGGCAAAGGAGAGTAGACCGTACACGGCATTTTGTGTACCGTGGAACTTGTACCAATATACAAGGGTCCCCATGGGTTTGGCTGTGGGGGCCCAGACACTCACTCGTCTTCTCGATACCGTTTTTCACGACGTGAAATTCCAGTTCGTGTTTAATTATACTTGGACGACTTGCTAGTGTATAGTAAGACGTTCGAGGAATATCTGTGCCATCTGCGTGAAGTGATGTGTCGGTTAAGAAGTTCTGGCCTCACTGTCAATCCTGAAAAGGGTCGTTTTGCCCAGGAAAGTATTTCTTTCTTGGGGCATTTGGTTTCACACCGGGGTGTTACTGTCGACCCCGAGAGGACACAGGGCATCCGTGACTTTCCCCCTCCCAGGGATGCGAAGGGAATAGCGAGATTCGTGGGAATGGTCAACTTCTATCGTAGATTCATTCCTAATATCGCGGAAATTGCCGCACTCTTGAACGAGCTGAGGAAGAAGGGCGCTAAATTTACGTGAGGCGATAGTCAAAAGAAGGCTTTCGACACCCTAAAGGAAGCCATCATCTCCCCACCGGTGTTACGGATGCCCGATTTTTCTAAACCATTTATTTTGCAGACGGACGCGAGTTCGGTTGCGCTCGGGGCGGTTCTGTCCCAAGTTGTTGATGACGCTAGGCAGCCTGTGGCTTTTATTTCCCGAACGTTGACCCAGCAAGAACGAAAGTCATCAGTCTATAAGCTAGTGTTTAGCTGTTGTGTACGCTCTAGACAAGTTCAGGCGTTCCTTGGAACATGCTGAGTTCCTGCTCGAGACCGACAATCAGGCTCTCTCTTGGCTTCTGGCTCATCCCCGGCAACTGGGTAAAATTGGTAGATGGGTGGTCAAGATCTCATCCTTCAAGTTCAAGGTGCAACACATTAGGGGAACTCAAAATGTGGTTGCAGATGCTTTGTCACGCATGTTTTCCCAGCCCAGTGAAGTCCAATCTGAGCAACCCTGTTCCGTTCTGTTAGATTTTCCGTTAGCCTTCACTGATGTGTTACCCCATCAGTTGAACGACGAAGAGCCGGGTCCGATCATCCAGAATATAAAGGAGGGTAACGTACAGGTCCATACTTCTTGTCCAAGGGCGTCCTGTGTTGTAGGGAGAAAAAGGGACGTGCCCCTAAGATCGTGCTGCCTAGCAAGTTAGTGCCCATGGTCTTCAGCTATTACCATAATTCCCCAGTAGGAGGCCATAAGGGAATTTCTAAGATCATTTCCAGTATTAGACGACATTTCATCTGGAAGGGCATGGACAGGGACATTGCGACGAGGGTTAAGAGTTGTCATCTATGCGGCTTGAGTAAGCCTGCCCAGAACACTAAGTTAGGGTTGTTGTCATCGGACGTGGCGAGCAGACCGATGGAGAAGTTATTCATAGACTACGTGGGACCTCTCCCGCGTAGCAAGTCAGGTAATTCTTACCTGCTTGTTTGTGTGGATGCTTTTTCGACGTTTGCCTGGCTATTGCCCTTAGTACGGCAGACAACGGCTCGTTTGACCATAAGCGCGCTCCAGAATCACATATTTCAGCATTTCGGTCTTCCGACCATCATTGTCTCTGACAATGGCCCCCAGTTCATTTCGGATGAGTTCCGGCGGATGTGTTTCGCCAGTGGGATCAAACATGTAACCACTTCTCCTTATTACCCACAGCCGTCCCATGAGGAGAGATTCAATAGGAATCTCAGGTCCGCACTCATTGCTTATCATGCTGAGCAACAGACCACCTGGGACCAGAACCTGAAATGGTTACAGCTAGCCTTTAATACGGCCCTACATGATAGTCATCAGGCCGTTCCCTTTGAAATCATGTTTGGATTCTCGCCCGCACTCCCGTTGACTAACTTGTGGAACATTGAGGATCTTCTACCACGGGAGCCAGATAATGGAACAGCAGAGAGGTGGAAGGAGGCTCGGAAGAATTTGCTGCGAGCGCACGAGCGGGTCCGTCGACGATATAATCAGGGGCGAATTCCTAACCCCTTCCGGATAGGGGACTGAGTCTATTGCCAGAGCCACCTACTCAGCTCAGCCGCGGACAGACGGTCCGCTAAGTTGTGTTATCGCTGGTCGGGGCCATATCGTATCCTGGGGTTTGCGTCACCGGTGACGGCTAGGCTGGGCGTACCGGGGAGCGATTCGAAAGAGATTGTGACACATATCTCGAAATTGAAGCTCTGTCGGAAGGGGTAAACCGGCTGATAGAAAGGGGGGTGAGATTTGGTGGTCTCCATGTATGTAGGGATTGTAGTCATTCTAAGGGGGTGTGCCAGAAAATGTTAAGGTAGCGGGTAGATGTTCCCCATGGTCCCGGTGGCGTTCGTCTACTTCTGGGACGCGCCCCTGCCTGCGCAAGCCTTGGTTTTCTCCATTATCCTTGTTTCCGGAGGGAGCCATGTCCTCACCTTGAGTCCTAGCGCTTCAACTTTCAATGATCCTTGCCCTTTTCATCTTCCCAAAGTTCCTAACCGTCCCCTTACAAAAACATAAAATATAAAAAAAAAAAATTAAATAAAAAACTAGAAAAAAAAGGAGTTAGTGGAGTGAAACCTACCGTGTCGACGAGGTCGGTTGTGGACCTGGTTGACATGGTATGTTTCGGCAATGCCCTTGGAGCACACATGTATTAGGTTATAGGAATATATATATATATATATGAAATGAAATTATTGTGTCATGGAAACCACCCCCCCCCCCTTTCCCTTGTCCTGTGGGATGTAAGGGGTATTTATGTGACAATGTTGTTATTTGGTTTTTGGGGTTAGCCCCCGTGTAATTATAGGGCAGGTGGCCCTGTTAAGATAGCGTCAGTGCCCCAGCATAAGAGGTCAAGCCTCAGGAGGTCAGAACTCAGGGAGCTCCCGAACTTCTCTTTCTTCTTTTCTTCTTCTGTCATTCTTGCTGTATGCTGGCCCTGATCAAGTCAGCGTACCATGACAACACACTTACACTCTACACGTCTTCTTTCTGCTCTTTCGCCTTCCTTCTGAGCCTCTGTTCTCCTGAGAGCGAGTACTGATGCTGACACCGATGAATACCCGTGTTTTAGAAGACAATTTAGGGGTACACTGCAGGGTACCCCTCTGTCTAAGTGTGGGGCATCTAGGTTGCCCTTTTGGGCTGGGGGTGTGCCGGTTGTCCACGAACCGGCACTTATATAAGAAATATATAAATAAATATTTAAGTCTAACGCAAAATCGGTTAGCACTATCTGTATTTAACGGGGGGGGGGGGTAAAAATCTAGTTTGCCGTGGTACCAGCCACGCATTCTGGTGGTGGCCTGGAAACGCGTGATTCGTCACGATGCCGAAGCACCGGTTTTGGTTGTTCTTGCCCAGCCGCCATACTGTGAACAGCCGCATCTCTCCGACAGAGTGAAGTCCTTTTGATCGTATTCTATCACCGCCTGATGGCTAGATAATCTAGTACAGATCTGCGGTAAGTTACTTTAACATATATGTATAATGGTTTGCATAAAATAAAATGTGAATTTGAGTATTGTAAGTGTGGATGGGGCTTGATAGCTTTTGCACCGCGTGGCGTACACCGGAAGTATTCAGTATCAGTGAATTCTTAATTATTTAAACCCTCATGAAATAAATTATATCTTAATTAAGATACAGTAATTGCCTGTATAACCTTAGTGCAGTAAAATTATGTAATTTCGGCTGACTTATAAGTTTTCAAATGTAGTACCACGTGCCAGTGCACAAAATGGACAGGTTATAGTGTGTCAAACTTTCTGCCCATGTAGGCATAATCAAGTAATTAAAAATTATAAATTGGTTTTGGGAGCGTCTGTGAGTGAATTATAAATGTCAAAAGAGAAGACGTATGTTTTAATTAAAACGAACAGAGTTTAAATGGTCAGGGGGAGGCCTGTTCAAATTTGTTCTGTACGGATTCAATCGAGTGTGCGTGTGGCAGTATCCTGTGAGAATAAGTGTTGGGAAATCCCTCTAATTATCTATGTATGCTTAGGTTCCCTGCGCCCTAGACGAGGACCCCGGCCCAGGCATGAACATCTGCTCCTGAACGCATTACCAGAGGCTCTCGACTTCGCCTGCCGGAGGGAACAGCGAGATTAGCATGCCACACCAAAACTACGTGCACTAGACTTTGAACTCGAGCACCCACAACATGATACAAATAAGGTGACATCCATCCATTTACTATTTTTTGACCTACATAGACACCACCAATTTTGTGGCGATAACACTCAATAAAACTTGTGGGGTAATTGTGACACACCATGATATTGCTTTCATCTTTAAACGTTTTAATTGGGTCCCGGTTTAACTGGACATAATTGTGCGCGAATTTTGGGGGAACTTTTGTATAGTATGTACTGAAATTTGATATTAAGTGTAAGCCCAGGGGCATGTATCCGAGGCTTATTACAATTCATGCACTTATTTTTTTCTTTCTCGTTTTCTGTAAAGGAGGGTGTTCTGTTGGTGACAGGATGAACCCCACCGGCTGGTCGGGTTCAGCTATAATTCCTGTCAGGTTAACTCTAGTAATTGCGGTTATATCACATATTTAATTTAGGTTTTGGGTCATGTAAGGGTTGTAAGTTTTTTTTATTCAGTAACAGGAACAGGCCCCCTGTTTAATCCTGTGTAGGCAGGTTTTGCATGCAGATATACGCAGGCTCCATGCTTAGGAACATGTCGGCTACCGGGCCAAATCAGTTTTCTTAGAAAAATATAAGTATTATGTCACATCACAGTTGTAAAAGTTCTTTTTAAATTATTATTGCCAAATCAGTTTTTTTTTTTTAGAAAACCTTACATAACGTATTATGTCACATGACTGTTGTAAATTTTTAATCATTATTGCTAAACTAGATTTCTTACAAAAAAATTTATAAATTATTATCTCACCATATTCACACATACTGTTCAGATCACGGAAAGATTGTAGCTGCTTTCTTTTCGAGTTATTATTGTCAATTATAATTTTTCCAACAACTTGTGATTATAATTTCATCAAGTTTATAGGCACGGTTTAAGTGCATTTTAAAGTTGTATCTAGCATTTTGGCTAACCCAGATTCTGGGGGGAGGGCACTAGAGATATGTATATATATTCGCATGTCTGTATAGGTATTGTGGTTGAAATTTCTATTAATTATTAATTATTTCTATTATATGGGGCGATATAGGTATGGAGAGAAAATGTATATAGGCGGGTGGCAATGCTTTAATGTTATAAGGGTGTTTGTTATTTATGTTGTGATATTGAACATGTGTATGTGATAGAGGTATATATTGTAACTAGACACGTTTTATGCAGTTACAAATATAACCTTTGTCTTGTAAAAAAAAAAAAATAAAAAAAATTTTAATTTAAATTTAAAATTTTCAAACAAAATTTTTATGTTTCGTTTTAATGTTCAATAATTTAAATAATAATTCTTGTAATGTTGTTTCATCGGAAATTTAAAATTCTGTAAGTTATTCGTGTCAATAAATTCGCTTCTGATTCACTGCAAATAAATCTGGAGTTAATAAGATTGTCTTACTTCACTAATCGATTGGCGATTTTCTTCTTTCTGAAGTATATTACTCCCTTTGAGTAATGGTCGCCTTTCTTTTAGTCCTGTGGTTAATTAATACTCTTACATTAATGTGTGAAATAAAATTAAAACCAGATAGTTGAATTATTATTATTTATTGACAATTATTTGTTAGAATATCGAATTAAAATCGATCATTAGATAAAGCTCGACTCTTACACAGGGGTAATCGATTATCAATACAAGTTATATTATATAAATATTTTCGAATGGTTCTTTGAACGGTTATAATTATAATAGTCAGAGAAGGGGCAAGTATAGAAAGTATAACATTCACAAAATAAATCTTAATAATTACAAAATTAGTTTATTATATATAATGTTTATAAAATTGAAAAGTCAAACCAATCGTGACGACAGATCTCCTTCCTGGTAGACGCTTTGCATGATGGGATTTCTCAAAATGGCTGCTTGTTCACTGCTCGGTAAAACTGGAATCCGCGTATTGAAAATTTCTTACAATAAAGATGCCTTCACAACTGCTTCCTCGTTTCCGCAATATTGAATAATGTCTATTGTGTTGTTAGAAGTGTCCTGGTTAAGTGTTCTGTGTTCACTGACTTTAAATGTTTTGTATTAGGTGTGTTCACTTTGTCTACGTGTCTGTCGAAAAGTGTGAAGTTCGTTTGGTTATGTTATATTTCGTGTTTTATAGTTTTATTAGTTTATTTCACTTATATTCTGTTCCGTATTAATTGTTTTCACTGTTTGTGGTGGTTGTGTTCATTGATTTTAAGTTTATTATACTTATTTCGGTAACTCTCGGTTTTTCACTGCATGATAGGCTTATTTTGTATACGCCATTAAAGTATTCGCTATATAGGTTCTTAGCCGCGAGCTTAAATCAACCGTTCGCTTCGAATGTTAATTAAGAACTGTTTTACTTCCTTCGTCTTCTGAAATATCTTGCCAAGTTAATATTAGAAAAGTATTGTTTCAATTATTATTCACTTCCTATGCATATGATTAAATTACATTATATTCAGAATATATTTTGGTTATTGATTACTTTCATGAACTAGTAGATACATATGATAGTCATATAATAGTCCATCTTTATAAAGTTTCTTGTCAAAATTGCTATATTTCTGTCATTTTGGAAATATATGCTCAATATCTGCTTCCTGTTCTTGTCCAAAATTTTAGCCATCTTATGTGTTATAAATAAGATTTAAATCTCAGATTGATAAAAATCTTTACCTTTCCTTAATTTCTTACAAATTTATTAATTGATCATTCTTTTAGTTATAATTCATGAATTTACTATTCCTCCTCTGAAATTGTTAGGTATTACATTTTGCAAATTTTTTAATAATTTTATACCTCTTTTTATATTATTCTTTTAAAGTATAGTTTTAGTTATAGTAGTTGGTGACTGATTCACCTTATATAAATCTCATTAGTTTACTTGGTTCATTTAACTTCCTTACTCAATTATAATGTTATTGGAATTTCCTATTTGGCCTAGAGTTTATGGTTTTACATTTACTGGTTTTTGAATAATACTAATTCTATACCCCTTCTGACTTTCTAAAGTTAACACAATACTAAATAAAATCTCCTTATATAACTATTGGAACATGTAGCATTGTATTCATGCTCATAATACTAAAACAATATTGAAAATTAATTACTAGTCTTTATAGTTAGACATTTTAGTTTTAACTATTTTTAGAAATACATAACACACATTTTATAAACTAGTATGGTATACATACAGAGACATTTTAATCTGTATGAACCCTGTTATACACAATAAACATTCTTATATTAATTATAATTCTTATTCTATACCCCACCTTGAAATGTGGAGTTCATAGGCTTTAAACACAAACATAATTAGCCATTTAATTTTTAATTTTTCTTAAACTTAATTTGATTGCAGTCCTTTCTGTTTATATGGTGTATTACACTTAACTAAAAATGAACTTTTTTCATGTGAAACTTACTAATTTTATTGGACGCGTTTCGGCTTAGTATCTGCCTTCTTCAGCTTTGGTAACAGACTGCCAGCATTTTGTAACGGTTGTGTGGAAGGTGAAGTGGGGGTGGTGTGTGGAGGAAGGGGATTGGCGCGGGGATTCAACTTACTGTTTGTTTTCTGTATAATTGTGTCAAAAAGTGTATGTGATTTATATTGTAATTGATCATTGAGTATGTTGTTTGGTTGTGTTGTGTGGTGTTTATATATTTCGTATTGTTCAGTTGTGTTGAGTTTTTGACCTTTGGGTATGTAATGTAAAATTTCAAGATTAGTGTCTATGTTGGTGTAACTGTGGTTTTCTGTGTGTATGTGTGTGGCAAATGCAGAGTGTATATTGTTGTTGGTTAAAGCTTTTAAGTGTTCAGAATAACGGGATGAAAAAGATCTTCCCGTCTGGCCTATGTAGAAACTATTGCAGTCATTACAATTTAATTTGTAAACACCTGTTTCGTTATATTTGTCTATGTCTGTGTTTGTATTACTGATGTGTTTTTTGATGGTATTGGTTGTTCTGAATGCTATTTTGTATTTGTGTTTTCTGAATGTATTGGCGATTTTGTGTGTGTATGAGTTGTGGTATGTGAGTGTGATGTACTTATTGTGTTGTGTGTTGATGGTATTTAGTGTTTTGTTGTTTTTGTTTTTGATGCGTTTGTGTAGTATATTTATTAAATTGGGGTTATAACCGTTTTTTATTGCTATGTATTTTATTGTGTTGAGTTCGTCGGTGTAATCTTGTTTATTTAAGGGTATTTTAGTTAGTCTATGGAGCATATGGTTGAAGGCCGCATGTTTATGTTGTGTTGGGTGGTTTGATGTGTTGTGTATAACCATGTCAGTTGTGGTAGGTTTCCTGTATATTTTGTATGTGTGTGTATTGTTAGTTTTGTTAATTGTTAGGTCTAGAAAATTTATACTATTGTTTTGTTCAGTTTCCAGTGTAAATTTTAATTTGTGGTGTATAGTGTTTATGTATTTGTGGAAGTTTTCAACTTGTCTTGTGTTGCCTTTGAATAAAAGTAATATATCATCCACATACCTGTGCCAGTATATAATTTTGTTAGTGTATTTGTTGTTTATTATGTGGTTCTGTTCAATGTTGTGTATATATATTTCTGCTAGTATTCCTGATATGGGGGATCCCATCGGGAGTCCTTCTGTTTGTGTGTATATTTTGTTATTGTATGTAAAGTAATTTTGTTCAGTTATTATTTTGGTAAGTGTGATGATTTCTTGTATGTGTGTTTCAGGTGTGTTGTTTTGTCTGAGTAGTTGTTCTAGAGTTTGTATGGTTTCTTTGATGGGGACATTAGTGTATAAATTGGTTATATCAAAAGATGCCAGAGTTGAGTTATGTGGGATGTGTATGTGTTCAGTTTTCCATCAGGTGTATTACATTTTAATCCCTGTCACAGTAATTATTCCCCACCTGCTCTCTTTATCATTTACATTTCAAAGAATGTTTTTTGATAACAGGTGGCCTCTTCTATGAAACATTAGAAATATTTTCATAATAATACTTCATGATATGTCATCTCTGTATTTATATAAAACATTAAAGTTATTTAATAGTACATAGTTAAAGTAACAGTTACACCTTTACTTGAAGTTTATTATATTTAAATCACTTGCACTGGTTCACTTACACAGTTGGGTCTGATTTATATTTGAGTTTTACAATATTCTAAGACCAAACTTTTAGTTATAATGGACTGTGAAGATTTGTTTATTTTATTACATAATAACTTTAGTTGGTGCACTTCTATTTACACTACTAAACACTTTTGTTTATAATTATTTTACATTTCTACGAGGTTTTGGGGTGTTATACTTTCTTGGGTGATATTAAAATTTGGTTCGGGTTTTGTTATTGTTAGTAATAGGTTTTTCATGGGTATTCCTCATAGTTCTCCCATCCTACATCTTCTTTTCTTCACTTCTTCCTTCTTGGGTTTTCCAAGGTAATTTGGTTTTACTTTGTGTCCGTTGGCTGGTTCGGGGTATCTTCTTTATTACCTGCTCCTATTCTACCTGGGTATCATCCTGATTTTATTTTTGTTTCTTCGGATTTAATTTTCTTGATACATTTTTGTTGCGTTTTTATGATTTAATTTTACTTTTCCCTTTATGGTGGTATTTTCCTTCGATATTTAATTATTTTCCTTTGAAATTTCCTTTTAGTTAATGTAATTTAAATTTATTTATGATCAGAATGGAATTATTACTTAGTGGATTATCTGTCATGCTATAATATTTATATGTGTACTTACGTGAATTATGTATGTGTTATTTCTGGGGGTTAGGTATGGGGAAGGTTTATACAACAATTGCAATTATAAAAAAAAAACAAAATAAATTGTTACCTTGTGATCATTATCATTTCAAGTCGAGGAGAATATATATACCTAAATAGATATGTTATGTCAAACTTATGTTTTAGGTCACTGTGTACAAAAGGGGATATATTTGTATACACAACTATGTGCTTTTGGACATCATGGGGATTATGGGGTCTTGGAATTGTGATATATGTTAATTTACTCATTAAATCAGTGGTTCTCAACAGGTGTGCCACGGCACACTACTGTGCCGCGAGATTAGCTAGGTGTGCCGCGAAACTTCTGAGACTTTGTGATATTGCTGGAAAAAGTAATTAAAATAATTTCACTCAATATTTATTTTTAAAAAAGAACTTAAATAAAGAGAATAATATTCAAGAACTTAAACTTATTTAACAGGGGATTTATTGGCTTACGCCTTACAACAAAAGATTTGACTAAATATCACTATTGTTTGATGACTCGGAACACTAAGTTTTTTATAAGTAAAATCGTAAAGATTTACCTTACAGCCTAAACCGGCTTTCACCTTTAGAAGGCTTCATCAGAGGCTGCCGTAGGTAGCGCTGTCCGTCTTGTTGTTGGCGACGGGATAGTTTTTCGAAAGATCGAAGCTGTGTGTGTGTGTGGTGAGATGTGTTCGAATAATGCGTGTGATTTGAATTGTGTCTGTTCGTTTAGGATGTCGTTTTTATTTGTTTTTGTGTGTTTGTATATGTCTAATTGTTCTAGAGTGTCTAGTTTGAAAAAGACTACAAAGACGAACTAAACACGATACAATATCTAGCAGAATCTAACGGTTATGACAGAACAATAGTCAGTAAACTCCTACACAAAACAAACAACAGACAAAGACAGAAAACAACAAATTCATAACACTAACATACATCAACAAACAAACTGAAAAAATTGCCCACAAATTCAAAAAAGCAGGATACAGAATCGCTTACAAAACTACTAACAAAATAGAACACACACTATCAAAACGCACGCACAAAACACAAAACAAATTCGATCTACCCGGTGTATACAAGCTAAATTGCTCAAATTGCAATAAATTCTACATAGGCCAGACAGGACGTAGCTTCAAACAGAGATACATTGAACACACAAAGGCACTCCACACCACTACAGAATCCACCTTTGCAAACCACCTCATTGAAGCAAACCACACATATAAAAACATCGACAATAACATGAACATTCTACACGTACACACAAAAGGCTGAAAACTAGACACTCTAGAACAATTAGAAATATACAAACACAAAAACAAATAAAAACGACATCCTAAACGAACAGACACAATTCAAATCGCACGCATATTTCGAACACATCTCACCACACACACACACAGCTTCGATCTTTCGAAAAACTATCCCATCGCCAACAACAAGACGGACAGCGCTACCTACGGCAGCCTCTGATGAAGCCTTCTAAAGGTGAAAGCCGGTTTAGGCTGTAAGGTAAATCTTTACGATTTTACTTATAAAAAACTTAGTGTTCCGAGTCGTCAAACAATAGTGATATTTAGTTAAGTAACGGACCCGTCATGGACAACGAAATCCAAGAAAAGATTTGAGTTATTAATGAGAAACCTGAGCTTATCGCTTCTTACACAAAAGTTCAATTCGTGGTGGAATTGAAGACAAACACACACGCATTTCCTGTTCAACTGAGAGAAGTGTCTCGCGCTTCTTGTTTTTTATGTTTGTTAGTGTCGAAAAGCCCAGCTCGCACAAGTAGGTGGTTGAAAAATGTAACAGGGTATTAACTGCTTCCACTGCTATTACTGGGTACTCTTTCTTCACTAACATCCAAAACTTGAGAAGTGGTAGTTCACAATATTTCAGTTGAAGTGTTCAATCTGTCTGAAGTTCTGTGAGCTGCTCTTCTTTCTCCAGAGAAAGGTCGGTGGTGGATTCTGGGGACACAGCATAAGGATTGCGCACCCAGTCATACTTGTCGACAGTGATGCAGGGAAAATATTGTGCCATGTTATTCTCAAGAGCCATGAGGTGATTTAAAATGAGTTCGGATGTTATGTCTCCGTGTGGATCTACCTCAAAAGTCAGAGGAAACATCTTAAGATTTTTCTTTTCCACATGTAATTTCCATATTCTAAGTTTTTTTAAGAACCCGGTGAGTTTATCGCTTGACGTCAGCACATTTTCTTGTTTTCCTTGCATACTCTCATTTAGGTAATTTAAATGGCAAAAAATATCAGCCAAGTAGGCTACCTTTGCACACCACTCCTCGTCGTTTAACTGAGCTGCAAAGTCTGGCTTTTCGACGCTAAACATACTTAATAGCTCTTTTCTCAGCTCAAAAAATCTCTCCAGGACTTTACCTTTTGACAACCAGCGGATCTCAGTATGAAGAACCAAAGTGTCATGTCGAGATCCCACTTCATGGCACATTTGTTTGAGGAGTCTTGTCTTAAGAGCCCTAGACTTAACGAAATTTACCATGTTAACGACTGAGTCTAAAACACTTTTAAGTTCTGTTGGAATAGTCTTCGCCATCAGAGCCTCACGATGTATGAAGCAATGTGTTGAACCTACACTCGGGAAATCTTCTTTCACTCTTGCAACAAATCCTTTGAATCTTCCAGTCATTGCTGGTGCACCGTCTGTGCAAACAGAAAGACAATTTTTCCAGGACAGCCCATTTTGTTCCAAGGTGCTAGATATGGAATCATACACATCTGCTTCGGTTGACGTTGAGGGCAATTCAGTACATGAAAGGAATTGTTCAATAATCGATTCTTCATCAAGAAATCTGATGTAACTCAGTAATTGACATTTCTTGACTAATTGAGTCTCAGTTGACTCATCGAGCTGTAGTGAAAATACTCTACCGTCGCTTAGCTTTTCATGTACATGACACTGGATATCTGAAGACATATCATCAATCCGCCGAGAAATAGTATCGTTTGACAATGGAACCAAGGATATTTCTTTCTCGGCGCCGTCACCTAACATCGATTTCACTATTTCCTTGCATGAGAATTTACAAGTTTATAATAAAATAATATTCAATAAACATACACAAAATCCCTTAACTGCATCGGGTCTCGGGGTCTTCACGTGAACTCGACCTATAAGTGATTTAGGGTTAAGTGTTATTAATAAACTCGACTCTCATTGTTTTTGTTAATATCTCAGTAGTATGTAACATTTCTTTGTATTCTCTTTTTCTTTTATTTCTTACTTTCTATTTTCATTTTTTAGAACAATTACTGATTCTGATGTAACATTGCAAAATTAATATATTTACTACTATCATGATATTAAATAATACTAATACTAAATAATATTATTAAATAATAATATTTAATTAATATTAATTAATATTTAATTAAATAATTAATATTAAATAATAATACTAAATAATATTAAATTATACTACTATAATGATATTAAATATTATGAGAAATATTTCTTTTTTATAAGACAACCCAGTACCCGCTCACTCTTTCACTCACCCATTTTACCCCCTTAAAAACGAGAGATCTCTTTGCCCATTATAACTTTTTATTTTATTGATTATAATTGGAAGTATATGTTTTACTTTCCTGTCATCGCCTCAAGTCTGTGTTGAAGTCACTACCGGTTTTTTGTTCACTTGGTTGTTCCGAAATACTTTCTCACTAGTTAAATTTTGCTCACTGGTCGTAGTCTGATGTTGCACTGATATTTGAATACTGTATTACATTTTTTCTTGTAGTTTAATCACATTAAATTAGAATTTTTTGGCTCGTGAACCTAAATGTGTTCACCCGGCCGGATGGATGGTTTTTAGTCGACTGCCTTTGTTCTCCCCACACCGGGCGAGAAAGAGTGTATTCATACGTGACCATTAGCATGAGAACGTTGGCTGCCTGAGCGTCTGGGAACGCGCGCCCTGTTGACAATTTTACATTCCTGTACCATACCATGACAGTCTCGATGCTAAAGTCAATTCACCATATATTCTTTGTCACAATTTTCAATGCGTACCTTGCACTGACGATTACCGAATAGTACAAACACTGGTTTAAAATAATTAAAATTTGATTTACCCCTTTTGCCCCATTACATGCAGGCAGGTAAAATTACGTCCTCTGCGATAGTGTGGGGCTGCATTTTTTCGTTACTATTTCGGCAACTTTATAACTGGCCACTTGTGCTTTTTCAGAAATAGTTGCTCTCCATACCATAGCTTTTGCTTGCTTTTCTTCTGATGACAACAATCGGCTAAAATAGTTCTTATCTTTCCCAGATAAGTGACTATGTTTGGTATTCAAATATCTTTTCAATTTACTAGGGACCATGGATTCGTTGCTTAGTTTTTCTCCACACATGACACATTCTGGTGCAGGACGGTTTTCAGGTCCACTGAACGTAAATCCAAAGTTTAAATAACTATCTTGGTACTTATGGACTGTTCCAGTACCTACTGATGGTTCTACGTCCCCCTGTACTGCTTTCACGACACTTACACTTGGAATCAGTTCGTTCTCACTTTTGTTACTGTTAAATGATTCTGTCACTGACTCATCTTCAACTTTTCTCCTTTTAATCAAAAACTTATCCATACTGAAGTTAGATTTAAAAAAAATCAAAATTAACACAATAATGCATATAACACGAGTGAAACTAAAACTCAACCTCAAAATATGCCAGAACACGGACAAAATAGCATTACGACTGCAAGCCTTACAAACAACTGACTGGTGAAGGCAAGCTGTGCGCGCGCTAGACCGAGGCTCTCGCATTGTTGCCAACTCGTACGTTAGTCAGTCCCCTCTCGCATTGTTGCCAACTCGTACGCTTGTCAGTCCCCTCTCGCATTGTTGCCAACTCATACGTTAGTGTGCCGCGGTAACTCACTACATAGGATAGTGTGCCGTGAACAAAAAAAGGTTGAGAACCACTGCAATAAATGCTGTTATTGTTGGTTATACCAGAGAGTTTAATTGCAAGTCCCGTCTCACTGGAGCCAGCGCATTTTGGCTTCTCTAGGCTTTTGGCCTAGTTTTAAATAACTAGTGGCCCCTCTTCAAAAAAAAAAAAAAAAAAAAAAAGTTTTCAAAAAATAAAAAAAAAAATAAAAATTTTTTTTTTTTTCATAAAAATTTTAAATAGGGGTTACAAAACATACAGACGTAAAACACAGAATGTTAATAAAAGTTTTGGTTGTGATTTGGATTAGTATTCTGAAAAATGTATTAGGACAAATACACTATAATTTGTATATATGATGTAGCAACATTTAATAAAGGTAATTAATTAAATAATTGTAAATTACTGAGCAGATGGGCAGGCCCGGATTTCCCACTAACAGTAGGCATATGCCTAGAGGTGGCAGGCTCAGGGGGGAGGCACGAGGTGAAAAATTATTTGTTAAAATTTCATGTTTTCGGTTTTTTTCAAATGACATATTTGCAATAGAGATAGTTGAAATGAATATTTTCAGCAACTTTTTGTCAGCAGTCAAGGAGAATTGAATATAATATATGTTACTTTTTGGGGGGGCGCTAACAATACTGCTTAGGGGCGGGAGGATAAATAAATCCGGGCGTGCAGATGGGGCCTGACGTATGGAAATAGTATCGTGGATAGTGAGGAAGTAATAAAATTAAAAACTAGTCACTGAATGCATGCATGTGTGCAAAGTGCAGACAAGGATATAGTATCTGAAAGAAATACTAGAAAACAAAGAAGAGAAACTTGTAGAAAAAAATTCAAAAGAAATGCAAGCTCATAATCTAGGTATGTGCAGAGGCAAAATTATTTTAATTTTATTTTTTGCCACACTCAAGAATCTATTTTTTCACACTTAAGGAACATTTTGTCTAAATCCAACTAATTCCATTCAGTTCTTTTGCAATTTATTAAATCCAGTAAGTTACATACAAAAAAAGAGATTTTTCAGCAACATATGCCTACTTGAAGTTTCTATACAACTTCAGCAGAGGTATACAAAAAACTCATAAAAATAACTACTGAACTCCCTAAAATTAGCTGTAAAATTTCAGCAAATAGATTAATTGTTCTATTAACTGAAGGGATAATGTTCCCTATGTTAACATGGAATAAGACAGGGTTTATGGGTTCCTTTAGCATAATTTAAATTAAATGAAATTACTGTACTTTAATAATTTATCGTAAGTTAAATTTAAATCTCAACTGTTTGGAGAGCAAACTCTTATAAATGAAAAATAATTGTATATACTATCCCAGTAGAATAGTATATTAATCTGTAGAGTAGGTAGATGATAAAATTTATACTATTCATTTGTAAGTTATTATTAAATATGTACACTTACATACTTTTCATGTATGTAAAACAGTTTGGAGAGCAAAACTCATCAGTAAACACAAAATATATGGTGTGAGAAGATGCATGCTAAAGTGGTATACAAGATTTGTCACTCAGAGATGGGTAAAGATACAGTCCAAAGACGCAGATTATTGAGCTATAAGCAATTTATGCTAAGGATCCCTTATGGAGCTCTCTCCAGTACAACCCTCTTCAATGTATTTATTAATGACCTGCTGGAGAGGCAAAAGAAAATTGAGGGAATTAAGGTCAGTATGTTTGCTGACATCATGATATGGACATTAGCAAGTAACACGAACAATAATCAAAATGTGAATCTCAAAAGGACAATAAACGATGTTCTAAACAAACTTAAAGTAAAGTAAAAAACTTAAACTTAAAGTAAGAAAAGTAAAAAAATGAAAGGGGGCCGGTATAAGAATGCTTTGCCTAGGGTGCAAGGTACTTGAAATCGGGGCCTGGACACCATAAATATTACCTACACTGCCTATGTCAAACCTATTATGAAATATGCAAGCAAATTTGTGATCATAGCCAACAATGCATGACTGGAGCTCCTGGAAAGAACATGATCTACTACACTAAGGGTAATATGTGGGGCAGTAAGAACAACACCAGTCACTGTCCAAATCAATAAAATCCCCCCCAATCAAGCATGAAATACTCTTGTATTTCATATGCCAGTCACTTCATGCGGAAAGTTCCTTATAGAGTTGAATATTCCAAATAAAGTGGAGCCCATCAGAGACCTTTCTAACTCTTTAGATTGTATATTAATAGCAACCATTCTGTCTCTCCCAGATAATTCCACAAAAATAGACACACATGAAATGCTCTTGAAATGCTCAGCTCTTAATATGATAAATGAAACATATCCTGAAGAATACTGACTAAGAGTATGCACAGATGGATCTAAAATTGGAAAACTGGAACAGGTACTGGTGTGTACTACCATTTGTTTCCTATATTATGCTCGTGAGCAGATATAAAATGAACTTTGATGGAAAAATTAAACGATTGATCTACAACTAATCGATCTAGCATTCCAATACCTTTCAAAAGGCTTTCCTTATGGTTGACTCCCAGGCTACCATTCAAGCGGTATCTTTAACAAACAATAACAATTACAGTCAGAAAAAATACAGAGCATCAAACAAATTAAAAACATCTAAAATCTCACAACAAACTATCATACTCCAGTGGATCCCAGCCCATATAGAGATCAAGGGAAATAAAATCATTGATAAACTGGCCAAGAAGGTACTGAAGTCCATCTGAGGGAAAAGGGTCTGGAAGTGAGCTCTGTCGAGAAACTTGAAACATGCTACATTCACAAAACTGTAGAAAAGATGCAGCAGAACAGGCAAAACAAAAATGGGAAAACATTTGTGAATAATGGATTTTCAATAATCGAAAATCCAAGAAGGAAGCTGTGGAAAGTTTCAGATTAACAACCAGCCATGACTGTCTTGTAGCACATCTTGCATGAATGAAGATCTACCATTCAAGCAAATGCACCTCTTGCAATGCCCCAAATTCTACAATGGTGCTGACCACCTCCTGCACTACACTGGACTCAACCCTGCCTATCAAAAGGCCAATCTAGATGGACTTTATTGGGATGCCAGGAGCAAGATGGAATAATTTTCCATATGACCATAGGAACAACAACAACATATACTTTTTATAATGCGAAAGAATTATAGTAAAAAAAAAAACAATAGGTCAAAGTAACATTCTACTTAAAAAATTCAAGTAACAGTACCTTTAAACTTATATACTTGTACAGTCACCATTGCTCTTTCAAATTCAAGTATAAAGCTCAATTGACAAGTTGAAATACAAGTATATTATACACTTGCCTATAATTGCCTATGGATTGTTATACTCTTGAGTAAACTCTTGTTTGAAATACATCCATCATAATTTGTGTAAATGCTATATTATGTTAATTTCTGTATAATAATTTCAAGTAAGTACTTCTTGTTAAATCACATTTTACTCTATACTTCTCTAATTTAATTTTGAATATAACAATTTAATGATTTTACTTATCTTCTAAACATTTTCCATTTATTTGTTATGCATTATATGTTTTATTCAGTATCAAAAGGTAAAAAAAACTTGTGTTAGTGGGTACAGTAATTTCACCCAAGAATGAATATTTGCAAATTCAAAGACTTGCTGCCAATAAGCGTTTCATTTGTTACGTTATTTTGAGTTTGGATAAAATACTACCTGACAAAACCAGGATGGCATTTTAACCAGTCTGAAGATGAGGTAACATTTAAAAGTGTTTTTAGGCGACCGTTTGAAGTAGTAGATTGGGAATATTCGTTTTAGATAGGTACAACTTTTTACTTTTGATATTTTGTAATTGCTGAATGTAGGCCTATTTATAATTGGTTCAAGGTGCTTTTGGTTCTACTTTAAAACACTCCTTGAGAAATATTAAAAATTATAAATATCACTTAAAAATAATAAAAGTTTTTTTATTTTGATCCTGAATCAAATGATCACTGCCATAGATCATAGTGTACAATGAACTCAAAATTATATACTTTTTTCCAGAAATAATACCATGGTCTGAACAATGCAAGAAAGAACACGATTTTTTTAAACTTAAATGTACACTATAGTCACATGTATAACCAACATCTTATTCTGAATTGATATGGATATAATTTAAAATTGTTCTAGTCTGATTCCTTCTGAATGTCATTGTTATATACTTAATTGATTTTTAATAATATGAATAACACATTAATTAAAGTCCAGCCTAAACTTTATAAAGTATACACTATGTACGCTGTATACACTATAAAGTATACACTGTCAAAACACAAGTGCTATTAAGCCTAATGTTCAGTATATTTATTTAAATAACATGGACGTCTAACACTTATTTGTGGCTTAAATATTTTAAATAGCAGGTAAATTGTTATTAATTCCCTTCTGTGAATGAAGTATTTTAGATTTTATGGCTGTGTCTTGTTTTGCTATTTTTTTAGGCATACATAATTATCTGGTCTTGGTCAGTTTTGACAAAACAACGTTTTTACCTGTTCTTACCCAGTCAATTTTGCCCTGCACTTTCATTTGGTCACAAGTAACCAAATCCATGATAACTAGTAGAAATTTTAATTGATAAGGTTTCAATTCTGTAACTTTTTAGTTTGTGCGAACAACCTTTTATATCCAATATTTTTGTTTGGTTAGGTTGGTTCCTCCTAGTTTTAGGTTGGTGTCCTTTTAGTTTGGTTCCTCCAAGTAAGATGGAAGCTTATGAAGTTAGTGTACAATGAGAAAGTAGTTGTAGTATGCATGTTATAATGAGCAATAGAGATGTTGTGAATTAGCTTGTAGATGTCCTAGCAATTACTGAGTAGTTAGTAATCATGTGACAAAATATGTTAATATTGGTATAGGTGAATTATAAGTTTTGTTACGCAGTGGACTGACATGTGATATCCTCTTAGCTGAGAGCAGAGTGAACAGGAATGACTTGTTAAAGGGCCAAGTGTTGTGATCTAATGCTTCAGTGTCTGTGACACATGAGTGATGTTTCTAGTAACCTGTAAATAGATAAGTGGCCAAAAGCCACCATTTTTATGTTTATGTAATAAGTATTATATTGTATATTGTAGCATGACAGATTATCCACTTAAGAACTAATAAAATATGATCATAAATAAATAACTATCGAAGAAAAATCCATACAAAAACAAATAAGAATCCCAAATAAAATACAATAATAACTTAAAAAAGTAAAAATAAAGAAAAAAACCACTATGCAACAAAAATGTGTAAAAAAAAAAAACACCAAAGAAATAAAATAAATTAAGGAAAATACCCAGGTAGGATAGGAGTAGGTAAGGAAAATACCCAGAACAAACCAACGGACATGATAAAACAATGTTACCTTGAAGTAACCAAGAAAGAAGAATTTTGAAGAAACAAAATCGTAGGATGGGAGGACTACAAGATATACCCAAGGGAAACCTATTAAGAAGAATATAACAAACCCCGAAAGAGATTAAACGTCACAAAAGAAAGTATAACACCCAAAAATTGATATTAATGTAAAATAGTTGTAAACAAAAGTGTTTAGTGTTGTAAGTAGAAGTGGACCCACTAAGGTTATTGTATAATGGAATAAACAAATCTTCATAATCCCTTATAACTAAGATTTTGGTCTTGGAATATTGTAAAACTCAATTAGAGATAAGATCCAAAAATATAAGTGAACAAGTGCAAGTTATTTCAGTATATTGTATAAACTTCAAGTAGAAGTGTGACTAATACTTCAACTAAGTACATGTGTACCATTAAACAACTTTAAAGTTTTCAATAACTACAGAAATAAGATTTTATAAAAATATTCTTATGAAAACAACTACTAATATTTCTAAGAAGGTGCCACTTTTTATCTAAAAACCTGCATTAAAATGTAAAGGATAAAGGGAGAGCAGGTGGTGAATAAATAAAGTGACAGGGGATAAATCTTTATACCAAAATAAAAACAGATAAGACTGCAACCAAAATAAGTTTAAGAAATAAATAAAAAATAAAGGGCTTGTTATGCTTATGTTAAAGCTCATGAACTCCATAATTCAATGTTGGGAGTAGGATATAAGATTTTATTATTATAAAAATGTTTAATATGTTTAATAATATTAGTCCAGACTAAAATGTCTAAGTATGGATACCATACTCTTTTTATAAAATGTTTATTATATGTTACTAGTAGTAGTTAAAACTAAAATGTCTGAATTTGAATACCATATTGTTAATTTCAAATATTATTTAGGTATTATGAGTATGAATACGATACTACATGTTCTGTTAGTTAATTAAGGAGATTTTAATTAATATTGTATTAAAATAAGAAAGTCAGAAGGGGTATAAACACTGTATTATTCAAAAACATTATATGTAAAACCAGAAAAAATCTAGGCCAAATAGGAAACTCCAACAACATTATAATTGTTAATTAAGTTAAATAAACCAGTTAAACTGATGGAATTTATATAAGGTGAATCAGTCACCAAATATTATAACTAAAACTATACTTTAAAAGGATAGTGTAAAAAGATATATAAAATTATTGCAAAAATTGGAAATATGATTACAAAAATTTCAAAGAGGGGAGTCCCAAATTATGGAATAATATTTAAAAGGATAACTAATTAATAAAATTACAATGAAATAAGGGAAGATAAACATTTTTATTTCAATCGGAGATTGAATACAATCCTATATATAACATATTAAAATAGCATCATTTTATAAAGGACAGGAAGTAATTTTTTAGGCCTACTTTTAAAAGATACAGAAATATGGCTTTTTAGAGACAAAACTTTGTAAAACTATCTTATCTGATATCAAATCAAGCAGCATAAACTGAAGAAAAGGATTATGTATTTATTATTTAATGAAATTAATTAATAACCAAAATATATTCTGTGATATAATGAATCTTTCTTACATGTAGCGGAAGCGATTAAAAATTGAAACAATACATTGCTAATATTAAATTGGCTAAGGTATTTAAGAAAACGAAGGAAGTAAGACAGTTCTTTATTAACGTTCGTAGTGTATGGTTGAGTGAGCTCTAGCTACATAACAACCTATATCGGAACCATTAATAGCGTGTAAAAATTGAACCTAGCCTACAGTAAAATTTTGAGAATTTCGACAGAACAATTTTAAACCTTAACTTTAGTGAAAATTAACCACTACAAACATTGAATCAAGTGAATACACAACCGAACTAGTTAATTAACCATATGAACCTCTAACACCAATAACTAAAACGAACTTTACGACACCAGTAACTTAACATTATCACACACATTTTTCTCGAGTGAATAATAGAACATTGAACGAGAGATACTACAATAACACCAGAAATATTAATCACTACTGCGGAGATGAGGAAGCATATGAAGAGGCAGCTTTATTGGAAGAAAATTTCATCCAGACGATTCCTGTTTTACATCAGCAGCTCCGAAGCGGCCATTTTGACTCCCAGCATGCAAAGCGCACACGGTTACTACTATTAGTCAACTCATCATTGGTTCGAACTTTTCATTTTATAAACATTATATATTATCAAATAACGTTGTAATTTTTAACTATTAAGCTTTTTAATTGTAAATGTTATACTTTCTGACATTACCCCTTCTCTGACTATTATATAATATAACCGTTAAAAGAACCTGAAAAAATTAATATTAAATAATATATGTACCAACAATCGATCGCCCTGTGAACGAGTCGAGCATTATATGATAATCGATTTTAAATCGATACTTTTAAAACATTTGTCAATAAAATTTAGAAATTCTACAATTTGGGTTAAAATTTATTTATAAATTTAATAAATAGAGTATTAGTGAACAACAGGACTATCAGCAAGGCGGCCATTACTCAAGTGGAAGTAATAAATACGAAGAAGAAGAAATACCACTAATCGATCAGTGAATTAGACAATCCTGTTAACGCTGAATTTTAATCCAGTGAACAATAAGCGATATTATTAACAAAATTGACTCAAAGGAACTTAAAATTTTAACACCACACAATTACAAGAATTATTTCCTAAAACATTAAATATCAAAACAAAATTAAAATTTTTTTTTCAAAATTTAAATAACACAATTATTTTTTATTTTGTAAACAACAGAATTTTATTAGGGTTGTTACAATATTTATATATTATATTGGAGTGACAGCTGCTGATATTAAAAAAAGTGGTTGCAGCCATGACTGATAAACAATAAATAAATAAAAAAGAAACAGATTTTAGAACATACAGTGGCAGAGCTAAGAGGGTTAGGAGAAATTCCTCACTGCTAATCTTTAAAACTCATACTCTACAAAAATATACAATTATTAGAGGCATTTCAAAAAAAAAATTGTTGTTAACTAATTATTATTCTCAGAAAACTTCTCCATGTCTCGCCCAATAATTATATACCGGTACCTTTATAAAAATGAAGTTAAAATTATAGCATACTCAGAAAGGATAAATAACATGCTGGCATAGAAATAAAATATCATCTATCTTTTGAAGAAATATTAACTATTAAATATAAAAACTAACAACATCCCATACACACATACAAAAACAAAACCACCAATGGTGTGCCGTTTGAAGAAAAAATGTTTAAATTATGTGTGATGGAAGGAGAGCAACTAGGTTGGCACTCAGATAGCATTTCCTGAGCCGGTGTTACAAGTTTGTCAGGAAGGTTACAAACATAGTTCAAATTTTGGAGGTTGTGCAACCTTCCAATCATAACACCAGTGACCATTGTTACATTGGACAGTTGAGTTGGAGAAATTATGTGGTCTGTAACTGATGTAGTCTTGTGTTCTAAGAAAGCAAGGTGTACAGTTTAACCTATAGTTTAACATTGTTTGGTTTCAGTTAATTTTATCATTGCATCTTCTGTTTACTATACAGTACTTGTTTTGTGTTGGCCTAATCAACATTATTTTGGCAATACGTTGTGCATCTATGTGCACCAATCACTGTAATAAAGATGCTCCAGTTTTTCTATAACATTGCCAATGCTCCAACACATAAAATATTCAGAGGCAGGTTTCCAGGAACTGGAATCAGGAGACACTGAAAAATTGAATGATCTGATGTGGAATAATAACAGCGTGGATGTATTAGATCTCTCATAAAATCCTGATGATGAAGAATAAATTATTAAGAAAGAAGTTGAACTAAAGTGATATTTAACAGTAAAGGAAATGTCAAATGTATTTCAGCCTACCGAGGAATGGCTACAGACTTTTGGTAATGAAGATGCAAACATAGAATAATGCTTCTTGAAAGTACTATGCAGCATAATGAACAGCCTGAGGCTACCAGATAATTTACAAAGAAAAGAAAATGAACACATGTACGAGTCAAACCTTGTAACAGTCAAACCTCCATTCCTACATTAAGGGAGTGGATGTAGCAGCCAAACAGCTGACTATGGTAATGGAAAGTGTGTCCCATCCGTACATCATATCATGCATTACACAGAACAATGAACCATACGAAGAACAGTGAAAATTGTGTAGCATGGATTAATGAAGAAATATATGTAGACTAATGAATGTGTAATGAAGTACTGTAGACCTCCTCACAGTTGTCTTTAAGTATTTAAAATTCCATCCATTTAAACTATTGACTACTATAAGGTTGTCCAATATCTACACAGGATTTATAGAATTACATGTCTAGTTACCCACTATTAACAGATAGTACAACTAATATAATGTTTCATAATGTTCTTCAGATACAAGTAAATGCATTAAAATGCTATTGTCTATGTAGGCCTATATACAATTGCCAACTGTAGGTAATTATATGAATGTGTAAGGCTACTATATTTATATTTGTATGTTTATGTAGTAGTGGTCAATGGCTTAACAACAGGGGGGGGAGAAGCAATCCACCCCCGAGCTATTTAAAATTTCAGTTAAATTCCATAATCACTTAATGTCAGACTATTTTCTAAGCCAGTTGTGTGTGTTAAAATAAGGCTTTTAAATAATTGTAGAAATAAAAGGAATTTTAATATTTGTAAATTAATAAAATTAAGTTAGAACCTTCTTAATAATGATGATGACTTGGGTAAATAATGTACATATTTGTAGCCTTCAAAGAACAATTATGCTCAGCCAGAAAACGAAGACAGAACCTTTGTAAATCTACATTTATCTTTTTACACAGATACAATTAACCTTACCAGGTTGTCTGTCATGACTTCTCTATCCTAATATAGCTAAGGTTTGAACAATCATCTTTGTACAAGGAAATTAGATGTTTCTGGAATTTAATTCAGAAAAATAAGAAGATTTTATTGCTAGATTTTACATAAAAAATAATGTATTGTAACATGAACTATAAGTCATTTAAAACATTCTTAGGACACATCTTTAAACTAAAGTGCAAAGGAATAATAAACTAGGTTTTCAAAATGTTTTCAGAAAGGACTAATTTCACAAAGAAAGATTTATTAAGAATACAAATTTAGAATTAAAGTGACTCATAATAACATGAGATTTATTTTCTTTATTTTTACCCTTATACATCACATTGGTTTACTCAAAAACTTTGAAGAACAAAGAATTTATCTTAATTTATTTATAAAATAATATGGAAGATTGCTGAATTTCTAACTACTCCTAAGGAAAATGGAGGGTACAACATTCAATTTAGTTTCATCCCCCCCACCACCAAGAATCAAATCCTAGTTACGCCACTGGTAGCAATAATAACTCATTAACTAGTGCTAATTCCTTTATACTATTCATTATCACATTAACAAGGCTGCCCATATAAAACTGACCTTGACTGGTTGATTAAATGTACCTTTTTTAAAAATAAAAAGTCACAATACTGATAGTAGTGCTAAAAGTACTATACTGATATTAATATACTATTTAGTTTACTGTATTTATGCTAATTTATCCTCACCACAACAATGAATGGTGGTGAAGAAGTTTTTAAGATATTTTAAAGTCTTAAAACATCAAGCAATTAAACTGTCTAATTAATTGGCATGTCTTATTTGACAGTCGTGAACTTCATATAATTTCCTCCAACTACTACAGTACAGTTTTGTATATACCATTAAAAGGTAAACATTTGTTTATACTGTGAATAGTTAAGTAATAAGACTATTTAATAAATAACTGAAAAGTATGATAAGTAAATTGAAAATATGTAATGAAACTGGTTCCACAACTGACATGAAATTAATTAAAGCTAACACATATTTCAAAGCCATAACAATTTTAGTAAAAAAAGGTCAACAATTTTGAGTGTTATTTTTAGTATAAAGATTTACATAAATAATTAAAAATATTTTCCGTTATGAACACATGGAAATAAAATTATTTTTTTTTTTTACTTAGGTATGTAATTTAATAATTTTAATAAAATTAAGTTATAATAAATACAATATAATTTTATGTTTTATTTTTGAAACAATGGAAAAATTTAATATGAATCGGGCGACTACAAGTATCAACTTAAATTTAACTGTTTAGTCTTAATATATTTGTGAGTGAACATATCTATTAATTACCCAGATTTGTAATTACTACACTTTATGTTAAAAAAAGAATATGCTGTATATGAAATTGAATTTTCAAGGATATTTTGTTGTGATATTTTTGTAATGAATTTCTTTCTGCCCTACTACTGGGGTAACAATAGAGAGTTAAAGCAGCAGGTTTTTTAGTGTAAATCCATACAAGGCTCAATCCATCATACAAAAGGTTGTTGCTTTCCCAATGAATGCTACACCAACTATGAGTGGTGGTGAGGAAGCATCACATGCATTGCCGTGTTAATCAAATGTTTTGAGTTACAGACATTGCTGATTACTTACAGTTGATTTAGTCCTCAGTCCTTTCTTATATTTAAATAATTATATAATTACCTTTTTATCCACTCTAGCGACACAAAGTTTCTTCTAGTTATGACGCGTTTCGGGACTAAGTCCCATCCTCAGATAACACTGATTTTAATATGACAAACTAATACAATATACAATCGTAACCATGATTTGGTTATGTCAATTAAATAAAATAAAATAAAACTTCAAATCGCATGTGAATTGTTATATGAAGCACGGCTGGAGCTCCTGCATGTGTTCACCCTCAACCGCGATCGTCACGCGACTGGTCACGTTCTTATATTGCTTGATTAGATAGGTTGAGTGATTCACAAGGTATATAAATTATATTTAGTTAAGTAACAGACACATCATGGACAACAAAATCCAAGTATATAAATTATTAAGTGTAATTAAAAATGTGACTGTAACTCATTTGTAATTACTATAAATTTTACTTATCACAAGTGAAAAAGAAATTTGAGGTCAATTTGAATTTTAACTGGAAAAGGGCAAATAGAGTAAATTTTATGAAGGAATTTTAATGAGAATTATAGACATATCCAGCAGTGGTAATAAGATTATTTATTATGGACATTTTAGAAAATTAATTGATAATAACAGAGCACTTGATCCTCTCTATTTAGAATGGACTGATAAATGATATTTATCTCTACAAAAAATAATATATATATATAAATATAACGGATCGTTACAGCTGTCGCCGTTTCTCCGTCCCCAAATTCCATTGTAACCTATCATAGTATGTAAGTTCTTCTAAATTTCTTGGAACCATTGCTTCTGCTACGTCATCTCGCCAACTCCTCCATGGACGTTCTCTTTTCCTCCTCACCAGTGGAGCCATTCCAGTATTTTGCGGAGCCATCTGTGATCTTCCATTCTCTTCACATGCCCAAACCAAGTCAATTGTCTTCTTTCTATTTAATCTATTGTTTTCTTTCTATTTCATCTACTTCTATCACAAAAAATAATATAAGGAGTGTAATACAAGGGGAGAGGGGACCTCTTCCACTCAATTCTCAACTTGGTATTCAAGTGGTGCACCTTGTTATCACCAGAGTAGAGGAGTCCCCTCTGCCCAAGCAAAAATAGCCTCCTTAGGGGGTGAATGAGTGGGTAAAGTTCAGGAGCACCTCTACGCTTTTGGGGTAGAAAAATATCTGTAAAGTAGATAAACCATCAAATGACCAAACAACCCTATTTGACTCTGAAGGAAAAGGATACATTGGAGTATGTTTTGAGTCTATTGAAGAATGGCTTCATTGAAGATCTGATATCAAATAGTCACAGATAGCAATTACTTATTGATTAACTGGTTGCTGTACTGTGGTGTGGAAAGACAGGAGAACCCATCATATTAGTATACTCAAAGTAGCAAGAAGTAATATGTTTGTCTCAATCTAAATATTCTGGAAATTGACTGGCTTGTAACAATAGCAGATGGAAAATTGTCAGCCAATCATTAGACTGAGTAGAGAGATAACTAATGTCATATAGTAGAATTAATAATTTTTTTCTGTAACTGCTGATCCCATTAAAAATATTATAAATCATTACCAATTGAGCTTTGTTATTTATTATTCTGATTTGGTTTGTGATGGATATGAGCTACCACATAATGTATTGCGATGTATAGTTGTTACATAGAATAAGTAGTCAAGATATACTGTACTGGAATGAAGTGGGTTTATTAATGATGCTATTCTTTTAGAACAATCTACTGACCTTTTAATCCCAGTCTGTAAAAAATAATTAATCTGTCTCTGTTGACTTTGTAACACAACTAAAAAATTCTTTCTCTACAATGAAATAAATTGATATTTAAAAGTGCTTTTTGTCTTACTTACTATAAAGTCTTTACTAATGTGATAGAGTATTTCTTTTAAATAATTTTCTTTGTTTTATTGTACATAAATATTTTAGGTTTACTTTCCTTTAATGTCAACTGCAGATCCTTCAGAAAACTGGTTGATCCTGTATGATCCTGTATCTGGGTGAGTTGATATACTCCGTCTGGCATCAGGGTTGCTTTTGGGAATTTAGATGTTTCTCATGAGCACAGTTATATACTTTCACTGTGAACAGACATACTGACCCTGGCAGCCTGCAGCAACAGCCTGTCAATGAGTCAGAGGGTACATGAATAATAAATCGTGAATGTAAAAATGTGTGCGTGTGCTAAGCTTGTAGACCGGCAGGCAGTGGGGGGGACTTTTCAATTGGGGGAGTGCTGAGACTTTTGGGGGGGATTTGCGCATTGGGCCTTGGGGGGGGGATGGGCACCCCTGAGCGTAAAAATACTTAAAACTAACATTTTTAACAATGTTCCTTATCAAGCAATTTATATGTTCAAACCTGCAACTACTTCTTATTCACACAGTGTCTTTCATGCTATCATATGCTTTTACTCATAACTACATTACACGTGCAATTAGAATGTCCATTGAAGTATATTGTAACGTTACATAACCCGGTCCCAATAATTTAACCCATGATAACATAGAGGTCAGAAATAAAACCTATGGCTCGCTCAAAATTAAATTATATCACTCACCATGACAAACAAGTCGAGTGATATATGGTGCACAGTGAGTTATAGTGTACCCATGGAGGTAAAAGTAAAAGTGAAAGTGAAAGTAACTTGTTACAGAACTGTGCTGTAGGTTTGGAAATTATAAAACTATAAGAGTAGGCTATGATACTAATAACTGATCTTGTATTTTATTTTGTTTATTGTAATATTTATATTGTATGAACAACTAATTGTTATACCCAAGTTAATATTATATTTTTTCAAATAATTGTGTTAGATTATAAGAAAACCCAGGGTTAGTTTTAAAAGACATAAAAATTTAAATACCAAAAGATAATAAAAAATTAAAATAATCCTATGAAGGAAATGGCAACAGGAAGTAGTGCCGTGTAGGAATACTATGAGAGACTAAATAAATAATATATAAATTTATTTAAAGATAATAAAAATTATCAAATACTTATATACTATGTCATAAGAAAATGAACCAAACTTTATTATGTAAACTAAATTGGTAAAGAAACCGGAATGGAAAGGAATTATTTTTCCATAAATAAAATATAAATTTATAATAATTACAAACTGCCTGTATAATAAAAATACTATGTGTTACTAACAGTGATAAAAATAACAAGTATTGTTGGAGAAGAAAGAATTTTGAACTAAAAACTGTAGAGTTGAAAAAATGATGCTACTACATTTATAATAAAAAATAACCTTTTCGGAACTTGAGAGGAGTGCAAATTGATACAAAAATAACTAGCCGCATGAACACTTCAAAATCATCCATGATTTATCCAAATTAAATGGTTATATTCATTAATAAACAGTGAAAGAAGACATTCTGATGAGCCAACATGGTTTCGGCCTAGTTCTAATTGACGTTTGAGAATTCGCCAAACGGTAAGAAAATTATAATGCAAGACGGACCTCACCACAGAAAAAGCTTCAATCCAGTAAGAATCATACGGAGCGAGGTAATATAAACATTTTTTTGTAATAATTCAAGAAGAAAACGCATACCGAACATTGAGATTGAAAATAAAATAGTCATGTAAACATATGTTTTTAAAGTAAACAAACGCACGCTGCACTCTTACGGACATTCCAGGAACTACATACTACACGAAAAAATAAACAAATTATTTAATAATTTTTTCGGTATTTGTAAAGCATAGTAATTATCCATTTCTGACACTCTCGTAACAAAAAGAACTTACCCTGAACCCTGGGGAATTATTAAGAATTATATATTAATTGATGTTTATTTTAAATAGTAAAATTATGAAACAAAACCATATAGGTTTTTCTCTTTAAACAATTCCGTGTTTGATCTGTGAAGTCGAGATTCTGTTTTATTGAAGGAAAGATCAATTGTAAGACTTGTATTTTGGTGGCAGGAAACAATAAACTAATAATATAAATAAATGATATTATTGAAAAATAATCCTGAATAATAAAATGTGTTATAATTTTTGTAGTGGGTAGATGTAATAAATTTCAGCAACAACAGAATAAATCAAAACCTCGGATCAAATTTTGCTATGGTGTAAGCTGGTTGAACTATACGTAGAAACTTATCTCACCATCAGCTGATTTAAATCACAGCGAACAATTTGAGAAGATCCGAAATCGTCTAAGCCAAGCGTAAATAATTGGTACTTACTCTCTCTTCTTCATAAGGCTGAACAACTTCCCTCCTTGACCCCAAATTACACACTCTCGATTTCTATTTAGATTAAGTCACACAAAATAACAAAAAATAGAAAAATCCTTTATTTATACTTTTAAAACGTCAGTTATTATAATTCAGAAGTGACGCATACTAAGTGAGGCATATAATATAACTCAACTGTACCTCACTGCATTACGTTACAGAATTGGCGCTCAACGTAAAAGGGCGGTAATTAGAAAAGAATTTTGATATTTAATAAAAAAAAAATCAGAATGATCACAGTTGCACACCACTATGTAAAAATTATCCCAATTAGCGCTTTCAAGCTTCACAGCCCATCGTCAGATTGGAATAGACACAAAATAAGTGGAAACAACCCCTTCACCCCTCTCCCCCACCATGCTCACACACAACAAGCTATAATATAAATGACCCTTCCCCACCCCCTAAACCCTGTCCCACCATCTGTGGAGTTACATATTTTTTCTAGCAAATTCCTTGTGTTTCAGTGTTGTGTGTGTGTGTGTGTGTGTGTGTGTGTGTGTGTGTGTGTGTGTGTGTGCATCCTTTTAAACTACCCACTTCCTCTCCACACAGGTGGGTCAGTCAACACCCTTATTTTAAAACATCCAAATAGTACTATGCAAAATAATTCTTAATATTATCTATCTGTCCTCTATCATTTACTTCTTAATCATGTTATAAAATATTTCTTCATTATCAAATTTAATTTTAATATTAATTAAATTGTCTAACCCTTTTTCTCTCTCTTTCAATATTTCTAACTCCTCTCTAAGCTTCCTTTCAACTGTGTTATTCACTACTTTTACAATTTCGTATTCTTCCAAAGGATTAACAAACTTATGGTTGTCTTCTATGAAATGTCTTGCATATAACGAATTGGTTGTTCTATTACCTTCTCCACGTTTGTGGTCAGACAACCTGCATACGAATTTCCGTCCTGTCTCTCCTAGGTACACCTTGTTGCAGTCTTTACATTTTAATTTATAAATTCCGCTTTTCTGTAATACTGGAATTTTTTCTATATTCTTATTCCTTATCTTATCAAATACCGTTTCACATTTTTTAATAGCTATATCTACTCCATATTTATTAAAACATTTTATAATTTTTCTAGTATGTGAACCTATGTATGTCAATGACCCTGCATAAATATGGAGTAGATATAGCTATTAAAAAATGTGAAACGGTATTTGATAAGATAAGGAATAAGAATATAGAAAAAATTCCAGTATTACAGAAAAGCGGAATTTATAAATTAAAATGTAAAGACTGCAACAAGGTGTACCTAGGAGAGACAGGACGGAAATTCGTATGCAGGTTGTCTGACCACAAACGTGGAGAAGGTAATAGAACAACCAATTCGTTATATGCAAGACATTTCATAGAAGACAACCATAAGTTTGTTAATCCTTTGGAAGAATACGAAATTGTAAAAGTAGTGAATAACACAGTTGAAAGGAAGCTTAGAGAGGAGTTAGAAATATTGAAAGAGAGAGAAAAAGGGTTAGACAATTTAATTAATATTAAAATTAAATTTGATAATGAAGAAATATTTTATAACATGATTAAGAAGTAAATGATAGAGGACAGATAGATAATATTAAGAATTATTTTGCATAGTACTATTTGGATGTTTTAAAATAAGGGTGTTGACTGACCCACGTGTGTGGAGAGGAAGTGGGTAGTTTAAAAGGATGCACACACACACACACACACACACACACACACACACACACACACACACACACACACACACACACACACACACACACACACACACACACACACACACACACACACACACACACACACACACACACACACACACACACAACACTGAAACACAAGGAATTTGCTAGAAAAAATATGTAACTCCACAGATGGTTGGACAGGGTTTAGGGGGTGGGGAAGGGTCATTTATATTATAGCTTGTTGTGTGTAAGCATGGTGGGGGAGAGGGGTGAAGGGGTTGTTTCCACTTATTTTGTGTCTATTCCAATCTGACGATGGGCTGTGAAGCTTGAAAGCGCTAATTGGGATAATTTTTACATAGTGGTGTGCAACTGTGATCATTCTGATTGTGATTTCAACCACTAACACAAATTTCTTCATTAAACGTCTGTTAAAAAAAAAAATATTCCAAAAAATCTAATTATCGTTGGCAGTTACGAGAAAACAAGAAATGCATAATACCCGAGGCAAATCGAAGAAGAGGGCAGAAGAAAAGGAGATTGAAGAAGGTGGACAGGAACAAGAAATAGAATTAGTCACGGACAGTGAAATGGACCAACAGACAGGTGATACAGAAGAAACCGAAGTAGTTATGGATACGGAAACGGAAATAATTGAAGAGGATGCCCAAGGGGATCAACCAGATAAATCCAACCAAAAAGAAGATATAAGCATACAGGAGATGTTAAGAATTATAATGGAAGGGAATAACAAGATCCAGGAAGATAATAAGCGAACCAATGAGGAAAATAAAGAAAATTTTAGGAGACAGGAGGAAAAATTTGATAAAATAGAGGAGAACTCAAGGAAACAAAATGAAACCTTGAGCGAGAAATTTGATAAAATAGATGAGAACTCAAGGAAACAAAATGAAACCTTGAGCGAAAAATTTGACAAAATAGATGAGAATTTTAAGAAACAGGAAGAGAACTCTAGGAAGCAAAATGAAACTTTGAGGGATAGTTTAAAACAAATGGAGAAAATAAACGAAGAAAATTTAAAACAATTTGAGGGTAAAATGGAGAGTTTCAACAAGGAATTAAGAGAAAATCTAGAGAGTAAAATTGAACTGGTCAGTAATACGCTAAGCCAAAGAGTAGATGAATATAAGGAAGAGGCAGAGAAGAAATTAATAGAAACTAACCAAAGATTAGATAAAACTGAAGAGAAGATGGAACTAATTAAAACAGGAGTCGAGGCACGAATGGAAAAGGAAGAACAGAATAATCAAGTCGTGTAATGGCCATACGACAAGAAAACAATGACCAATTAGATAGTGTCAAAAGCAGTCTAAACTGTAGATTTTCAGAGTTTCATAAAACAGTAGAGAATGTAAAAAATCAGTGTGATAGCCAAGCAGAGAAATTAGATAGTTTGCAACAAATACAAACCAATTTTCAATGTGATGTAGATAGAATAAGTGCTAGATCCGCATGCAGCAGTCATCAGGTTTATCCAGATAGTAAGGAAAGTGTAAACTTTCGGGATTATCGCAGAAACCCACTTGAATTTTTAGGGAGAGTAGACGAAATTTTGAACAGATCAAAGGAGAATCGATGGAATATGATAAAAGGTCTATTAGACGAATCGTTCAAAAATATCAATGATAATTGGTGGACAGCAATTAGGAACGAGGTGTGTGATTATGGGGGTTTCAAAACTATGTTCAAACTTAAGTACTGGTCAGAATCAGTACAAAACATTATTAGGGACGATATCTGTCATGGTAGGTATGACCGTACAGTGGGACAAACACCTACTGCTTACTTTTTAGGGAAGGTGTGTATCGCAAAGTATTTAGACCCTAAGATACCTGAAGAGTGTCTAGTGACCAAAATGGCGTATCATTTCGAAGAGAAGATCATTAGTGCACGCTTAAGTGGACAAATAAAAACTATTGGAGGCATGGAAACGCTGCTAGAAAATTATGAACAGGAATCTTATTATAGGAGAAGTAGATGGAGGTCAGGGAATACCGAGGAGCGGAAGAATGAACCACCTAGAGATAATCGACCTAGAGTCAATTATGTACATGCTAATAACAATTATTACAGTAATAGTTACCAAGGAAGATGTCCGTATTTTAACCAGAGACAAAATTATGATCGAAGAGATGAGAGAAACAACTACAACAGACAACAATGGAATGATCATGACGAATATAGGAGGTCCAGAAGTGGAGATAGAAATAGGGACATACCTTCGGGAGATCCACCAAATGACAATCAGGGAACTAATCAAGCCCAAGTAAATTATCTAATGGCTGATGAGAGGGATTCGAGGAGACCCGATGAACAGCAACAAAGAAAAGTGGACAAACGAGTTGACCATGGGAAAAATCAAGGGTCTAATCCTGGTCCCAGTAATAAAGATGAGAGGCTATATACATACGATAATATTGAAATGTATGGTAGTGATCCGCAATGGGGCAATCCAATAGCGAATTTTATTGACAAGTTTAATCAACAGAATCCACGGGAAAAATATAAGAGTGGATCAATCCGTGTTGTGAATGATACCGAAAATGGTTAAACTAATGTTAAATGAAATATTGAGAAAAAGTATTGAAGAGACTAAAACCCCAAAATTCTAAAAAACTGTAAGGACAACTTACTCAACAATTTATCCAGGAACAAGACGATTTAATAAAAACTACGTAAGGACAATTTACTAAATATTTTGAAACAATATAATTTAAAATACAAAGACAAAACACCAAGAAAATGTAAGAACAGATTATATAATTTAATTATAAATAACTGATTTAAACTGAAATAATAGGAAAAAGTAATATTTTTAATGGTAACAAACAGAAGAAAAATTAAATGAACAAAAACAATTGATGGTAATGTGCTCAGATAAGAAGAATAAAGAATAATTTAATGACTCCAATGAAACTGAAGGAGGATGATAATTAATACAATGATTAGAATTTCTCAGAATTGAAGATTATATAAGAAGAAATGATACGGAGAATTATGTCACAAGAAGTAAAGTCAAAAGAATTTTAACATAAGGCCTATCAATAATGTTATATGCTATTAGTTGATGGAAAAGAAGAAGGAATCAAGGAGAAGAAGAAATATATAAATAAATACAAACAGCTACAGTATGAAGAATCCCAAAAGTGTTTGGTACTAGTCGCTAATTGACTACTACTTATAATTTTTTTATTTTTATGTATTGACCGTAGAAATGCTCCGGCAATAATTTTTATGAGCAGGGATGATGTTCCCCTGGTCTCAGAAGGTGTAAGGATGGACAGCAGTGTATGGACCCAGAGTGGCCACCCTACTGGTACCACCGCACAAGATAGGGAAAAATGTTAGGGAAATTGAATATTTAAGGGATAATAATTATAAAATAGCTGAAAAGAGTGATATTGGATTCCAGAAGTATAGATGAAGAAAATAGAAGGAAGATAGCAGACTGAAGCTTAATTGATAAAGCTAATTTATAGAAGTAAATAGAAATGAGTGTTAAAACAAGTTTAATATGATTAGTGTGACCAGTCCTTATCAAATAAAATGTGGAAGTACCACTACCCAGAAATGAATAATTGATGAATTTGCCTCCAAGAGAGAGAGAGAGTATAGTAAGAAAACAGCAATTACCACCAGTCTGAATTACCAATCAGAGTTTATAATCAGTCAGAAATAAAACACTATTATGAAGATAAAGAAGAGTTAAGAAAATGGAAATAATCAACAATTTATTTTAATAAACAAGTAATACCAAAATAAATTTGTTCTAGTGGGGGGGGCTTTATGTAACGTTACATAACCCGGTCCCAATAATTTAACCCATGATAACATAGAGGTCAGAAATAAAACCTATGGCTCGCTCAAAATTAAATTATATCACTCACCATGACAAACAATTCGAGTGATATATGGTGCACAGTGAGTTATAGTGTACCCATGGAGGTAAAAGTAAAAGTGAAAGTGAAAGTAACTTGTTACAGAACTGTGCTGTAGGTTTGGAAATTATAAAACTATAAGAGTAGGCTATGATACTAATAACTGATCTTGTATTTTATTTTGTTTATTGTAATATTTATATTGTATGAACAACTAATTGTTATACCCAAGTTAATATTATATTTTTTCAAATAATTGTGTTAGATTATAAGAAAACCCAGGGTTAGTTTTAAAAGACATAAAAATTTAAATACCAAAAGATAATAAAAAATTAAAATAATCCTATGAAGGAAATGGCAACAGGAAGTAGTGCCGTGTAGGAATACTATGAGAGACTAAATAAATAATATATAAATTTATTTAAAGATAATAAAAATTATCAAATACTTATATACTATGTCATAAGAAAATGAACCAAACTTTATTATGTAAACTAAATTGGTAAAGAAACCGGAATGGAAGGAATTATTTTTCCATAAATAAAATATAAATTTATAATAATTACAAACTGCCTGTATAATAAAAATACTATGTGTTACTAACAGTGATAAAAATAACAAGTATTGTTGGAGAAGAAAGAATTTTGAACTAAAAACTGTAGAGTTGAAAAAATGATGCTACTACATTTATAATAAAAAATAACCTTTTCGGAACTTGAGAGGAGTGCAAATTGATACAAAAATAACTAGCCGCATGAACACTTCAAAATCATCCATGATTTATCCAAATTAAATGGTTATATTCATTAATAAACAGTGAAAGAAGACATTCTGATGAGCCAACATGGTTTCGGCCTAGTTCTAATTGACGTTTGAGAATTCGCCAAACGGTAAGAAAATTATAACGCAAGACGGACCTCACCACAGAAAAAGCTTCAATCCAGTAAGAATCATACGGAGCGAGGTAATATAAACATTTTTTTGTAATAATTCAAGAAGAAAACGCATACCGAACATTGAGATTGAAAATAAAATAGTCATGTAAACATATGTTTTTAAAGTAAACAAACGCACGCTGCACTCTTACGGACATTCCAGGAACTACATACTACACGAAAAAATAAACAAATTATTTAATAATTTTTTCGGTATTTGTAAAGCATAGTAATTATCCATTTCTGACACTCTCGTAACAAAAAGAACTTACCCTGAACCCTGGGGAATTATTAAGAATTATATATTAATTGATGTTTATTTTAAATAGTAAAATTATGAAACAAAACCATATAGGTTTTTCTCTTTAAACAATTCCGTGTTTGATCTGTGAAGTTGAGATTCTGTTTTATTGAAGGAAAGATCAATTGTAAGACTTGTATTTTGGTGGCAGGAAACAATAAACTAATAATATAAATAAATGATATTATTGAAAAATAATCCTGAATAATAAAATGTGTTATAATTTTTGTAGTGGGTAGATGTAATAAATTTCAGCAACAACAGAATAAATCAAAACCTCGGATCAAATTTTGCTATGGTGTAAGCTGGTTGAACTATACGTAGAAACTTATCTCACCATCAGCTGATTTAAATCACAGCGAACAATTTGAGAAGATCCGAAATCGTCTAAGCCAAGCGTAAATAATTGGTACTTACTCTCTCTTGTTCATAAGGCTGAACAACTTCCCTCCTTGACCCCAAATTACACACTCTCGATTTCTATTTAGATTAAGTCACACAAAATAACAAAAAATAGAAAAATCCTTTATTTATACTTTTAAAACGTCAGTTATTATAATTCAGAAGTGACGCATACTAAGTGAGGCATATAATATAACTCAACTGTACCTCACTGCATTACGTTACAGAATTGGCGCTCAACGTAAAAGGGCGGTAATTAGAAAAGAATTTTGATATTTAATAAAAAAAAAAATCAGAATGATCACAGTTGCACACCACTATGTAAAAATTATCCCAATTAGCGCTTTCAAGCTTCACAGCCCATCGTCAGATTGGAATAGACACAAAATAAGTGGAAACAACCCCTTCACCCCTCTCCCCCACCATGCTCACACACAACAAGCTATAATATAAATGACCCTTCCCCACCCCCTAAACCCTGTCCCACCATCTGTGGAGTTACATATTTTTTCTAGCAAATTCCTTGTGTTTCAGTGTTGTGTGTGTGTGTGTGTGTGTGTGTGTGTGTGTGTGTGTGTGTGTGTGTGTGTGTGTGTGTGTGTGTGTGTGTGCATCCTTTTAAACTACCCACTTCCTCTCCACACACGTGGGTCAGTCAACACCCTTATTTTAAAACATCCAAATAGTACTATGCAAAATAATTCTTAATATTATCTATCTGTCCTCTATCATTTACTTCTTAATCATGTTATAAAATATTTCTTCATTATCAAATTTAATTTTAATATTAATTAAATTGTCTAACCCTTTTTCTCTCTCTTTCAATATTTCTAACTCCTCTCTAAGCTTCCTTTCAACTGTGTTATTCACTACTTTTACAATTTCGTATTCTTCCAAAGGATTAACAAACTTATGGTTGTCTTCTATGAAATGTCTTGCATATAACGAATTGGTTGTTCTATTACCTTCTCCATGTTTGTGGTCAGACAACCTGCATACGAATTTCCGTCCTGTCTCTCCTAGGTACACCTTGTTGCAGTCTTTACATTTTAATTTATAAATTCCGCTTTTCTGTAATACTGGAATTTTTTCTATATTCTTATTCCTTATCTTATCAAATACCGTTTCACATTTTTTAATAGCTATATCTACTCCATATTTATTAAAACATTTTATAATTTTTCTAGTATGTGAACCTATGTATGTCAATGACCCTGCATAAATATGGAGTAGATATAGCTATTAAAAAATGTGAAACGGTATTTGATAAGATAAGGAATAAGAATATAGAAAAAATTCCAGTATTACAGAAAAGCGGAATTTATAAATTAAAATGTAAAGACTGCAACAAGGTGTACCTAGGAGAGACAGGACGGAAATTCGTATGCAGGTTGTCTGACCACAAACGTGGAGAAGGTAATAGAACAACCAATTCGTTATATGCAAGACATTTCATAGAAGACAACCATAAGTTTGTTAATCCTTTGGAAGAATACGAAATTGTAAAAGTAGTGAATAACACAGTTGAAAGGAAGCTTAGAGAGGAGTTAGAAATATTGAAAGAGAGAGAAAAAGGGTTAGACAATTTAATTAATATTAAAATTAAATTTGATAATGAAGAAATATTTTATAACATGATTAAGAAGTAAATGATAGAGGACAGATAGATAATATTAAGAATTATTTTGCATAGTACTATTTGGATGTTTTAAAATAAGGGTGTTGACTGACCCACGTGTGTGGAGAGGAAGTGGGTAGTTTAAAAGGATGCACACACACACACACACACACACACACACACACACACACACACACACACACACACACACACACACACACACACACACACACACACACACACACACACACACACACACACACACACACACAACACTGAAACACAAGGAATTTGCTAGAAAAAATATGTAACTCCACAGATGGTTGGACAGGGTTTAGGGGGTGGGGAAGGGTCATTTATATTATAGCTTGTTGTGTGTGAGCATGGTGGGGGAGAGGGGTGAAGGGGTTGTTTCCACTTATTTTGTGTCTATTCCAATCTGACGATGGGCTGTGAAGCTTGAAAGCGCTAATTGGGATAATTTTTACATAGTGGTGTGCAACTGTGATCATTCTGATTGTGATTTCAACCACTAACACAAATTTCTTCATTAAACGTCTGTTAAAAAAAAAATATTCCAAAAAATCTAATTATCGTTGGCAGTTACGAGAAAACAAGAAATGCATAATACCCGAGGCAAATCGAAGAAGAGGGCAGAAGAAAAGGAGATTGAAGAAGGTGGACAGGAACAAGAAATAGAATTAGTCACGGACAGTGAAATGGACCAACAGACAGGTGATACAGAAGAAACCGAAGTAGTTATGGATACGGAAACGGAAATAATTGAAGAGGATGCCCAAGGGGATCAACCAGATAAATCCAACCAAAAAGAAGATATAAGCATACAGGAGATGTTAAGAATTATAATGGAAGGGAATAACAAGATCCAGGAAGATAATAAGCGAACCAATGAGGAAAATAAAGAAAATTTTAGGAGACAGGAGGAAAAATTTGATAAAATAGAGGAGAACTCAAGGAAACAAAATGAAACCTTGAGCGAGAAATTTGATAAAATAGATGAGAACTCAAGGAAACAAAATGAAACCTTGAGCGAAAAATTTGACAAAATAGATGAGAATTTTAAGAAACAGGAAGAGAACTCTAGGAAGCAAAATGGAACTTTGAGGGATAGTTTAAAACAAATGGAGAAAATAAACGAAGAAAATTTAAAACAATTTGAGGGTAAAATGGAGAGTTTCAACAAGGAATTAAGAGAAAATCTAGAGAGTAAAATTGAACTGGTCAGTAATACGCTAAGCCAAAGAGTAGATGAATATAAGGAAGAGGCAGAGAAGAAATTAATAGAAACTAACCAAAGATTAGATAAAACTGAAGAGAAGATGGAACTAATTAAAACAGGAGTCGAGGCACGAATGGAAAAGGAAGAACAGAATAATCAAGTCGTGTAATGGCCATACGACAAGAAAACAATGACCAATTAGATAGTGTCAAAAGCAGTCTAAACTGTAGATTTTCAGAGTTTCATAAAACAGTAGAGAATGTAAAAAATCAGTGTGATAGCCAAGCAGAGAAATTAGATAGTTTGCAACAAATACAAACCAATTTTCAATGTGATGTAGATAGAATAAGTGCTAGATCCGCATGCAGCAGTCATCAGGTTTATCCAGATAGTAAGGAAAGTGTAAACTTTCGGGATTATCGCAGAAACCCACTTGAATTTTTAGGGAGAGTAGACGAAATTTTGAACAGATCAAAGGAGAATCGATGGAATATGATAAAAGGTCTATTAGACGAATCGTTCAAAAATATCAATGATAATTGGTGGACAGCAATTAGGAACGAGGTGTGTGATTATGGGGGTTTCAAAACTATGTTCAAACTTAAGTACTGGTCAGAATCAGTACAAAACATTATTAGGGACGATATCTGTCATGGTAGGTATGACCGTACAGTGGGACAAACACCTACTGCTTACTTTTTTAGGGAAGGTGTGTATCGCAAAGTATTTAGACCCTAAGATACCTGAAGAGTGTCTAGTGACCAAAATGGCGTATCATTTCGAAGAGAAGATCATTAGTGCACGCTTAAGTGGACAAATAAAAACTATTGGAGGCATGGAAACGCTGCTAGAAAATTATGAACAGGAATCTTATTATAGGAGAAGTAGATGGAGGTCAGGGAATACCGAGGAGCGGAAGAATGAACCACCTAGAGATAATCGACCTAGAGTCAATTATGTACATGCTAATAACAATTATTACAGTAATAGTTACCAAGGAAGATGTCCGTATTTTAACCAGAGACAAAATTATGATCGAAGAGATGAGAGAAACAACTACAACAGACAACAATGGAATGATCATGACGAATATAGGAGGTCCAGAAGTGGAGATAGAAATAGGGACATACCTTCGGGAGATCCACCAAATGACAATCAGGGAACTAATCAAGCCCAAGTAAATTATCTAATGGCTGATGAGAGGGATTCGAGGAGACCCGATGAACAGCAACAAAGAAAAGTGGACAAACGAGTTGACCATGGGAAAAATCAAGGGTCTAATCCTGGTCCCAGTAATAAAGATGAGAGGCTATATACATACGATAATATTGAAATGTATGGTAGTGATCCGCAATGGGGCAATCCAATAGCGAATTTTATTGACAAGTTTAATCAACAGAATCCACGGGAAAAATATAAGAGTGGATCAATCCGTGTTGTGAATGATACCGAAAATGGTTAAACTAATGTTAAATGAAATATTGAGAAAAAGTATTGAAGAGACTAAAACCCCAAAATTCTAAAAAACTGTAAGGACAACTTACTCAACAATTTATCCAGGAACAAGACGATTTAATAAAAACTACGTAAGGACAATTTACTAAATATTTTGAAACAATATAATTTAAAATACAAAGACAAAACACCAAGAAAATGTAAGAACAGATTATATAATTTAATTATAAATAACTGATTTAAACTGAAATAATAGGAAAAAGTAATATTTTTAATGGTAACAAACAGAAGAAAAATTAAATGAACAAAAACAATTGATGGTAATGTGCTCAGATAAGAAGAATAAAGAATAATTTAATGACTCCAATGAAACTGAAGGAGGATGATAATTAATACAATGATTAGAATTTCTCAGAATTGAAGATTATATAAGAAGAAATGATACGGAGAATTATGTCACAAGAAGTAAAGTCAAAAGAATTTTAACATAAGGCCTATCAATAATGTTATATGCTATTAGTTGATGGAAAAGAAGAAGGAATCAAGGAGAAGAAGAAATATATAAATAAATACAAACAGCTACAGTATGAAGAATCCCAAAAGTGTTTGGTACTAGTCGCTAATTGACTACTACTTATAATTTTTTTATTTTTATGTATTGACCGTAGAAATGCTCCGGCAATAATTTTTATGAGCAGGGATGATGTTCCCCTGGTCTCAGAAGGTGTAAGGATGGACAGCAGTGTATGGACCCAGAGTGGCCACCCTACTGGTACCACCGCACAAGATAGGGAAAAATGTTAGGGAAATTGAATATTTAAGGGATAATAATTATAAAATAGCTGAAAAGAGTGATATTGGATTCCAGAAGTATAGATGAAGAAAATAGAAGGAAGATAGCAGACTGAAGCTTAATTGATAAAGCTAATTTATAGAAGTAAATAGAAATGAGTGTTAAAACAAGTTTAATATGATTAGTGTGACCAGTCCTTATCAAATAAAATGTGGAAGTACCACTACCCAGAAATGAATAATTGATGAATTTGCCTCCAAGAGAGAGAGAGAGTATAGTAAGAAAACAGCAATTACCACCAGTCTGAATTACCAATCAGAGTTTATAATCAGTCAGAAATAAAACACTATTATGAAGATAAAGAAGAGTTAAGAAAATGGAAATAATCAACAATTTATTTTAATAAACAAGTAATACCAAAATAAATTTGTTCTAGTGGGGGGGGGCTTTATGTAACGTTACATAACCCGGTCCCAATAATTTAACCCATGATAACATAGAGGTCAGAAATGGCTCGCTCAAAATTAAATTATATCACTCACCATGACAAACAATTCGAGTGATATATGGTGCACAGTGAGTTATAGTGTACCCATGGAGGTAAAAGTAAAAGTGAAAGTGAAAGTAACTTGTTACAGAACTGTGCTGTAGGTTTGGAAATTATAAAACTATAAGAGTAGGCTATGATACTAATAACTGATCTTGTATTTTATTTTGTTTATTGTAATATTTATATTGTATGAACAACTAATTGTTATACCCAAGTTAATATTATATTTTTTCAAATAATTGTGTTAGATTATAAGAAAACCCAGGGTTAGTTTTAAAAGACATAAAAATTTAAATACCAAAAGATAATAAAAAATTAAAATAATCCTATGAAGGAAATGGCAACAGGAAGTAGTGCCGTGTAGGAATACTATGAGAGACTAAATAAATAATATATAAATTTATTTAAAGATAATAAAAATTATCAAATACTTATATACTATGTCATAAGAAAATGAACCAAACTTTATTATGTAAACTAAATTGGTAAAGAAACCGGAATGGAAGGAATTATTTTTCCATAAATAAAATATAAATTTATAATAATTACAAACTGCCTGTATAATAAAAATACTATGTGTTACTAACAGTGATAAAAATAACAAGTATTGTTGGAGAAGAAAGAATTTTGAACTAAAAACTGTAGAGTTGAAAAAATGATGCTACTACATTTATAATAAAAAATAACCTTTTCGGAACTTGAGAGGAGTGCAAATTGATACAAAAATAACTAGCCGCATGAACACTTCAAAATCATCCATGATTTATCCAAATTAAATGGTTATATTCATTAATAAACAGTGAAAGAAGACATTCTGATGAGCCAACATGGTTTCGGCCTAGTTCTAATTGACGTTTGAGAATTCGCCAAACGGTAAGAAAATTATAACGCAAGACGGACCTCACCACAGAAAAAGCTTCAATCCAGTAAGAATCATACGGAGCGAGGTAATATAAACATTTTTTTGTAATAATTCAAGAAGAAAACGCATACCGAACATTGAGATTGAAAATAAAATAGTCATGTAAACATATGTTTTTAAAGTAAACAAACGCACGCTGCACTCTTACGGACATTCCAGGAACTACATACTACACGAAAAAATAAACAAATTATTTAATAATTTTTTCGGTATTTGTAAAGCATAGTAATTATCCATTTCTGACACTCTCGTAACAAAAAGAACTTACCCTGAACCCTGGGGAATTATTAAGAATTATATATTAATTGATGTTTATTTTAAATAGTAAAATTATGAAACAAAACCATATAGGTTTTTCTCTTTAAACAATTCCGTGTTTGATCTGTGAAGTCGAGATTCTGTTTTATTGAAGGAAAGATCAATTGTAAGACTTGTATTTTGGTGGCAGGAAACAATAAACTAATAATATAAATAAATGATATTATTGAAAAATAATCCTGAATAATAAAATGTGTTATAATTTTTGTAGTGGGTAGATGTAATAAATTTCAGCAACAACAGAATAAATCAAAACCTCGGATCAAATTTTGCTATGGTGTAAGCTGGTTGAACTATACGTAGAAACTTATCTCACCATCAGCTGATTTAAATCACAGCGAACAATTTGAGAAGATCCGAAATCGTCTAAGCCAAGCGTAAATAATTGGTACTTACTCTCTCTTCTTCATAAGGCTGAACAACTTCCCTCCTTGACCCCAAATTACACACTCTCGATTTCTATTTAGATTAAGTCACACAAAATAACAAAAAATAGAAAAATCCTTTATTTATACTTTTAAAACGTCAGTTATTATAATTCAGAAGTGACGCATACTAAGTGAGGCATATAATATAACTCAACTGTACCTCACTGCATTACGTTACAATATATAATAATGTATATATGTCGTATTATTAATAATTTCGTAGGATTTATAAATGTATTCACTCAAGACACTGAAGGACTGGCAGAAGAAAATACATTTTTTATAAGAAAAAAACTTGATTTTAGATATCTGTAGCAGTTTTAGGTGCTGATAGTTGAATGAATAGGGTATAATTATGCAAACAAGTATGCATATTATGCATATATAAGACTGAAAAGAATGCATCATTTCATTTTAATTGTGCAGAACACAATTTGTCTTTAGTTTTGAATGATTCTACATCCGTAGTGAAAAAGTAATACAAATTTTATAATTTGTAACAAGACTTGCATATATATTTTTCAGTGTGTATATGATGGGAATTTTTATGCACTGATTCTAATTGTTTCTGGATTTCAGTCAAACTAACACTGGCAATTGTTTTTGTTCTGCTGTAACATCCTTAATGCTGTCTAGACTAAGACTGGAAGGTGTGCCTCACCTAGTCGAAATTTTACCACAATTTTGTGGATGGCAACTGTTTTTTATACAGACCATTGATCTATAACATTTGAAAAATAATTACTAGCCTACTTATAAGTACAAGCACAATGTGCTTACCCAGAAGTTAAAGAGTCTTAACTTTATTTATGTAACTTTATGACCACCTGACTTTTTCACACTGTCTATTAAGTTTACTTAAGATCCAGCCTACTCGCCAGTATTAACTGATGAACAACTAAGTTTGTGTAAATAATTGTAACAAATATGTAGACATATATAGGTCTAGGACAAGTATATGTTTGTATATGTATGTCTTCACAATATTTATGGCACACTTACATAAATATACTAGTACTTGCTAATATACTAGTACAGACAATTAACAATATTTTTACATAAATGAAAAAAAGCTGTTAAAAAATGATTGGGCTTAGTTACGAACATTCCCTTCATTGGGTAAGTTGCCATTGGAACCTTACAGGAATAGAACTATGGCCAAAAAGATTGCTGAAGCAGGTAGTAGGCTATGGATTAATAGCAGAGACCATATAATGTGCACAGTATGCTATAACTGACCTATTTACTGCTAACATGAACATCTGCTTATCATTAGTAACCTGTCACCATAGAAACTTCCTGTCAACCTGTCACTTCTTATCTACGAGTATAACAACCCCCAACAAGGAATATATTGATCAATAATCTTATGGAAATATTCTGGTTATGCCACTGATTAGGCTGAAAGCAAAGGTTATTAAATAACTAAAATACAAATAACTGTATTAACTAACTTCAATTCATTGGAGGAATTGAAGAGATAAAATTACTTAAGTATTTAACCTGCTATAACAAAAGGCAGAAGACATTTTAAATACACCGAAAGGGGAAAACAAGTATGCAGGGAGTTAAAAATTTGAATTTGGAACTATAAATTGAGTTCTATAAAAACAAGTTAAACATTAAGTTAAGTGTAGTGTACTGAAATGTGTTATAAACTGTAATGGTTTGTACAAAGCTTTTAAGTGAAAACTATGTTTCACTTGGATACATTACTCTTAAATAGGGAAAAAAGTTGATTTGTTAAAAAAATTATGTACTTACTTATAAAAATAGCGGTGCAGGTACTTATGCTATGGGCGGCGCAACGGAGGGGTCGGGGTGGGCCCGGGCGACCCCAAAATTTTCTTGGTCCACTCTCTGGCTCCCCAGATTGCAGCAGCTGTAATACCTAATGTAAATAATACCTTAATGTCAATGTAAAGAGTAGAAAATGTTTTACAGACAGAAATTTTATATTATTTAGAATTTAATGTTATTAACAAAAAAGTATTCTATAAAATAGTGGATGATGCTAAACAGTCTTATAACTTTACAAATTGGGCACGAAAAGGAACATAATTGACGCCGCATCCATAGAGAAGCAACATATCTTACTGGCAAACGTATAGTATGCTCGTTTCTGAAAGCTGAATCTACAAGTCTATTGATTTGTGTTTGTGATGGTGATAAATTATGCAACACTCCTGTTTTCGAAATTAGTTAGTTTCCGAACTCACTTCAGTACTCACTGTATAGTAGGAGAATTACACTTATATAAGTGTAAACACACAAATTGTCTGTGGATATTAAGAGAAGCAGCGGTAGTGTATAAGTGTGTAATTTTGTATTTTGTTTACAGCAGTTACAAAATTTGTAGAATAGCGGCACTAACCGCTTGTTTGCATACACGTAGGCTTATGTTGCAAAAAAAATTGTATAGGCCTATACTGTTTTATACTGGAAACATTACATTAAAAAACAAAACAAAATTAACCGATTAACTTAAATTCAACGTACGTTGATATTACCTAATAATTTTGGTGGAAACTGAATTTTTCGCTAGGCTTGCTGAACAACATGCAGAAAAAAGATTGGTTACGATTATGTGGCTATTTATTTATGCAAGTAGTACCCTATTAAACGGAAGACGACCAAATATAGCACAGACAGTCTGACTGTATAGTCATATTTTTCACATATAGATTAGATATAGATTAGCACTATTAACACACTTGAACGCAATAGTATAAGCAAATAAACTGTTTATTATTGAGTCGTATCGTTTATTTTATATAATTTTTCGTATTTACATATTTCTTGCCACACAAATTCGTTTGTGACACAAATGCTTGAACATTTATCCCTTGGTCCATGGGATGAAATAGGCCTATACCAGTGTTCCTCTGCAACCGGAACAGTTTTCAGAACCATCAAACACAATTAGGTATACTTTCCTCGCTTAATTTTTCGCAACAAGACTGTCGTCTTTCAAATGTACAAATGATTTGTCTAGCACAAACTTAAAAAAGTCACTGCTTCTACATAGTGGGTAGCGCACTCACAAGCGAGCACAAGACATTCCCGTAGTTTATTTGTTCTAAAGCGAGCACAAGACATTAGTTTTATTTCTTTCAAACATTAATAAAAATTAATCGAAAATCTAAAGATATTATGTATATTATCTAATACCTATTATCCCGCATAATATCTAATCGAAAAAGCATATTATGCGGGATTTGAATGCAGTAAACGTTCCGCATATGAGACGTACAGCCTGAAAATATCGCCTATTATATAGAATTGCGAAACAAGCGGGACGTTTAATGGCTTTTACTGTAGTTATATACATTTTTTATTCATTAACAAAATTCTTTTAAAAAATATGTGAACATAAAAGAGAAAGATTAGGTTATTATTATTCGGATTCGGTTATTATTGAGATAGGTTACGCTAGTTAGGCCTATTCGGAATTTTAGACCTACTTTTTTTAAGAAAAACTAATTTACAAAAATCGAAAGAATAAATTCAGTGTAGGAAGTTTTGCTTCATTCGATTCGCTTTACAGAAAAGATTTGTTTGCAAAAACCCACTGTGCACAAGAAACATAGGCCTAATGTAAATTATGAAAATGTATGAATTTTTTTGTGAGTAACAGTCCAACATGCGAATCTGCTGTGCAACGTGCAAAAAGAAAGTAATTTTCTTGGTTTTCTCCTTGACATGGGCAGGAAGCTTACATCAGTGGTTCTCAGTAGTCCTGGTTACATAAAACAATATCCTAGAATGTATTCAGGACCTAAGAAATTGTAAACGCATTCACACACAAACACTGTATGGTTTAATAGTAGATAATGATTAACATGTATTTTAAGATAATGATTTTATTTGGTGATTACAAAATTCACAAAATTTTCTCTGTATAAAGTTGGTTAACTTTCCATAATGAACCTGGTCTAACACTAAAGAATTCATATTAGGCTACTAATACAAAACAGTACGTTTATTTAAATAAATATCACTGTTACAGTAACGACTCGGAACACTAGGTTTTTTTATAAGTAAAAGCATAAAGTTTTACCTTACAGCCTGAACCGGTTTTCTCCTTTAAAAGGCTTCTTCAGGGCAACAATTTTTCTAACCTTCAAAATTGTGAATTTGTACGTTTGGACTGTAGCCCGTCTTGCTGAGTTAAATTCTTGGATTTCGTTGTCCATGACGTGTCCGTTACTTAACTAAATATCACTGTTACATTAACGACTCGGAACACTAGGTTTTTTATAAGTAAAAGCATAAAGTTTTACTTTACAGCCTGAACCGGTTTTCTCCTTTAAAAGGCTTATATAATCCAAGAATTTAACTCAGCAAGACGGGCTACAGTCCAAACGTACAAATTCACAATTTTGAAGGTTAGAAAAATTGTTGCGCTGAAGAAGCCTTTTAAAGGAGAAAACCGGTTCAGGCTGTAAGGTAAAACTTTATGCTTTTACTTATAAAAAACCTAGTGTTCCGAGTCGTTAATGTAACAGTGATATTTAGTTAAGTAACGGACACGTCATGGACAACGAAATCCAAGAGTTTATTTAAAGTAAAATAGAACCAATAATAATTCTTTTAAAAGACTTTTAAAGGTTCTATAAAATTTTCATTGCCCTCCTAACAACCTATCACCTCAATATTAAGCGAATCACTAGCTATTATTGCAAATATTTTGTACTTACTGGTTACATTAATCTTATATTTTTTATTATGTGGGTTTCTGTATTGTGTGTCGCAGAGAAAATTCATTAAAATGCCAAAGAGAATTAATAGCAATAAGGAATTTTTATTTACTTATACGTATGTTGGGAACATGTAAGTTATTGTTTGATTATCTTCAGGAGTAAAGTTGCAATATAATCCATGACAAATAATCACTTAATGGCATATCATATCATGCCAGGTTGCCAGCCTGGAGGGCCCCTCTTAGGGTGAGACTGAGATGAATTTAAGAACGGCGTCGTGAGGTTATGAAAAACAAAATCAATTAAACATTTTAACATTCAAAGGCCACTTATTAATTCATATTTTTAACTCCGGAGACGATATGGTTTCAGTTTCATCCTTTCACTTATAAATAAAAAATGAATTCGTATAAAATATAATGTTTTAAAACTGTCTAATTTTTTAATATTTGAATTACTAAAAGCTTTGTAAAAAATACAAGCATCATTAAAGTACAAAGGAGTTATTATATTTGGCTAACACCTAATACCAGTTTTTACATTAACACACGTGTGAAAGGGCGCTAGTGCGCGCGCGCACACGCATAGAGTGGGTGTGGAGTCATGTAATTATTAAAGGACACGTTGATCTCAAAATTCCAGGGGGTTAGAACCCTTTCCCAAAAATATTGAAACATTTTTGTAATCAACGTTTGCACAAATAGTAAGAATATAGTAATTATAGTATCTTCTTTACATGTTAATTACTATATTACTACAAAGTAACATTTTTACTATTACTAAATGATAAACTAAAATTCAGCATAACTAAGTTTACCAGACATGAATAAACTGTTTTCTTGCCAACGGCGCATGATATGTAATTGTGTTCGTACTTTTCAAAAAACAGCAGTTTTCATCAAAAGCAAAGCGTTTAGTTTATTGCTATATTTTCCGATTTAGAGAGTGAAATGGATCAATCTGGGTAGCCTGTCAACTTCAGTGCAAAGGGAAGTCATACATAGTCAGAGTCGGAAAATAACGTGTACAAGTTTATTAAATCGGAAGATAAAGGAATATCAGAAAGAAAGTTACAGGAAAGAGTAGGTCAGGCGTGTGGTGTGTCTCTAAGTAGTGTTGTTATAATTATTAAAGAAGCATCAGAGTCTACGGGTGATATAAAATCTTTCAGCACTTACAATAAAAAATGCTCAACAAAGGAAATAAAAACTGACTTAAACGATTTTGACAAGTGTACTATTCGATTAATTATTTAAGAATGTTAATTCATAGAAGGATTAACACCAACATTCAAAGTAATTTAAACAATTTTAAGAGATGAATTAATTGTAATAGTAGTGCTTCTAGTCTGAGCCACATTATTTGTCAAATGGGATTTCGATGAAAACGTGCCAAAAGCAATAGGAAACTTTTAATAGAATAACACATTAGAAAGTTAAGAGTTGATGTATAAGAAAATTACGGCAATTCAGAGAAGAACGGCGCCCCATAGTATACACAGACGAAACTGAATTCAACGTTAGTTAAAAAACGTGGATTGACAGTGACAAAAGTGGCTGAAATTTTCAATAAATAAATAAATCCACCTACATCGTTAACAAAAAGGCAGACATGATTAACTGGTTAGTGAATCATGGGATTTCTTTAGTCAATTTATCTTAAAACCTGAACTCTATGCACTAACTAAACAAAATATACCAACATAAAAAACTTTTAAAATAAACACTATTTTGGCAAACCATGGACATTACATTTTACGACTTCCACTCTATCATCCTAACTTCCTGATCTTAATCCTAGAATTGATTTGGGCAATCGTGAAGAAGCGTGCTAAAAACATGCATTTACCGTAGACAGTGTTATACGCTTAGGAAGAAAGGAATTTGACTGTATTTCTCCCATATAGGTACTGGACATCAAGATGTGACCACGTCATGAAAATTGAAAAGATTACGTGAGATCAGACCAAAGAGTATATAATGTAAGAGTTCGTTTCTATACAACGCCCGTCCGCGTTGGCCCATCATCAGTACGCCCGAAGCGTGATTGCCAATATCTGGGCGTCACGCTTGACTCCAAACTTACCTGGCGACCGCACATCAAACGCACAACTACCATCGCCCGTACCCGCCTCCGTTCTCTCAGAACCCTCAGCCGACTAAACCACTGCTCCAGCGACTTACTAGGCCGCATCTATACTACATGTATCCGACCCATCCTCACATATGCACACCCAGTTCTCCTTACTGCCTCTCCAGCCTACCTCGATCTCCACCGTATCACAGAACGACGGGCCCTACGACTCATATACCGCCGACCACGCCTGACGAAGACTTCCAATGCCGCCCTGTATGCGCTTAACACCCGCTTCCCTGACCTTGATTCCTTCCTTGTTAAACTCAACTGGAAGTATTCCCGCACAGCCTCCCGCCGCAATTCCATACAAACGATAGTCCCGTCAATTAATAGAAACACCCGCAATACCAGCCGACCTTCCTACTTACTAAATCGCCTCCTCGCAATAGCCAATGGTCCTCCCCCTCGCCTCCAACCACGCCGGCGTCAACGACACAGACCTGCTTAAGCAGTAACACATACCATTTCCCTGTCAAGGACTTATCTCTCCCCGGCAGTAGCGACCTGTCTTCCTAAAGCAGCCTCAATAGCCAACACGCGATAAAACTCCCCCACACTCTCTTCTCTTCACCACAGTAAACACACGCTCTAGTTCCCCACACTGACGTACCCACATATAATCCGAATCTGTTCCTTCCGCCTCCCTTGACGGCTCCCTGTCGCCACCTAACAGCTTTGGCGACCAGCGTCACACGTCCCAGTCTTGGCCCCCCCCCTGCAAGAACGTCGCAGAAAAATATGAAGAAATAAACTAAATAAACAACATGAATAAATAAAGATGCCCCAGAACAATTATAACGGCCACATCCATCTACCTCTCCCGCTCGTGTATGGCTACACACTACACCTCACACAATATAACCAACAAACAATACTCTCCCAACTAAGTGCCTCCACCTTCTCTGCGCTCCGGTCGTCTGGCGTACGTCCCCCCAAAACCCCTTACCCACACGGCTGAAGGGAGCTCGTCTCCAAAACAGCCCGAGTCCGACCATACTGGTCGGTCTCAAACAGCAAAAAAAAAAAAAAAAAAAAAAAAAAAATGAATAAAGAACGAGATAGCAGCAGTGAAGACGATTTAAGTGATAAAAACAGTGAAGGAGACATTAGTGGGATGGAAGAATTGAGCTAAATATTTGTAATTGGTTGTAAGTAATTAAGTGCTATATTACTTAAATAGTTTTGGTATAATTTTTTCATTAACATTGTCTCTCTTGTTCTTTAATTTAATCTGTTTTTTAAACAAACACACACACACACACACACACACACACGCGCACACACACACACAGTTATTTCAGATTCGAACCTGTTATTGACGTTACTTATTCAAACAAATTAAGATGCAAGTGCATTGTTGACTATATACACTGCGTTTTTCCTGAATCGTAACATATACACAAATTATTATATACTCCAAAATATACAATGTTTAATAATGTCTAGGTTCGACTAGGAGATCTGGAGAAACACTGTAATAGACATAACCTGCCAAATCACTGTTTACAAAATAATTGCAGTACTAAATGTTAAACATTTTATAACTCGGTGAAATCTTTGTATGGTCTCTCCATCTGTTGCTTGTTTCGTTTTACAAAATGTCCATATGTACTGTTTAGTAGTGTCGAAATAGAAAACGAAATCAAAACTCGTCATTCAGGAAGCAGGCTAATATTTTCAAAAGGCCTTTTTCTATACACGTGTATTACATTACTCCCGCCTTATCCCCACTACAAAGTGCGAAACTGCTTCACGTCTGATTATTTAACTATATTATTGTATTATTATCTCAATAAAGTCAGCGTCTACTGATTAAGTAATTTAAATTATTCAGTAAGCATATGGAAATTAGTAAGCCTGTGCTTAACATGATTTTAACTCACGATTCTTACAAACATTGTGCATATGATTCTTACTCGTGCAATATGTGTAAGAAGGGCTCTTTTCGGCATTATAGGCGGAACGTACATGAGTGAAATTCCATGAAGCAACGTTCATTTTTACCTGTTCTTGCCACACTGTTTTCCTATAAGTTGCGTTTTGTCGTTTCTCCGGGAAAAAGCCCTGCTTGTAGAGAAAAGAACGAGGAAAACCAAAACTGTGCACATTGTTTCTAACTTTTCAACCCCCCCCCGAAAAAAATCCAGGGTGCGCCTCTGTGGCTCTGGGTGTGTCTTCCACACTTCCTAATACACTCCTACAATACAGACTTTTTAGGTCATGTCTAGGAACAGCTACGTTTTGCATAGTAACGTCGCAGTAGCTAATAGTGAGCGTTATTGGATAATTCTTGTCCATTACAGCGTTTTCCATTAGCGTGTAAGGTCAGTCAGTTACTTTTCTTTAGATACCTGGTTTTCTTTGAGCAACTGTAAACATGCTTCTTTGTTTGTAGCAAGTATAACATTAAGATGGATACCAGTAAAATCCTTAGCTTGATCAAGAGGGTCCCAGGAGAGTGGTGCCAAAAGAGAGTGTTTATAGTTTATATTTATTAAACAGACGACAGAAATTCTACCTGCCAATAGAATTCATGAAAATAAGACTAAAATAATCAATGAAATTGATTTCCTGCAAGAAATAAAAGAATTTATGGGTTGGCGTGTGGACCCTTAGCCTACCTGCTGCCTCTTCCCCATTGTAATACTTCCGCCCGGGCTCGACAGCAGATAATTGCCGCGAGAGTCACGTCACTGTGCGTCCAGTATGAAACAATTTTTTTTGGCTCGCCCAATACTGGTAAAATTTTGTTATATTTGAAATCAGCGAAATAATACGATGAAAATGACACCAAACACGACTAAGGAATATTAAAAATTGGGCGTTATAAAGCACTATGCACTGAAGATGTGTATTAAAGTAGTTGTTGAGCTTTTACCTTGAAACACCTTAAAATTTAATATTTTTTAGTCGTGTTTGGTGTCATTTTCATCGTATTATTTCGCTGATTTCAAATATAACAAAATTTTACCAGTATTGGGCGAGCCAAAAAAAATTGTTTCATACTGGACTCACAGTGAGGTGATTCACGCGGCAATTAGCTGCTGTCGAGCCCGGGCGGAAGTATTACAATGGGAAGAGGCAGCAGGTAGGCTAAGGGTCCACACGCCAACCATCGTCATACAGAGCATAACTAATTAAGAAGTGAAATCAGAGTGATGGCAGATTTTTTGTGGAAATATTAAGTAGAATTAGTTAGGCTAAGCACTCATTCAAGAAGAAAAAAGAAAAGAAATATTACAGAGGAAGGGCTCATTTGGAATGTATGGTCCACTAGTTGGATATTATGATTTATACTATTTATAGAAGCGAATGGCTGAAGGTGGAGAATCACGCAGAATAACTCCCAACCCGGTAGAAGTAGAGTATTACAGAACTCGGAATAGCAGTGGAGAAACGTTTATAAGTTATGAATCTTACCATAGCAATAACTTTGATCTTCATTTCTCTGAGACTAAAAACTCAAACTTCAATTCTCCTAGAGCCTTGCAACATTTGAGTGCTTTATCAAACTCGTAAAATGTACTTAGCCTACTAAACCTGTAATGTTCTTATTTTGTCCATAGATCGTATATAATTTCTATACAGAGAAATTGTATTGTGAATAATATTTCATGCAACGTAATCTTTTGTTTAATTAATTCACATTAGAGTAGAGAAGATGTTTACACAGCAACAGTGTACATGTGAAACGAATTGCCATGTTAAAGGCCGCAATCAGTGCAGCTGCCTCGTGATTAATGGAGTTATTTTTTCAGATACGCACCGCTATAATGCCTGCGTCTTTTAAAAGCAATTTGTTGGTGAGCAAAGTAACTTCTGTCAGTTTCTTACCCGACCCTCGCTTCTGCTGTGAATAATAGCTACAATGATTGTGATATAGATAAAACAACAACAATTGAGAATTAACAGTAATATGGTAAAATTATCAGTATATACATATTATTTAGGGAAACCTGAAAGATTCTGTCTTTCTCTTAAAACACTCTAAGCCTGGAAATGTATAAGCGCTACAGTAGTATTCCGGCTTAGAGAAACCGAACGCATCAACAATGCATAATTTCGATTACGGATAGACATTATATTTACTCTTTGGTGTTGCTTCATGTTAAAGCTTCAGTGTGTTCGTTTAAGATAGTGTGGCAGCGCTGCTAAGACTTAGCGATGGACATAGTGTAAATAATTTGTAAGAAAAATGACAGTCCTCACTGTCTCGTGTATGATAAAGCATAAAAGTCGTTAAACTGTATGCCACGAGTATGTGAACTGTAACTGTGTACTGATGAAACTCCACCGAAATGTAATAAAAGTTTTGAGGTTATACACCAATAGACAATAAAGATATATCTATGACTAGAAAGATGAGAGAGACATTAAGCGAACGAGAAACGGTTTAAGAATGAAGAATAGACTTGACATTGAAAGAAGAAGAAAAGGATGAAAAATGGTAAAAATAGTAATGAGATGATGATAATGAGAAGGAAGAAGGTGAGAAGGAAAAGAACAAAGGAAATTAAAATTAATTTTAACTCTTTGTATAATCAGAAATTTTAGAAAACGTTTATATAGGCCTATATAAAAAAAACCTTTACTGTAAGCTATCTTATGGTTTCTTTAATCTATAGTTTTTTAAACTGTATGCTTTTTAATTAATTTCGTTTGGGGCCCGGTCATAATTGTATTGATTTAATGAATGTATTTGTTGAATAATGAACACATAATATGCTTTATTGAAAAGCATTTGAAAAATTTCGTTGTTACCATTTAATGTTATAAATGGGAGTGGCAATTAATTAAGTAATTAGGATTGCCGTACCATTTATGTTTGAGCGAAATTATGCTAATTGTAAGTATTATTGGATTATCCAAATGTGAATTAGTAAATTGTATCTCATTAACTTCGTGTATTAACTAAGAGTTATGATGGACGTTAACTTGAATACGTATATAAAAGTACTTCATACTCGTCAGACTAGACTCAACACAGTCGTTAAATAAATATGATTTATGAGTCTGTTAATCTGACGTTTCAATGGTCGAGTTTGTTGTGTCCATTGATACTTAGCATAACTTTTGAGACTCTTTGTGAAATGCTTAGAATGAAATAAATTAATAATAAAGGTTAAATTTCAATAATGAACGCAAGATTAAATATAAAATAATTACTCATTTATTATACTTGTTATTTAAGTAAGTTACTATATCCTGCAAATACATACATAATATAAACACATAATAACAAAATACAATTTGTACGTTGTTTCCTGAAAACACAAATATATGTTACATTAAAATGCAGTAAATAATATACATATACAAAACATATACGAACAATAAACAATCAACAAATATATTTTATTCCTACCTAAATGCGTTCATTATTCTCAGATGATGAATTACGTTAATATTGCTTTATAAAATTTATGATTCATATGATTTATATATAATCTCTTGGGGTTTGTTCTTTGAAAAGAGGAAACAGTGCAGTAGTATATATTACTAAGATTTAATAGACATAAAAGCTTATCTTGTGCGAGTGTTTATCCAATATTCCGCCGGTGTGAGATGACGTTTGCTGGAGGACTCGTCGTGCATCTTACTCACTGTTATGAAAAGCACTAATCACTTCACTTCACTAAATCTTCACTCCCGTTATGTGTACGGTGTTGTTGTACCCCGCTGATATCGGGTGTTTTGGAGTTCAAATATTGAGATGTTAATATTGTCATTAAGCTGAATTGCTCTGAGAGTTTGCCGTGTTCGTGTCCATGATTAACTGTTCCGTCTATCTGGATGTAGTGTATACTGTGTGCTTAATTGTTCGATATAGTTCATTCAGTTAACTGTTCAACGTAGTGACTCATTGTAATGTGAGAGTGTTTGAAAGGTCACTCACTGTTATACTTTGGAATGTTAATTACTTGTGTTATTATGTTCGCGTCGGTTGTAGTTTCAAGTCCCGTGCGCACTATAGTTCATCAGAATATATACGTTTGTCGCACAGACTTGTGTGTAAGTGAGACTACGTCGTATGTCTAAGTTCACTTATGAATTCACCGAGTTGTAAGTTCGGTAGGTCGCGCAAACTGTTTCTATCACTGAATGTATTACCGTTCCGACTATAATCAACCGTCTGACTGTGGTACGTACTGACTTATTAACTTATGACCGATTGACTTGTAGACTGTAGACTCCCGTTCCGCGTCTTCGCAAAGCAGTTTTATTGAAACATCTTACCCATAAGTCTAAATTCTGGATTTCTACGCCCTCTCGGAACCGTGATTGGTTCTACAAATTCCTACTCTTCTGCAGATCTCATCCTCTGTTTCCCGATTCGTCGTCCGAACCCTTCTTACTCTCTCCACGAGCTCTTTTAGAAGATGCTTGACGCTGGTTGGTCGTCGTCATCCCCGGAGTATTCCATGTGACGAACGTGGTACGGATTCTAAGAAACTAGAGCAATTTTCCGGCTGTCTGTCAACCTTTGTTTAGACTTTGTCAAGGTTTTGACCGATCTTTTGTTAACAGACTGAAGAGTCCTGGTTAATTGTTCAAGTTATTCGTTGTTCGTTCCGCCGATTATCAACCCTTCGCTGGAGTCGTCTCTCGTCGATCCCACACTTTCCAGTCGTAAATCTCAGTAAACTGTCAAAGGTTTGTTTTCACGCTGTGCAGGGTGTACTGGCAGTATTCACTGAGTCTACGTTCTATTGTTTATCTGTTCGTTGAGATTGCTCTGTACTCCTTTGTAGCAGAGTGAAGCCTTTCATATTTGTGCTCGTTACACTTCACCTCCACAGCAGGCGTTCCATTTCGTTTCCGCGTAACTCGGCAGCTGGACGAAGTCTTTGTTTTCGATTGCTGGGTGCTGTAAATTGTAACAAACTGCGAGCTGTCAACGACGCCCTCAAATTCTTATTGTGTGCTGTACACAGACGTTTTTTCTTTGTCTTCGCACTGGCGTCGGGTTTGACGTGTCCCTAATTCGTCATTATTTACGACCTGGGCTTGTGTCCGTCGACTCGAGTGTGGGAACGTTCCACCTGATCGAGGAATTAAAATTTTTTTAAATTTCGATCACTACAACCATCTACACCTTGGCGAAACGTGATTCAGCGTAACTATGCTGAAGGTACTTGCATAACACGTTTAACGTAACAAGTTCAATGATAACAGACTAACTACTCATAAACATCTGAGGCATAGAACTTATAAATAAAAAGTACTATTCGCCCACTCGTTTGAAGCTATTCGCAGAAAATGGTCAAATTTATGGAAATTGTATCCCGATAATGCACCATGATCCACCTCATTGGTTTTCTAAGAATTGTAGGCGAAAAGAAAAAATACCACAGTGACACCACGACTGCCGGATTCGATAGATCTGTCCCAGTGCGATTTATCCTTTTCCCACTGGTAGAATCCTCTTTTACGTTTTACGTTTGGTAGAATTGGGAAGCTTCGACAGAACAGACACATTCGAATAACTAGATGCAACTGTGTAATCGGTATAATTAAACACTATGTTTAAGTTCTCGTGTTCGGAGGAAGAGTTATCATACTTCAAGCAACGAAACAATGAAAAGTGGGAACAACCCAAGAAGTAAGTACCCTTAGCGAAGAAACAAAATGCGGAATGGAAAATATACTCGTATAATATTAAAAATTACTTTGGATGTTGAAAATTCAAACTTTTGGATGTTTTTTAGTGAAGCAGAATTTTTTAGAACCTGTAATAAAAAAACGATACTTATCATAGTTTACAGATTTAAAAAGCATAAAGAATTAAATAACGAGTAGTAGGCCTATAACACCAATGGCGAAGGGGCAGGTTTTGAGATATATAAAATACAAATAAAATGAGCTGATGCTGCACATATACATATGCTATAGATATTTAGGTGATACATTTGGTTTAAACCAAAATATTATAAGAAAGCTATGTAAACATCCAGCTGTTCGTGAATTTTGGTAAGATTTAGAGCACGTTCCAATCGCCATTCCTAACACCGTACTGTTTGGTATAATGCAGTTGCGGCAGTACCCGATGCTCACGACCATAATTGTTAGTGTGACTAAGATAACGTAATGCTAGCGAAACGTTGGGTCACTCCTTTTAAGACTTATCACTACTGGAACTTCAATCCTTCTAAGGACCAAAACAGAGACACGCGGGGGGTAACAGACCGAAATCACCCCCCCCCAAATACACCTATTCCCAAGGAAAAAGGGGAGAAAAGTGAAATGACGTTTATCCCGAAAGAAAATGTGAAAAAGCAGTTACAAAAATATTTTTAAAAATCAATCAGATTCGATACAAAGAAACAGAAACGAATTTGTTTTGGTATGATATTAAATTTGGGTTCTGATATTTAGAGAACGCAGACACACGCATACATGTTACAAAAGCAATTGCCGAATCCTCAACGAAATGACAGTGGAAAATACGCACCATTGTGTAGATGTTTGTGAGTTAGATAGGGTTTCATTCAGACAGAGTAACTGTGAGCTACTACGGAACGTGTGACTGGAGAGACGGAATGTCAAGTGGTGCTGAGTGCTACACACTACACAGACAAGTAATACAATACCTGGGTCATGCTCACCACATAGAAAATACATCTTCATAATGCATTCACTTTGCACACATTGTAATAATAATAAATTAGTAATAATGATAGTGATCGTGACGATGATTATGATAGCAATAACTACTGCAATAATAATAATAATAATAATATATAGTTTAACAATACGTTTTTTTATTTGTATAACAAATAAATATTTTTTCGTAGAATATATCAGAAATGCACCACAAAAATAAATTGAAAGAACTGAAAACCTTTATTCTGAAAAAAATAATAGTATTTTTTAATGAATAAGGCTTTGCGGGTAGACGGTTTTAATTTTAATTAATAGGTTGGAATTCAACGAATGATTTCCGTAATTATCTGTAAGCAGTGGCTTTTCATTAGTTTCATACCTATATACTTTACGTGCATATTTTTCCTAACTAAATACACAACGCCATTACAAATAAATAACAAAAAAAACTCAGCAGAACGAATACTTATGAACATTAAAATAAAACGCGACTTGTTTGTTTGACACTTGTCAAAGTAAAATTTCGAAATACGACAATGAATACTTTTATAAATAAACCTTAAGATTTCAGTGTATAAATTATGCTACAAATTAAATAGTTTTTGACTATTTTACTTCCATGTGGAAATGGAAGTATGGTGATGGCAAAAAAAATCGTGTTCGAGATTATTGCAGATTCTGATTGTACTACACTCAAAACATGAAAAAAGTCGTTTTTCGAAAAGTGTCTGTGTGTGTGTCTGTCTATGTGTCTGTGTGTCTATAGATTTTTTTTCATGGCAAACGATAACTGCCGCAAATTCAAACAGAATCAAATAATTTTTTGCGTACAGCCCTGATTTGTACGTTTTAACAACAGTAAAGTACTTGAAAATTCATTTAAACTGTTTCAAACAATGGTAATTGTTAAAAATAAAATAATTTTGTTGCCAGGCAATAAAACTATAATTTTTTCATTTTAGTGTAAATCATGTATGAGAGAAAATATATCGTTCGTGGCAGGCAAGCATATCTCAGTTATGTAATGTTTACGTTTCCATTTTATTATTATGACTACCGCAATAAAAAGGCAGGGAAGACAGACGCACACACAAAATTCACGTTATTTCTGGCCTCACTCATGTTTATTTTCTTACATTTGTACTTTTTTTAAATGGAAAGTGCCGAAACCCATACCAACATAACGCGTGCAAGCCGAAAAATGTCCAGCGTGGATAGCGATTTGCTTCCTGTGGATCGCTGGGCAGTGTAACTGCACGTGTTTACAGAGGAACGATTCATAGACAGACTTTTCGTCTTTAGGGAATGAACCCTCTGCAAGATGCTGAGGGTCCAAGAGTGATTTCGGAGCGCTCCTTCCGCGTGTTTGTTCTGTGAAACGTACGCTGTAGATTCGCAGCTTTACTCTAAGCAACGCTCAATAGGAAATGTTGAAAATTTTTGTCCACGGTGTACCCTCATACACACAACCTGCTCTGATGTTTTAATTACGGACATCATAATATTAAAACTTTGGAAACTTGAGCACTACTTAATGGAGATCAAACATTAACTTATACAAGCCATTAATTTTATGCATATTTTTTATATATATGTGTACAACGTTATTGGCAACAAAGAAGTAGTTTTTGTTAAAATTCCTTCCCGGGATATTTGGCCGTAGTCCAATGTTTTCTACAAAACCAGACGTTTCGGCAATGCCATCGACTTCCATCATCAGTGAAAATCGAGTGCGATAACGTGAGGTGGTATACGTTAGTGACCACAGTACTGTGGTTAAGGCTGAAGCAGTAAGTAGAAAGAAGTAGTTTCTATGGTAATATTTCATTTCGAAAATGATTTTAAATATAAATCTTAGAACATGGAAGTCATGTATGGTTCTCCATACCGATATTTTAAAGTGACCTACAGTAAAGATAAAACTCACTTATCGCGTCAATATATATGTTAACCGATTCCAAGTATAACACAACGATTACACCAGTTTAAGATAAATAAACTCTTGTTTGAAGGAATATAATATTCACAATTTAAATACTTTAATTTTTAGTGGTGATTACTAATGAGCCACCTATGATTTTTGTGAAACAATTACTCAAAAGCACCTGACAGTTATACATATTACTTTCATTAATGATGTATAATGTATAAATATATCGTTTATCATATTAAGACTATGGTAGCGTATTAGATAAAATTAAATAATAATAATAATAATAATAAGAAGAAGAAACAAAATCAATAAAAACATTACAACTTGAAGTTTAACTAACAAGTATAATTAAGAAGTACATTAGACTCTTTGTTTTGTGAACTAAATTGAATCAAAATTAAGTGATAATTATTTCGTATTATGATATGCTAATATTATACTCCTGACAAACACATAACGCATAACGTTTATTATCATAGTAAGGCAAAGTAATATTTAAGAGTAATATTTTTAATATACAATATTTTTATGAACACACATGTAGATTAATGTGAAATACAATAACGATAGGTTTATCTCATTAAACCTAAAAAAATCTCTTCGGAACATTTACATAAAAGAAGTGATAAATTTAAGAGTGTCATATAAGTTAAAGATTATCAGAATCAAACACATGTTAAATGAATTTGTAACGCCGTTTTCGAGAATATGTAAATAACCGAAATGTATTATACCAAGCAAGTGATACTTCCGCATGACTATCAGTTATCTAAATCTTCGTGTTACATCATCTATGCTTTAAAGATTGATTACATAATAATGTAAGAATATTTATTTCTGTGGAATTTATTCACTTATTCACACACAAACACAATCGCGTGCACTTTGGACTCAGGAGATTTTAAAAGATTTTTCAAATTTTTGAGCAAAAACATATTTTCCTCTTGCCTGTAGTTCGGTACAGGGTAAAAGAGAATTAAAATTCCGGTACTAATATAGAGACCTTCAGCTACAACATACAGTTTTAATGAGTGTTTCGGACGCTGCTTATAGTCAGCCTGTGCAAATGAGCACCTGGAACAATGGTAGGCGGCTGACTACACTGGTTTCCAAGCATACCACACTGTTTCAGCTGGGAATCTTTCCCGCTAACACCATTCACTGGAAAAAATTCCTTATTATTTATTATTATTGTATGGGCGATATATAGTAACACAATACAATATTAGTAGGTTTCTCAAGCAAATCGCAAGTACCTTCTGTTGTTAATTTTTATTTCCTGTCGGTAATGTCTTAATTTATTACAATACGATTTTGTTACGGCTGACTATTTAAACTTGCTCCTTAAATTTTGTTTATTTACCTAGTGCCTTAATAGAATGGTTTTAAAACTGCATGGATTTTTAAATCAAGCCGTCCTCTCTCCCAACATTAGATGTACAAAGCAATGACGTTTCTCTTTTGTTAAAGACTCAGATATTTTCTTGGGCCATATTTATAAAATATAGCTATGAATTTTACTGACAGAATGTGTAGTAACACGTTTACTTACCAGTAACTCTCTGGGTCCCTAAACGTTCTTTGCAATAACTTTTCATTGCTTAAAATTATATACGTTCTTTGTTTGAAAATGTACAATCAAAAGAAAATTGTTTATCGGTGTGATTACGGATAGGAAAGCGGTCAGATCCAAGATCTCTACCAGCAATTCGCTAATGACAGCTTACGAATAGATGTTACCAATATTGGTGCATAGTTTACACCAATAGGAGAGGAGCTGTAGGAGACAGTTTGATTGTTTATGCCTAGTACTGAGTTGTTTATTTCTTATTATTGCAAACGTATTATTTATAATGCGCTCTAATTTATGCACTGTAGAGTAAGTAAATACAAATTTTGTTGGGTTGTAAATGATGTAATAGGCCTATTTTTCTCTGCATATAATTGAAGAATACGACCTGAGTGTCGTAAAAGTGGATTGACGCTGTAATATTTTGGCATTCTTAACTGTGTTTTCATTTCTTACAGGAAATGGGCTCCATTGACTTTGTGAAGGAAAATGACAACATTTCATAGAACGGAGTCAGTATTACGGCAATGCTACATCAAATCTCTAACGTACGGATTCTGGAAGTGAAGAAAACCACTTATTGACAACTTACCTGAAAGCCAACATCTCACTATTGCTGGTCTAACAACGTTAGCTGATAATGGTTTTATTATAATGCGTCTTCTCAATATATTGACAAGATAAAGAGCATTTACGTATGTCATCAACTTTACAAGAAAACACAGAAAAGGATAGAAAGAGGAAAAGAACTTACAGACAAGATGAGAAAAGTGATATAAATGGGAAGGAAATGAAGACATTTCTTCCAGTAGAGATGATTATCTTTTTCTTTGAATGGCTTAAACTCTTTGACTCTTTGAAGAATTTACACTTGTTTCAATTGTAAATATATGTATTGACTGTAAACTACAGTAATGATTATGCACAAAACATAACAGAATTAAGACATTTTACTGCATGAAATGAAATGTTTATTTTGTTTATTTCTTTTGTTGATTGGATAGAAAAGTATTCGGAAAGTTGGTATACTGAAAATAATCATCCATAACTAGTTTATCAGCAGTGCTATATAATGTTATAGATTCAAATACAGCTTACAAATACTCAAAAAGGAAAATGATAATGCCAGCCTTGACGGAAGTGATAAATTTGTAAAAGAAAAACTTACATTAGTTTTTTCTTAAATAAATAAATCAAAGGTATTTACAATTCATCCCGATCAAATGTGATTGATTTCACGAGATAACCGCTGTTTCCTGGAGTTCTTGTGCACTATGACCGCTATTGTACAAACCAAATTATCATTGGAACTGTTTTTTGTATGGATTCACGTTTGGATGTGGTGGACTTTCCTCTGGTTTTATCTTGGTTTGAATTATACCAAGGGAACATTGTTGCAAAAATATGTTTCGAAAGGGCTGGTATATATGCATATGAGTGGTAGCGACGGAGCATACCGATGTTCTGACGGCGAATGCTCCTCTTATAAATTTAATAAGTAGTCTTTAAATTTACCCCTACATTTTGCCCTTAAACTTTCATATCATTTTGCCAACCTGTAGCGTGTCCAGATTAACACAAAGGAAGAATGAAGAAAATCTCAATTGAACAGCCTATTCTGGTTGGTGGTATTGATCGCACCAGACAGAACACTTCACTGTACAGGGTGTCGATCAGAGGAAAGAAATGGTACTTTATTCCAATTGTAGGCTACATACTGTCGATGCCGCTAACCAAAACTCATGGCAACTTCATAAATATTTAGTTCCTTGTCTTACATGACTGTCTTTTGTCTTTACTTTTGACTGCGCTTCGTCACTGCCATTGCGGAGTCTACAAAAAATGTTGGGTTGTTTCAGTGAAAGGTCGATCTTCATAGAATGAAAAGCCTGATAGCAAATTTAATAAGTTGGAACATTACGTGGCTGAGTTGGGATTGATCAAGATTAGCAAGAGGAAGATGGTCAAGTGCTGACTGAAATTAACAATCTAAAGTATGATAAAGTGGGACACTTGGGGCTTTTTCTTTAATTACAAATCCAGCAACCCCAGGTCAGATTTTCTTGTTTAATTCGTATGTAAATTATTTTCCTTATATTTTGAACAGACGATATTTTAAAAAAAATTACAGTGACTGCATTGGTGGAATTAAAGGACTACAATACATTTATTATCTGTTCTTTTACTTTCCTTGTGTGTTGGATGATATTCTTCTGGAACGACCGGCAATTACCCTTCATCATTGGACACTAGACGTATCAATTATGCTCATAGAAGGACCGTTGATTATGACGTCACTAATAATAGCGCACCATAGATTCACTTATGGTCTTCCAGAAAAGCTTCTAAGTTCTAAAAAAGTGGTTTTTACAAAAATGTTTAAAAATAATTAATCAAATCTAGGTTAATTGTTGTATGTCCAGAAACATTAGCATCAATAAACTTGGACAAATGTTTTTAATGTACATTTTTAATTGTAGAAAAGCAAAAGTGTTATGTGAATATTGTTTAGTATAATTATTGGTGGGGTGTAACGGTAAGTTGACCCATATTGTCTAACTAGAAGCGAAGCAAAGCGTATTCTTACTGGGGGTGCCACATGGCAGTATGGTTGGAACGCATATTTAAAATATAATATTTAAAATTAAAACATGTATTGCTACAACGAAGTGATTTTTTAAATAAGGAAGGTGAAGCAAGAAAAACTAAATCGACTTAGTCGCTTGGAAATACAAGGTACCCTTAGTTTGATAATGGCCGTGAGAAGAAGTATCTAATAACTAATTAACAGTTTTGTAACGTTCGGTTATTAACTGGACACATTGAAGTGTCAACGTTTTGGCTAAATTTATTATCATCAGGATTTGTATACGGGCAATACAGAAATAATTAGTAGACTATACGTGCAATGAGCTTTTCTTGCGTGACTTTGTGTGTGTTCCGTGTTACATAAAGAATAATAGTAACTATAACATTTATATTATTATTCACCTATAGGCCTAATTATAATATTCATACATGTTAATACTTATTTTATTTCTTTACTGCACGTACTTATAGAGTTTCTGATGATGACAATAAGTTTTTTGTCGAAATGTCGACGCAAATGTTTTAAAATTGTGTGCAGTCAATAACAAGAGCTGACAAAACCTTTTGTCATTACAAGTCATCAAAAATGCATTTTGTCATGCGACTTATAAGTTAGCAGCTGTACTACTTACAGGATATGCACGTCGGGATTGTACCTATAGGCCTACGTGTCACAGTTACTGTTTAACAAAACATCTCTATATTGGCTATCTGTTTTTATAAAATTTGCATTTGACGATGAGCTGAAATATTTATTTTATTCCAAACACGTGATTTTCAGTTATGCTTTAACTTTAACTTTAACCCCCCGACACACACACACATTTATATATAGAATTGAATAAACGGAATAAGTTAGTAGAAAAATCCATGAGTTTAATAGAATGATAACGTTATATCAGGAAAACTAAAGTAATCGTTTTTAAAATGAAAATAAGTAAAACATATTCCACAAACCACAAAAATTTAAACGTGGAAAAAAGAATCAGATTCTTAAAGTTGTAGTTTGTTTTTTAACAGGTAAAAAATTGAATATTGATTTTGAATACCTATCTATATCTCAGAAAGAGTTTACATTCCAATTGCAAGAATTAAAGCGCAATAAGAATATGGGTGTGAATTCTTAATGCATTTTATTTGGATAGTTGTTGAACACAGTCGAATTAATTCAACAGGATCGTTATAAACAAATATTACATATAAAAATAATCAGAAATGCTGTTTGTTAGCGGTGCATTTCTATTTAAAGTGTTTGTGTGTGCGCACGCAGAGGGCGTCCCGACGTTTGAATGAGCTGCCAGTCGACGCCAGGGCTTGGCCCGGGACTGCAGTGGTGCGCGCCCCGGTTAAATCCAGCAGGTTCCCGGTTTTTCACAGTTGCGACGTGAACCCAATGATTTCCTATCCGAATATGCTACTACCAAGAGACAGTGAAGGGTCGCAGTGTTCAATCGGGGGCAACATGTAATTACTGAGACTAACTTTGCCTTCCACGACAGTGTACGCACGTATTTCCCGAATTGTTATATTTGAAAAACATTAAAAAATTACTTAATAACCTTATTACTGTAAAACGTGTCGGTTGTAAATTTTTATAATGTTGTTGAATTATTATTGCTGGTGTTATTGTTAAACTTGTCACAATTGAAGTCCACAATATAATAAGTTCTCTCGTATGAAATATTGTTAAATCATTTGTTTATGAACATTATTGTGATAAAATCATTTTAAATGAATACGTTATTTCATAAAAGACGTAAATTAAATGTTTAAAAAGTGTTGTGATGGTTAACTGATTGAATAATTGAAAATCAAGAACGACTGCGATGGCAACTCCACCAGACAGTCCGAGCGAGGAGGAGGTCGTCTATGAAATTGAGCCGATTCGAGTACCAAAGCATCGACCTGTAGCTCTTGAAGACTTGTGTAGACAGACTAAGTTCACACGTCAAGAAATCCGAGTCATGTACCGAGGCTTCAAACAGGTAAGTTCGTTATGTTTGCCAGTTTCAGAGATGACATAATGAAATAATCGGTGGATATGTCAATAATACGTATAGGCTCCTGTTCTCAGGGGCTGTAAAATCAGCTGGAGACTATTTTATTTCAGTATTTCCTGAATCAATATATTCAATATATTTTAACAGAATCTGGTCATAAACGATCTATAAGTAGACGAGTGACGATGAAAAGACAACACCACGACACACACACACACACACAACGTGTGCTATTAAACATGTCAACAACCGTTCGTGAGTCGAATTCTAACTACATTTCTAACTTTTTAACTCGTTGTATAGAGTCGAGAGAGAGAGAGAGAGAGAGAGAGAGAGAGAGAGAGAGAGAGAGAGAGAGAGAGAGAGCGCTTGAAATTACATAAAGGAAAGTTCTTCTGAAGATCGAGATAAATATATTTAACTTAATAAATAAAACGAGTATTTATTATTTTTTGAAAACAAACAAAATCAGTTTTAGTCAAAGGAAATAACTGACTCATCATAGCATCAATTGTCTGGCAAAAACAATAATTAATTAAGAACCTGTTTACTAATATATACAAAACATATCACTTATATACAATACAATCAGAGGTAATTCCATGGTGTATACAGTACGTTGCGCATGAGTGTGCTACACTGTAAGCAGTACCGTACAATTTGCATCGTATCAGGTAAGCTAGTACCTAATACCTACTATATTTTTGTATTTGTCACATTAGAGAAGTTGAATATAATTAATTGTCAGAAAATCGGCACTTAGATAATTAATTATTCCTAATTAATTAATTTTAATGGTGCTCGTGTTACATTAAATGGTGTACTAATTGTGCGTAATATTTGAGATTGACAAGCTTAAATCCGTACAAGGTTAGCAAATTGGCTATAAATTAAAGTAATGCCGTTGCAAAGGATCTAAGACTAAACTAGAGTTTCAGGTTGTTTAACTACAGACTGAGAAGTTAATGATGTGACCCACATCATAGCATCATGACCTAAATAATTCACGCTTGCGTGACTAAGAGCGAGTTTATATAACACTTGAAATAATGCATGCAACAAAAAAATTATAAAATTACAACACCCGAAGAATACTTTAATTGACCCAAATTACAAATTACATGGTGTGTGTGTGTGTGTGTGTATGAATTATATTTATTTCAATGTAAAATTAGCGGACTTTTTTCTCCACAAATATAGAGTGGTAAAATAAAGAGTTTGCTGGGACTGAACAATCTGAGAACAACTAAAACATAACCAACTCTTGTAAGTCTAGTGCAGTGAAACTCGATAAACAATGAAATCTAATATAGATGTCGTGAAAGGGTCAACCATATCTAATTGATATTATTATTACTAACACCACACGATTTTTCCATTCTATGAACAGCTGAAAAACCATCATATAGGAAGAGGCTTCAGGGTTTCAGCTTTACTCGCGCATTACAGTAAAGTCATTTGATCACCGTATGATTAAACCGTTTGGTGTTAAAAAATAAAAAAATAATAACCATCATCATTATCATAAAAAGTTTAGTGAAGTTCAATTAATGATTCATGTACTAACGTGCCTGAACACGTAAGCGAATTAGAATATGTGCATAAGCGCATACTGCAAGTGGGCATATCGTTGTTATTACAAGCATCTGAACTGGGGGCGAATTACAGGGGCGTGTAAATGTAGACGTATGTGAAGATGTTGTATGTGTGTGTGTGTGACTAAGCTGGTATACCGTCCATGTCAATTGCCGAATGTAAACTAGTGAAACAAATATTAAAGGCATGGGACTGTAATAGAATTCGGTTTTCCCAGTACCGCACAGAATGTAAGAAACGCATCAGTATAGTGCTGCCACCCGCACGTACTACACTGTACCAGCTAACAACGGACAACTGTATTGTGGTGCATGGTAAGAGTACTCAGGAATGTTTCTGAAGTTATGTGGTGAGTTGTTCACTAACGAGGCTACTGGACTGTCTGCGCGTTGAGTGTCGTTGTAAAATGGCAATTAAAGAAACCCTAACCTAATTTTCCAGTTTTGATAGTAGTAGATAATACGCTCAGTGTGCTCCAAGTGGCAATCTTAAATGGCGACCCATATATAGGCCTACCTGTTTAAAGAATAAAGAAATAAAAACAGTGATAACAGCAGTAGTTTCTCTTTAACTGAAAAAACTACAACTTTGTAATTAACACTATATTTTATTTGCATCTGACAAAAAGCGTAACAGAAACAAAAACAAGTCTCACGCGTCTGTCTTAAAAAGATTAAATAATTTTTTGATGTAATACTCCTCAGTAACATCTTTACTCCGTGGTCACTTTCCATTGTGTAAAGTCAATTCGTTACGTATTAACAGCGGTTCTTGGTGAAGTTTAAAGGGCAAGTAGACCTATACTGCAGTTTTTCAAACCAACGTGTAGTTTGGATTTTAGTTGGTGTGCTTTGCGCTTTTGTACTATCTGAATGTGTGTGCGCGTGTATGTAACTGGTGGGCATGGGCGCGCACTCACGTTTACATGTAGGCCTACAATACACTTTCAGAAAACAATTTTTTGCACTCTACGATTTACTGCAACATTTGTGGTATTCGTTTGATTTACGTGTGAATAAGTAAATCGTACATCGTAGGCTACGAGTTACGAGTATCCTATATCGGCTGTAATTACAAAACCAGTTCTATAGACGAGATGTTGCACACGATAAGCAATCATTCAACGATGTGATGCCTAAAAATATTGAACGTCTTTTAGTTACATAACATTACGCCAAAAGAACGAAAGTATTTCGTCTTCTGTAATTATAGTGCACTGTAATGCAATATGAGTCACATGACGAGTGCTGAGAGTGACAGCAGTGAAAGCCCGCGTGTGGCTTTACTCACAATGTCAATGATAAATAATTCTAAAATAGAAGAAAAAACAAAGCAGAAACAATGATACTTCTGAGACACTACCTCTATACTAGAAGTCAGATGGAAAGGAAAAGGGGTTATAAAAATATTTATACGATGTACTTCTCTGGTAACGAAGAAATACAAGGATATTGTGGAGTTGGATTTATAATAACTAAAAGAATTCGTAAATCAGTCTCAGGACTACACCTGCGTCCAGCAGGACATGTACTGCACAACAGGTAAGGAAAATTCAACACCACATTCATAAATGTATTTGCACCGACTGAGGCCGCAGGAAAGCAAGTTACAGATACTTTTTATGACGAGCTACAAGCAAAAGGCTCGAGGACTATAATGCTACACTTGTCCAAGAAGACTGTTTCAAACACATTTTTGGAAAGCGCAGTAATAACGATATCAAGAGGCGAGTAATAATGGGCTAAGGTTTGTGAGATTTGCTGCAAGTAACAAGTTTAGAGTTGTAAGCACCTTGTTTCCCCGAAAAGATATATGCTAAGCAACATGGAAAATACCAGGAACACACGAGACGAATCAGGTAGTCCACATTTTGATGTGTCCGAGATGGGCTAGTTCCATCGAAGCGTTCGACTACACCGAGGAGCATATTGTGATTAAGACCACTATCCACAGCGTAATAAAAGATGGAATGTTGAGAGTTTCAGTAACAGTCGTATAAAAGAGGAGAACCAACTGAACTGAAGTTAAGGTTGCAGGATCGTGGACGTTCTGTTGATGTTGATTTGGTCTCATATAAATATCTCAATTATTGAATCAGCAAACCATTCTGTATGTAAAACAAGAAAACCAAGAAGTGAAGAATGGTACAATGATAAATATAAAATAGTTATAGAAGAAAAAAGACAGGCTAGAGTAAAATGCGTGCAACAGAAAACTAGAACTAGTAGAAATAATTACAACGGGGAAAAAATGATTAATAATAAATGGAGGTTGTGGTGATGAGAAGACGGAATGGAACAAAATAGGCTAAGACCCACTGGGTTGTGATGTCAGAAGAAGAATATAAGAAGCTATCTGTCACATCTAAACTTTTCAATAATTTGAAAACAGGGATACAATTAAAGAATATTTTGAAAAAAGTAATTCTTTCATTTCGAAAAGAATGCAGAATGAAAGAACCAAGTGAACTACCGAATTTGTTTAAACTTCAAACGAATTCTAACATCCACATAAACACACCATTGCTAAAAACGAGAGCTACAAAAGTTGTTACTAAATTAATTTTTTACTAAATTAAATTAAACAGATTCTCAAAGATGAGTTAAAACTGTTCACCTCTTTAAATATTGCAGGGCAAAATTCCCAAAATTTTCCTGTTCATCTTTTCTGGAAAATTAAAAATTAAAAAATTCAAGATGTTTTAATAATATAAAATTGATGCTAAGCCATTTCAAAATAACTAGAAATAAGTTAAAAGTTCAGAATTATTTAAAAAATTATTCCATGAATAGGGTGCGAGACAAAGGATTACAAATCATAGATCTACGGACAAATCTCGGCATATGCTATGATTGTCCGTATTTGTCCGTAACATATACGTAAATCTTATTGGTGCTGATCCACTAGATCAGGGTGTTTTCATAAAAAGTCTTAAAAGTGCCCTTCCTAAAACTTTTGGTTTTATAAATTATTAATATCTTTTAACTGAATGTGGGAACAAACGTAAGTTTGTCGGGTATATTGATCACAGTCTGCGAGTAACTGGCACGCAGTAGTTGCTACACAATTGACAATTGTTTTCCTTTATCTAAACCGATTTGACGGTAACAGATGATTGAATAACTTCGCACAGTGAACACCAATACCACACTTGGCCAGTGGAAATGGACAGTGAGAAATTCGACGGCTCCGTTTCGCACATCGCTGCGATGAGACTAACAGTTTCATGCCACAGATCCAACTGCGACATGAAGACTGGAATAAAGAAACATCGTTTATTACTTAAAAACTCAGTATATAAAAATGAAATTTCCATATATAAAAATACTAGAAGAAAATGAGAGATTTTTATTAACATGTTTTTAATCCAAACCGCATAAATTTATCATAATAATAATAATTATATATACACGCTTCACAAGAATTTTAATAAACACTAAACTTAAGCAAAAATAACAGGACATACAAAACAGAAGGTACAAAAAGTATGTCTTAAACGTGAGTGATTACCGTCCACTGGCTGTAGCATCCGATTTTGTGGAGTACGTTAGATGTATAAAAGATATATATTGTTTACATATGAAACACACGCGCGCACGCATTTATGATGTTGTATGGTAACTCTATTTTCAATGTTTTACGGAGTTGTATTATAAAATTGTCACTATAATAATTGATTTCTCCTGCAAGTGAATTTTTATTTATCTCACGTTGTCCTTATGCGTTTCGTAGTACCCTGCGTAGTGCGGCTGTTTGTTGTATGTTCTCGAGTCGCTGTTTTCACTGGCGTCTTGTTCTCTGGTGGCCTTGTTGATTTACATGTCAAAAGGGCTATACGAAAATGACCACAGCAAACCGTAGGATCGTTGCTGAGAACTCCAAAAGACTAGAAGAAAAAGAAGTGTATGAAGGGTATGTCAAAGCGCGCGCATAAGTATCTAAGCTAGTCAGACTACAGATACTCAAGTTAAGAGGAATTACCTAATCACTAAAGTCAAATGAGAGGATGGGAAGTGTTACTCTTACGATTATCAAATGGCAGATTTTTATTGGTTTAATGATTTACTACAAAGTTGTTATAATCATTCGAGCCGAGAACTGAAATGTAGGTTAGACGTTTGAAACCAAATGTCTTGAATTTTTAGAATAGACGTCTGTTGGACTAAGCGGAAGGCGAACCACGATACTACCCATTTCTTGCCGTTTCTTTGTACAGGCTCAACTACAAAATGCCCGCTATGCTTCGTTTCTTTCAAATTCTAAATTATAAACCTATTATCAACGTATTCGATATTCTGAATTTGAAAAAGAAATCAGAGGTACAACACTGTTTCAAATTTACACCCCGCTACATTACTAGAGCTGTTGAAACATAGGTTTAACATAGGCTTAAACATATTTTTAAAATTTACTTTTAAGGAGATTTGCTTAAAAGGGTCTGGAAAGCTCTGAGTCTGGAAAGTTCAACTTAGGAATGCCATTTACTCTAACGTCTTTAATTATTACTGTGAATTCTGTAAGCCTTCTATATAAAAATATTTCAAGTGCCGTATTACCAATAAAATATTAGGGATCTACAATTTCAAAAATTTTAGTGTTAAATAACTTATATTTTAAAGGATAATAAATTATTGCTCACTAACAAATTACCAGAGACTAGTTTTTTTTTATCAAATCTGCGTAACAAACTTGTACTTTGAGCACGGGGTCGTGATTATTCTACTAACCCACGTTGTTTTTTATACTTATTAATTTTATACTGGAACTGTTCACTACAGCTGTGCGTAATTGTGTATGTTATTTGCACATACTGATTAATCTGTACAATTTCAGACGCTACTGTATTATTGAACAATGCTTTCATCACAATTGGTTACAGGGTAATCACAGCGTCCGTTAACGGCTTGCTGCTTTGTATACTGTTACTGTAACCTGCCAACAGTTATTTTGCTAAACACGTTCTTTGAGAATTAAATTGTGGGCTAGTTACTGATTAGAAAAGGGTATTATAATAGTTTACTTGGGGCATACTTGTCATATACGTACTTGCACACAAGCTATCTCTGATAAACCACACACACACACACACACACACACACACACATCTAACTGCTCGTGTTTATCGTCTCATGACCTGGATACCTGTAATACTGTCAATTTGAGGGGGCATGTTCTACTGCCACTGTGACTTCTATAAGTTAAGGTGACTTCTATTCGTTATCAAGATGTAGGTTCACATTTTCACTAATTTTGTTGTAAGTATGTATTTACTTTAATTTTCTCAGCGGTCTTGAAATCCTACAGAAATAATGTCTTAGCGACAGTTATTTCTAAATTTTCTGGTAGTTAACGTGTTTCACCTAATAGCCTAACGTCCTACACCAGCTTACTACAGATTAAGAAATTAATCATTTAATAAACTTTTATTTCAATTCGGACGGTGGCTCTAGTATCTGATTATCGTGTTCAGTTTTCGAACCATATCACTTATGTCTACTCTAACAGATTACAGACTAATATGAATACGCTTATTGTGCTTCCGTAGTGAGCTGTGTCACTGGCACTGGTTTTCAGCGATCTTACGATACTGTAGGCTTTGGTACAAATGATTGGAGGTGTCGATCTAGAAAACATGGCTCAATCCGGAAACAAAGGTACTTTCAGTTTGAACGTACCCTTGTGTGTAATATGTTTTCCTATGTAATTATTGTCATACAAAAATACAAGATTACGTATGTCTGTCGTTGTCGCCTTAAACCAGAAGGTTAGTTCTTGTATAGTGCAGGCAGCGTGCCACTCCAACACACCGTGAACGTGAACGTCATAGGAATAACTGGGAATTTCTGTCTCAAACCAATAATTGAGGTATTGGAAGCCAACGTACTTTCTCTATGACTCTGATTTTATCAACTGGGCTACAAACGATATGTCTGCTGGTTTCATATCATTCATATCTAAAAGAAATGTATTTACTGTCTTCATTACGTAGAAAAATTCCCCTAAACAATTTCTATTTTTAGTAGGTAATACTTCATTAAGATTCATGAAACAACACTGATCGCCATTATTTTATAAAACTAAACCTTTTGCACGTTCTTCGAGTGTGACTCTCAGTACTTTTCTCGACTTACGTGTATTATTCTGACATTTAGTGCAGGCTGCCAAGTCGTGTTAAGCCTATTTATTTGCATACAGTGAAATCAATAAGCCTTTGTCGTCTTATTGTGTAAACAAATCACGGCGATAGTTTAGCATACCAAGTTTCTGGCAAGGCGACACAAATTGAATAATCACATGTTGAATACAGCTGGCTGCGACAGTGTACATGGCCGGTCAAACATGTAATTTAACCGTTACGTTTAAGACGATTTAATCATATAAATTTATAGAATCTACATCAGAGCAGTTTCGTAGTGTTTATAAGAGATTTCAAGTCTTTGCGGAAGCAATTTATAACATTACTCAGCACGCAGAATCTGTGCCAAAATGTGTCGCAGCCAATTTGCAACATATTAGTGCATTATGTGACAACGATAATTCATTTATTCTTACAAAGTAACACACATTTGTAAGGTGCGTCTTGTCTTGTAGAATGGACTGTCGGTCCTGTCGTACAGCCACGCATTTCTTACCTATAAAAATAAAATAGTTGAAAAAATAAATCACGCGTAAACCTAATTGTCCGCGCGCGCGCATTGCTTTCTGTGTAGAAAAAGGTGGTGGAACTCATGGCTGATGTGGAGGGTGGGGTGCTTTATTGTCTAGAGTGGACTGTAATTTTTAATCTACGAGTAATGTGATTAAGAATTTTTTGGACTTGACAATCCAAAAAAATGAGAACTCTAAAGTTGTAATCAGAATTTAATAATAAATACAGTACCGTTTACCAAATGTAAAAGCTTAAGAGCATGATAATGTCTTTCAGCCGCCAGCTAAACGCAACATTATTATGGTTACTAACTGACTGATTGTTTCTTTTGCGCAAATGTTGCGTTTAGCTGGCGGCGCTGGTACCGAAGCTTCACCACAGACAGCAGCCGCTCGTTGCTGTTCCTTCTCGAGCTTCTTTCGTTCCCGCAGACAGCAGCCTCTCGTTGCTGTTCCTTCTCGAGCTTCTTTCGTTCCCGACACTTTCTTACTCGCTCGGCATTTTGTCGTTTCTTGATGTGAGCCTTCTCGTCGCTGCTATCCATTGTCGAAAGCTGTTTTAGTCAGTCGCCACGTTTGGTTACTATACGTATATCAGCAGCAGTGTATTTCACCACAACACAAAACAAACCTTTATTTACATATTGCGACGTATCAAAACAAACCTTTATTTACAACATTCCCAATGATGACGTCACGCAATGATGACGTCATACAGCGTTACATGTTACAGAAAGTTTCAAACGATGCAGTACAGACAAAAGAGCATGTAAAACCAAATTTATTCTCACTAAAACGTTTGCTAAACTCAATGTCAGCAGCGATTATTTCTGTCTTGATGCGTTTATATATCAAATTTCTAGACTGTGGGGAATCGAAAGTGTGGAAGCGTCACGCAATGATGACGTCATACAGCATTACATGTTACAGAAAGTTTCAAACGATGTCAAGCTAAAAGACATTATCATGTCATAAAGTAAAATTAACAACTACAAATTATTAACCTGTAATTAGTTTAGATTCCCAGTGCGCCTTATACTCTAATAGAAATTGAATCAACTTGGATTAAAGTAATTAGAAATTTTTGAAAACCGGTTAAATAAACTTGAGCTTATTAGGCTCGTATGAAGATATTCCATAATAAAGTCAATTCTTTAGCATTCTTTTCTTCACTATTACGCTCTTTGCATCGGTTACAGCACGGCTACCTTTGAGTAGGCAAGCATTAAGATACTAGTTGAAAATGTTCAAACCATGACCAACAATTCTAATAAAAAGAAGGTTTCTCAGACTTTCACTTATTATTAGAATTAGCAGGGATGATCCCTGTGGACTCACAGTTAAATTAAACTGTTTTCCCTTCCATTTAATCTAAACTTTTGTGATAAGCAGCGAACTTGTTCCTTTTCAAACAGAGTGTTATGCTTAGCTTCATCAGACCATTTGTTCTTATCTAACACTTAAGCGTTCCTTGACGTTTTATCTTTTCTAGTAAAAGAAACCATTTCTCTACAGATTGCTTAAGTCTGTTGTAGAACGCATTTGTAGGGTCTCCTGCTTTGACTGTCTCATGTAATTAAACACACAAAATTTCATGTTTTGTACTGCCTGTTTATAAGCAGTAACAGGGATATACTGTATTTTTTTTTCCATCAATTTTAACAAGACTTGCTATTTTTAAGTTTGCTCTTTACATGTGAATATTACTTTCTTGTAGCTGAGCACTGAGTTCTGAAGGTTTCTGCAATAAATTAAACAAAATATATATAAATTAATTTTGAAAGTGTGCAATAAAAAAACTTTTTTCTGCTATTTTTATCTTTACACAAATTTTTGTCGGATGTTACATGCCGTGTACCGTATATGAACATAAAAATTAAATAAATAGGTGGAATTTTTTAGCAGAAATGTTATTTAATGTAGTATTATCACTAGCAGAATTTTCAGGAATTAAACAAAGATCGGCTTCAGGGGACAAGTCTCTCCAGCGTAACGTCGGATGCCCCATATTCCGTTCATAATCCACAGTCGGTTGGGGACGCGGCAATCATTCGTTCCGTTGAAGCATTTAGCATCTTATTCGATGTTTTCCATTGTCCTTATAAAATGCGATTGCCATTGTATATTAAGAATACGCTATTGAAGGATCTTTTCTGTTACATATAAGAGAAATCTACTTTCAGCAGCTTCAGTACAGCTGCTTTGGATTTTGGTTAGTCTCCTAGTCTCAGACAAATCAGTGTTCTATCTTGTATTTAAAACGTGTTCTTCACTTATCGATTTCAGTATCATCACTTAACTTACTGAGCAGAATATCTTGTGTATAAGAAGCAGTGCAGCCTAAATAACTGAACTACTTGAGGATGATATTTTCAGCTATTGTAGGACCAAAACCTGTTAAAGACATTTCTTAGGATTTGCTGCAGAAGTTTCTATAATATTGCCTAGGATATAGATTGCATTCCGACTTCCCAATAGTGTCTTGGTCACCGATGAACTGTTATTGTGTATTATAAAATGATTATTTCGTTTACGAACCTAAAGAGAATAGGCTCTGCAATATATAAGCTAAATTAAAAAAAAAATGTGTATCATTGTCCTAATGACAAAGTCGTTACAAATGTATATTTTTTCTTTTTCTTTTTCTTATGTTCTTAATCTGATGTCTTCTAAGAAAACTATGGAAATATTATGTAAACTGTTGATATTTTGTACGATTTTAAAAGATTTGGTTTAATGTTACAAAGTAATGTGAACTCGACTTTCTGTCCTAAAACGAAGAACGGTGCTTGAGCTTACCTGTATCGGGTTTAGTACTTTTCGAGAACAAATGCATATGAAGCAGGTCGGTGCCTCTTAATTCTTAAAGTCTGACTTGTATACGGGTGAAAAATTATATACGTTACATGTTTAGTAACGTTACGGTATGTAACGTAGTCTGCAGTACTTACTAACATATTGGGCCCTGCTCCCAGTTACTATTCAACCTCATTATTTCTCGGTGAGTTAAGCTTGGAGTAAAGCGTTACTTCTTTATAACCATAAATTGTTAATATGAGCTATCTCTTTAAATACTTATTATTTTAAACGGGTGCTTTAATAGGCGTCATCACTACTAACGACTACTACAAATACAGTATCACTATTGTACTCTGTATAGCCTGTTTCTCGGGCATGAAAATTAATTGTATAGGAGTGTGCAGAATAGCTCGTCACTCTCCAGGCCTGGATTTGACGTTGCTACACTTTAAATCTATAACAGGCTTATCCTTTTGCACTCCACTACTGTGTTTTATTTTTTGTTAATTTATTTCCTAAGTATAACGTTTCTAGTTGTATTTGCGTTCATTGTTTCTTTCGTTTTACTCAAATCTACAGCTAGCAGAAAAACCCTACTATAAATTGTAAGGTAGTAAAATGTTTGAAACATTAGTTTTTTATAAACAACCTGTGTTTGCTACATGCAGGAAAGTGACGAGTAAGTGAGTGGCACTTTACGTCTTCCCAGTTACTGACGAAGTAAACATTCTTCTGTATCTTACTTAAACGGTTCTAGTGGTGCAGAAACCTTCCGTGCTCTGCAGGTAAACGCCCTAATGTAAATACTTCACAGAGTCTCACTACAACTGTGATTAATGAGAAACATCTCAGTCTAGAGAACGCTTAACTCAGGCACCTAAACTCATTGTTCGACGCGCGAAGGTAACGTTGTTGTAAAACGCAGAATTTTATAGTTACAAATACGGACACTCAAAGTACTACAATAATGAATAAGTAATGAACAAAGTTACAAATGAACAAATAATTGTGGAGTAGTAAGCAATGATTTCCTAAGAAGAGAAAAACTTAACACTAACGAACAATCATAGAGAGCGATTAACAAATACAATGCGAATTAATTAGCTAAATACTGATGCAATAAGCTAACTAAAAAGGCAAATATATGACTGTGTATTTTAGGGTATTTTTAATTTTGAATATTGTACTCCTGTAATGTCAATAGTACATAACAACTATTTAGATCAAGTAAATTTATAAAATATTTTAAAATAATTTTATGTTTGAATACAGAATTTAGGCTACAATGAATCTGTTAAAAACCTGGAAACTTATACTAGCTATTAGTACAATCCTTGTAAATATTTTGAAGAAATAACAATAATAAGAAAGCATATGTGAAGAAGTTGTAATAAATTAAATTAAATTATGTTTGTAACATTGCACATTCTTACAAATATTATGTTAATAACATTAAGGAAATATAGAGTAAATTAACAGAGAATAATCAAGGCTTTACAGGCTTTATGTAAAAACAGGTATTACAATAAATTTTATATGCCACTGAAAATTTTAAAACACTAAAATAATGTAAATCACAGAGAAATAAATGTATTTAAATTAGTTTGTAAATGTAAAAAAGCTGTAAAAATTAAAAATTACAAATCATAAAATATTATAATGTAAACCCAACCCAAGTGAGAAGAACAAAGCTTAGTCTCAACAATGCAATAATTGGTAAAGAACTAAGAAATTTCTTCTTTCCTGAACCATGAAATAGAAAGCATCACTAAAAAAGAAATAATAATAATAGAAATAATAATAATAATTTTAAAACAAGATACTACTATAATATTTAAAATATAGAAGAAATTAATAAGTGAAGCAAATTTATAATAAGAATAACCAAGTAAACAAGTAAGAACTAATGTAATTCATTTAAATTATTCATATTTAAAAATTGTTGAAACATTTTATTTTAATCATGGGAAAATTAATTTGTTAATTGTTAATAGAATTTTTTTTTCTCCCGACTTCCCGATCAGGAGAGTCAATTGGCGATCCTACCATGATGATCTGGCCAGGCAGTTGCCATCTGTCCCTCCGGACCCACTCGTCTCTTGTGACGACGTGGATCTCCGGGTACATCAGCTCCAGGACCTCGTCCAGTCTGCAATGGACAAAAACACCTATACTGTTCCGGTGAGTAATAAACGCTCCGACCTTCCTGCGGAAGTTCTCCAAGCCATCCGATTACGGCGCCAGCTCCGCCGCAGATGGCACCATACCCGTGACCCTGCCGCTAGACGGCGCTTTCGAGCCCAGTCGGAACACGTCTCGCAGCTTCTGCTTGACGTAAACGCGAATCGATGGGACTCCTATTTGGAGTCCTTGGAAGTCGACCACGCCTCCGTATGGAGAGCCGCTGGTAGACTAAAAGGCGAAAAGAGGACTCGCCATCCCTTGAATACGAGGACGGCACTGTATACTCTGCAGAAGGCAAGGCGGAAGTCTTCGCCGACTGTATTGAGGAACAGTTCACCGTCCATGGAGGCATCATTTGGCCGTCGTCAGGGATTTCCTATCTGGATACTTTTCTGCTCCCCCCAATGATCCTCCTATTTCGGTCGACGAGGATGACTTTGCGTCTGTCCTAAGCCGACTGAAGAAGAGAAAGGCCCCTGGTCCCGATCGCATCGGCGCCGCTGCGTTGCAGAATCTCCCGCCTTCGGCAGTTGACGTTCTTCTTGAGCTGTTCAACTCCTGTCTCCGGCTGAGTTACTTCCCTCGCCTGTGGAAAACCGCAAACGTCATCATGATCCAGAAATCTAAAAAGCCGCCCACGCTACCTGGAAGCTACCGCCCGATATCACTATTGCCAGTAATCTCGAAGGTATTCGAGCGTCTTCTCCTGGCCCGTATTCGGCCCCTGGTGGATGGTTTCATCCGCGAGGAGCAGTTTGGGTTTAAGCCGAGGCACTCGACTACTCTTCAGCTAGTACGGGTTGTCACGGACGAGCGTAATGTTACAACGCCAGTTGGCTATGCTTCCGGACTGGCTAAGGAAATGGCGGGTAGCGATCAATACGGAGAAATCCGAGGCGATCTGCTTTACGCATAAGTCCATTTCCCGATGCCAATCCCTCTCCTTAGAGGGGAGACCCATCAACTGGACTGAGACGGTGAAGTACCTAGGTGTTCGGCTTGATCGGCACCTAAACTTCAACGCCCACGTGACCTCAACCCTCAACTTGGCTCGTGGCGTCAGAGCCAAACTATCATCTATGCTTTCGTGGAACAGCCGCCTGGCTGTCCGTACAAAACTAACCTTGTATCTACTGTTCCTCCGAACAGTACTCACTTATGCGGCACCCGCTTGGTGGCTCCTCCTGTCGGCCACCAACAGGCATAGGCTGACTACATTTCAGAACTGGACCCTACGCTCCCTCACGGGGTCCCCGTGGTATGTGGAAATTCCGCCATACACCGGGGTCTCCGTGTTCCCACCTTAGAGGTCTTCGTCTGGTCCCTGGCAACGAATTTGTTCGCCAAGGCCGGCGAGTCCCCTTATCCGCACCTCCAAAGGCTTAACAGCATGGAGAATGCACCGCCCCCTCGCCGCGTCAGGCGCCCTAGGGCGCTGTTAGACGACCCCCCCTAAGTTCATCACATGAACCCCCCAGATACGAACCCCCAACCTTCTGGAAATCTGAATCGATCACCATCAATCACTACCTGCGCCTGCCGAAACTGTAGTCAATCATGCTGCGGCAGATTGGAATGGATAGATTTATTGCCAGCATCGGCTTTGCCGATTCGGCAGGGCTTTGATCAGGGACACGGGCTCTCGCGAGGTTGTGCAAATGCCTTCCTTGCGAAAGCCGACTGCCCCGGTGATAAGTTCCGTCGACTCGGCCGCCGCCTTCGGGCGGTCGAGCCTCTTGTACTCGCCAGCGCGCCTCTAAGTTTCCGTGGGCTATGTCCTCGGAGACCAAGGAGCCGCGACCAGGCGTTGCGATTGGCTGAAGCCATGATCACGACCAAGATCCCCGTCAGCACCTGCTTTGCTGATTTGGCAGGGTAATGACCTGAGACACGGGCTCCCGCGAGGTTGTGCAAGTGCCTTCCTTGCGAAAGCTGGCTGTCTCGGAGTCATTACCTACCATTTCGGCCGACGCCCTAGGGCGCTCGAGCTTCTTGTCCGCCAGTGCGTCACTACGTTCCCAAAGGCTAGCCTGAGGGGACCATGGTGTCGCGCTTGGCGGGACAATTAGCTGAAGCAAAAGCTTAAGCTTGCCCCCGTGGTGGCCATGTAATGAATCATGGACCCGTGGACTGCACCATAACACCCTTGAGCAGAGCAAACGACCGCGCTGACCTGTTGGCACCTGGCGTTCATCAGGCCTAGGCCTGGACAACGCACACAAATTAGGGCGCAAGACGCCCGTGCATCATCCATCCATCCATCATTTTTTTTCTGTGCTGCTTGCCCTGAGATTGGAAATCTATTTTGCCAATGCTGTAAAAAATAAATTTTAAAAACTTAAAATGCATTGAGTATATTTTGTTGTTATTTTGAAAGAAGCAGCACAATATTTGCAAGAATTGTTTTCAAAAACTAAGTGTATTGCATGTATGAGGTGAGAATTAAGTGGTTCGAAATACTAAAAGATATTTAACAATTCAAATAACAGGTCAAAAGAGGAAAGTGATTGAGTGTCCTGACTGTGGAAATACCAACTTCGGTGTTATACATAATTGTGACTCATTCAGTAAACGTTAAACGTGGAATGACAAAAGCTGTGCTGTTGGTTGGTTCATTTATTTCGTTCCGATAAACTGTGTATAGAAAGTATTATGTTTTGTGATCATATCAGAATAATCAGAAAGAATAGCGAAGATATAACAGCGTGAAGAATTTTTTTGATAAAGGGACTGTTTTGTTTGAATACTTATTTTTTTCATGACAATCGTAGCTGGTCATATGGATATTCCTTAGTCACTACGTCAAACGAGCCGTTGCACATACCCTCCGTGTGGTCAGCAGCTGCCTTACAGAAGTGGTCACATCTCCATTAGTACAGTCATTGAAGCCGAAAAAAAATAAAAATTGGAAATTAAGTGGCTTCTACGAGATTTTTTGCATAGGGCTAGATAAAAAGGTAAGAAAGAATTTTTAAAAAAGTTTACAAAAATTCAGTCGCGGGTTTTCGAAAAAAGGGAGGGGGAAGGTACAAAAAATTAATTTTTCGTGATTATCTTATAAAATATTGAATTTATGAGAAAAATACAAAATACCAAAAAGAAAGAGCATAAAAGTCAGCATAAAAAAGGTTATTAACTTTTTTTTTGTCAGGGCGATACTTTTAGTAGAACAATTAATTCAAAGTTGGCCAAATTTTTCACAAGGTGGATTTTCACATAAAATACATGTTTATGTAATAGACTTGCAATTTTTTCAGGAATATAAGTTTAAAAACTCATTATTATTTATTTATGTATATATAATTATGTACAATTTTTACTAATTTATTATGCATTATAATAAAAATGTTATTAAAAAATGCACTTTATAAATATATTTAAAAATAGTTCATTTTCCAATCATTGAAGATTTTGACAATAAAATAACTTTTAAAACACAGATAAAACAGAAGAATTTATAGTTAATAATAATTGCATAACATTAAATAAAGATCCCACAAACAAATAACAAATATACTAAATATCGGTATGGAGAACCATACATGACTTCCATATTCTAAGATGTGTGTGTGTGTGTGTGTGTGTGTGTGTGTGTGTGTGTGTGTGTCTTACCTGCCTTTTTATTGCCGTATTAAATGAAAAATATTATATTACATTAAAATGAAAAAATTATAATTTTATTGCCTGGCAACAAAATTATTTTATTTTTAACAATTACCATTGTTTCAAAAAGTTTAAATAAAATTTTCAAGTACTTTACTCTTGTTAAAACGTAAACGGTTGCAGGTAAACTACCCCTTTCCCTTAACCGATCTTTACCAAAATCGACAGTCCTTGAGACCTCTACAATTCAGGGACGTATGCAAAAACTTATTTGATTCTGTTTGAATTTGCGGCTGTTATCGTTTGCCATAGAAAATACGCTTGATAAAAAACGTTGCAGGTAAACTACCCCTTCCCCTCAACCGATCTTCACCAAAAACAATAGATCTTGAGTACTCTACAAATCAGGGCTGTATGCAGAAAATTATTTGATTCTGTTTGAATTTGCGGCTGTTATCGTTTGCCATAGAAAATACCCTTGTTAAAAAAACGTTGTAGGTAAACTACCCCTTTCCCTTAACCGATCTTCACCAAAAACAATAGGTCTTGAGAACTCTACAATTCAGGGCTGTATGCGAAACATTATTTGATTCTGTTTGAATTTGCGGCTGTTATCGTTTGCCAAAAAAAAAATTTCCCTTGATAAAAGAAAACCGTTGCAGGTAAACTACCCTTTCCCTCAACCGATCTTCACCAAAAACAATAGGTCGCGAGTACTCTACAAATCAGGGCTGTATGCAAAAAATTATTTGATTCTGTTTGAATTTGCGGCAGTTATCGTTTGCCATAGAAAAAAAATCTACACACACACACACACACACACACACACACACACACACACACACACACACACACACACACACACACACACAGACACTTTTCGGAAAACGACTTTTTTTCATGTTTTGAGTGTAGTAGAATCAGAATCTGCAATAATCTCGAACACGATTTTTTTTGCCATCACCATACTTGTTTGCCAACACCATCTAATTTCCTTAAGGAATATGGAAGTAAAAATAGTACCCAAATCATAAATCCTAAAGACTCCTTTAAAATATATAAAATGGATAATCCTTGTGCACCAAAATTAAATTCTTTAATAAAATTACACAAAATCAATAAACCTATCAGACCTTTAATAAACGTTAGAACCGCACCAAATTATAAAATATCAAAATTACTAACACAAATCTTAAAACATAAAATTGAACTTCCAGCAAAATACAATATAAAAAATAATATCGAACTCACGGAACATTAAATATCGAACTGCGTTAATTCAATATCTGTATGGCGCATGTACCAGCTGTCCTCGCTCTCCCTAAAATTCTTCAACTTTCAGGGTCTGTTCTTTTTATGCCCATGCACGGGTATAAATACTCACTATGTAGAAGAGAAACCTCAAATATTGTAGTTTTACGTACAATAGTTACATATTAATATTTTTTTTTTTAGTTTTTAAGTATTAATATTAATACGCGCAATGGACATATTTTTACATTTATTAATAAAAGTTACATTTATTTAAATTTAACTAAATGTTTACAATTCTTTACACCGCAGTCTTATAGAAGACACTTTGACCAATACGTGTTCATAATTTTGTTAAAAAATATTTGTTTTGAAAATTTCTGTATAAATTTAAGTTAAGAAACCTACCTTACCTACCTACCTTAAGTTGAGGTTTATACCTGCGAACTCAAACAAATGATAAATTTTAAAACTCGCTCATTTTATGACAATAAATCAATAATAATTTTTATTATTTTTTTCAAAAACCTATATGTTCATAGTGTGAAGTTTTTTTTTAATGTAAATACATTTGTAATAAATTGTAATATGTTTATGCATTAATTGAAAAAAATAAAAAACAATAAAGTTATTTCTTTATTTTAAGTATTTATTAATAATTTAATTATTTTCTTTTCATTTTATGTAAAAGTGCAAACATTTAGCTTTAAAATGCTGTTGGATTTTTGTCTCTACGACTATTATAACGGATTTTATTAAAATTTGTATGTTGCAATGTCAGAAAAAATTAGCCTTCCCGCTCATCGGGGCGGACTCCGACAATAAATTTTTTTCCAATATTTCAATTCCATTTTTCTCACAAAGTATTAGCCTGACAAAAAAATGATAAATACCTTTTTTGTAGAGAATTTAATGCTCTTTACGTTTTGTAATTTGTCTTTTTTTCGTAAATTTGTTATTTTTCAAGATAATTGAAAAAACTAATTTTTTGTACCTTCCCCCTCCTCTTTTTCGAAAAACCGCGACGGAATTTATGTAAACTTTTTTTAAAATTGTTTCTCACCCTTTTATCTAGCCTTATGCAAAAAATCTCGTAGAAGCCACTTAATTTTAATTTGTTTCCTTCAGTGACTGTACTACATGGTAAATTAATCGTCTGGTGTATTTCTATCGTTGTTATCAGATTTCACACACACACACACACACACACACACACACACACACACACACACACACACACACACACACACACACACACACACACACACACACACACACACACACACACACACACACACACACACACACACACACACACACACACACAAACTTTTCAAGGACTCTGCTGAATCCAAAAATAAATTATGTAAAACAGTGTGTCTTTCTCTGTCTAAACAAACATCAGAGGAAGTAAAAATAGTATAGGGTTTACATTTTAATTTTGTTTATATAGACTTATTGTACAAGTGTGACAGCAAATCTTTGGTTAAAATTAGTACACCACATTTTATAGAAAATGTTTTCTACGAGTCCACGAATTCTACGTCAGTAGTTTATATCCGGAAACGTAGTATGTCTAGCTGCTCATGCCCCCTATTGTTATCCTGGACTGTACAGTTTGGTTACCTTCTCAATTGTTAATAGTTAATAGTCAGTTAATAGTTAATTTCGTTAAGTAGAAGTAAGTAATGACGATACCTCACTGTGTTAATGGAACAGTTTATAGGGTACCTGACTGTACGAGAGACAAGAGCCACTGGACAAGGTATATACTGTAACAAGGAGCCCGTAGGTAATAACATAAGGATAATAAAAGTACTGATATGTCCGTGTTACCGTTTCTCACAGTAATAAACTACAGCGATTTTCTCTTAGACGAAATCATTAGGAACACAAAGTAAGCTTCCTCGTTGGAAATATTAATTGTTTGTTACTGTCCCTAAGTATTCAAAACTCACATTTACAGTGGCACCAAGCGGCGTTGTTGAATCAAAGAAAAGTTGTGTATGATTCTTACATAAACTGTTTTACAGAATTTGAAGAATAATTTAATTCGAATTTAACCTGATGCTCATTAGCCGTTCTTTTGAGCTCTTCTGCCTCCTTAACCTCAGCGGTAGTCACGAAGTAATTACTTACACTTATCACAGTTTTCATTCCTTTTGGTCCCTTCCACCAGCCTCTCCACTCATTCCTATCCCTCTGCTTTTCCCTCCAAGGCCTCATGCTCGTCCTATATTGCCTCATTCCTGTCACTTTGGCCTTCCTATATGCCTATTTTTTTTGTGATCTGCATTCTGTTAACTTTTTTAAACTTCTTTTTTCTTCTTTCCTATAGGCTAAATGAGTCTATACACCAATTCATTAGTTGTGTTTTAATTGTCCTCACAATATTCTTTCCTTATAACTTTTCAGCACCTTTTTATTCGATGATCGATGTACTTCATTTCCTATTTCCTTTAGTTCTCTTATCATTCTTCAGTCAAATATCCTCACTCTTTCTTCTTCTCCTTTTGAGAGACACATTGCCTCCAATGTCATTAGTATAATCACTGTTTTGTACTTCTCTTTACTGGCCACAAGCCATCCTGTCTAATCTCCATTTTACTGACCCTGGTGATCTCTTCCTTTCCATAACATCCTTGCTTTTGTAATACGCGCCATACCCGCAAGAATCCTTTGCGTAACTTCTAATCTTTTCTACTTTGATTTCTTATTACTGCTCTTACGTATTTAAAACGCCTCACTCCCTCCAGTAAATACTCTTATATTTCAACCATTCTCCTGTCTGATCTTCTCTATTCTCTTCTCAACAAAACTCTGTCTCATTCTAGTTTATCTTTAAACACCTGTCATCTTATCTTTACTATCATCTCCTCAAAGCCCCTCCTATCTCTTGCGTTACCACAACGTCGTCTGTGTACACCACAATTCATTTGCACCGCGTTTTGCGCTGTTCTTCTGCGTCGTACGCCACAGTGCCTTATTTTACCATCAAAACAATACGAAATAGTGTGGGTGAAAATACGTCACCCTTTTCTTTTGTCAGCCTCTCCTGGGTGACTACTTTCACTCGTGACATTCATTTAGCATCAGACAATCTTGTTAATTTCCTCGGATTTCCCAATGCCTTCACCTCGTATCGTGCCTCTCATTAGCTTGTCAATAGTATGCTCGTTGTAACACGTCTCTGTTATTCGCTGCACTATATGAATGTCATCTATGACACTGCATCTATTGCATCCATTTCCTTGTTGTATTCTTTATTAACAATGTTGCCTGCTTCCTTTTCTTCATAGCTTTCAGAGCCCTCGTTTTTTTGCGATTTCAGCTCATCTTGCGTCTCTCTTTGTTTTGGTTATACATTCTTTACGAACGTTACTACTTACCTTTTCCCCTTTGTTTTCCTATCACCTTTCATACAGTTACAGTTCGTATATACGTTTTTATCAAACTCTACTCTCTTTCAATATTTCCCTCCTCCCTTCTTTCACCATCTGTCTCATCACTTCTTTTCCATACTTCTCATTCAGTTCGACTTTGCTCCATCTCGTAATTTCCTCCCTTCTTTGACTGCCTTCACCGTACTAATTTTTATCTTAAAAATCTGTATGATCTGTATTACACTTGTCCTCTTGTAAGACTTTATATCTTGTATCATCTCTCTCCTTTTTGTAGCTGGTACATGGTCGGTTTGATTTCTTTCTACGTTCCCTGCTAAACTCCTGATTATTTTGTGATACTTCTATGCTCATATTCACGTATGTTACGTTATATTCAGCTCAGCAGCAATGTTATACATTCTCATTTGTCACTTTTGGTATCGTCTGTCTTCCATCTAAGTAATCACCCATCTTTATCTCATTAAAATATATAATTACTTTTAAGTAACAAGTTACCGTACCTCATCAAAAATGTTCTCCAGCCCCTTTTCCTTACTCGGATTTTCCTCCTTCGGCGCACACACTCATTCATTATCACAATATTCGGGGTCTCATTCTCTAATTTTATGCACAAAATTCTTCGTGATAATCACGCTTAGCATTTTCTTGAATAAGTATGTGTTAACTGAAAAGTTCAAAACTTCTTTGCCGCTGGAATTAGATGCTAAATCATTTTAAAATTTTCGACACAAATTACTCAATTACTTCTGACACAAGTTACTCAGTTATTTACGACAAAAAAATTCGATTATTATTACTCAAATATTATTTCTTACTTAAAATGTGCTTTTCAAAGGTGTAAGTTGACATAAATATAATTTATCGTAGTATACTCAACTTTTAAGACAGATTAAAGTTTAAATTGTTATAAAAATTTCAACAAGTAACTACGATAAACCTAGTGACAGTAAATTAAATTGCAGTGTTATCAAACGTTGAGTTTTAAGGCTATTTTATATTTCATTGTATCAAAATAAAATTTTAATAGCTAAATATAAAAATTATAAAAGTCTGATATAAAGTAACATGTAGCTCTAGTATTTTCTTCAATTCTGTAATAAATAATCGGTAACATAGTTGGAATAGAAAATGAGATTATTTGAAATATTGTACATACCGTAAAAAAACTATGTTATTCTATTTATTATTTAATTGATTATAATATGGCAAAGTAAATTTGATGTATATTGGTGAATGGTAAAGAGAAAGCCGAGTCCGTGTTTAACGCCATACTTTTTAACACTATGTGGATTTCGTAGAATAACTGTTATATTTTTCAACCAGTATTTAGAATGTATGATAAAATATTAACTATATTTATTCTATTTCAATTTGTATTCCCCGGATTAATCTTACGTTCCATCTGAAAAGAAATGTAAAACAGAAAGTTAAATGGTCACTATTACTAAGAGGAGTGCTAAGGATACCAAATCCGTACAACGCTTTCGTACACCTCGCATTGTGGTTGTAATTAGTATCGAAGTATACGCGTGTATCACGTTGTCATACCGTCGCACTTTACTGTAGGCCTATGCCTAATTAACACTGTTGCAGAAAAGCCGGAATGTAACGATTTTAATTAAATTAACTAAGATTACAGAAGTTTTTTAATTCTCGTAGTAAGTACGGGGGATTAAACAAAATAATCTCGTAGTAAACAAAATAAGGGATTTTGTTTCTATTTAATGAGAGGGTAATATTTGTTTATTTGAGTGTTTAGACGATCATATATAAGACATCGTGGTAGCTATAATGAAAACAAAATCTTTGCCGTCAGTAATGTTACTGCCACAATTGAACAACTAATATGATTACTCAATTTATATTTGTATTTAATTAATTAACTGTTTCGTTATCATTCGTTTTAAACTACGGTACTTTATACAATTACATAATGTCAAAATTGGTATTAAAAAGAATCGATTTTTAAAATCTACTCCTGTCGTCATCTTTCATACAATTGCAGATTTTTAACTCCAAACAACTTTCATATAAATACGGATTCTTGACCAGGCCAAACAAAGAGTCATTGATGTCTTCTTTATTGTGTCTAACAAACACGTGCCACGTAAGCTGATGAAGTAATAACAGTGACATTCGGAAAAAATAATTACGAATGTTATTTGGTTCCGAAAAATACGGAAAAAGTTAGTAACTGAAGACCGCATGTCATTAGAGAAGACTTAAGAAGTAGCTGAAAGTAATTTTCCTCTACAAAAGACATCTGTTTGTTTCAAGAATCTCATAGGCGAACTGATAAGATATACATAATGCGAAAATTCACGAACCAATTGTTACATCTATTTTCTTGCATTTCCTTCTGTTTCTTTTAAAACTGCAATACCATCGTTACGCAATAGCGCAGTATCACTCAGATCATTGCACTGGTTTTAAAAGCGCAAGAGCGCTTAATTTCCAGTTATCATGTATGTAGGCTTAGTTCCTCAGCAGTTCAATAACATGCCCACAGCTTAACTTTTCATTCACAACTTAACACTGCGTCGGCAGAGTTGGGTTACTGATCTCTGAGGACTGACGAAATCTACGCACTAGATACAGATATTAGATCCCTTTCGAATAAAACGCAGAAGTAATATTTTAAGATTAGTTTGGTATGGACAGTGATTTTCTACAATAAATCTCTGTAGAACGTCTATGGAAGTGTGCCAAGATATTCTGGAATAACCTTCTTGCTTGCACTATTCAAAATCTGTATTTCACCCTAACGTCACCGTGTAAATATTTATAGATTAAATAGTAACTAAAACATTTATAACAGCATTTCTGTTTGTTACGTATCAGTGCACACCCTAACATTTAGGCCTACGTTGTTTGTAGACACAACTTTTACCCTTGTGTTTTGTCAGCTGTTTCTTTAAAATATTATCTATGATATTTCTTTTATCTTATTAAATGTTGAAATTTTTTCTGTCCAAAATTAGTAAGGTAAATGTGCTCTTTTTGTTTTTATCTTCCACTGTGATCTATAAAGTTTCATAATAGGTAAAACTAACTTACGGTAAGCAATTCCATTCCTCCAAGTCTTCTGACGTTTCCCCAAGTGCAGTCTACCAAAGTTAATGATTATGATTACTACTCATGAAGAGCTTGCGATAAATCAATTTACGTAATTGCAATTTTACTTGTGTTAACGTAAATAATCAAACAATCGCTGTACTCTCAAGTGGCCTAGTTAAATGCATTTTCCTTTTAACTATCCAGCAATGATCGCCGATTGTATTTAAAAAGATTATGATAACGTACATTTTTATATAAAAATTCAGTGCTTTTCAAAAATTTCAAGAGAATTTTTATATGTATATTAATAAATTATTATTAAATTAAAGTAAACACTTCTTATTGTTACTGAGTTGCTTTCCCATCGCTAATATAGCCGTCATAAACTACATTTCATGAAATTAAGACTGTTTCTCCAGCTGTCAAACGTTACGTCTCATGAAGACGAGATACCCCTCCAGTAAACAAAAATTTCTTCATACGAAGATAAGATTTTTTGTTCTGGAAGTCACAAGCTACCTCTTATGAAGATGAGACTACCTTTCCAAAGTTACGTTTCATGAAAATAAGATTATCTCTATAACTGTCACATGCTACATCTGATGAAGATAAGATTATCTCTCCAGTAATCAAACGCTATGCTTGCAAAATTAACTTCTCCTGTTCCTTACACGCAACTGAATTCCTTGAAAGCCACTAAATTTTATCATATTGAAATCCGACCATTTAACTTATCCATTGACAAAATTTGCTTTGGTCTAATGTCCTACTTAGTAAACGTTAATCCATAGAAGTACGAAGTTCCATCCACAGAAGTGTCAGATTGTGTACAAAATTAGCGTATAATAACATAGCATTTAAAAAATAAATGCACAATTGCTCTTCACTGTCATATTCTAATGCCTTCAAAATCTGTAATGTGAACTCTAATATTTACATCTACTATGCCCGTATCAGCAGAAATTATATATTTCTTCGCAATACATAAGTTTTTCTTGTTATTGATATCTGAGAACAACGTTTATTAATATCTGAGAAGTTTTCGAAAAAAAGAGTTACGCGTAAAATGCATAACTAACGTGTCAAAAAACTGGAACATTACCAATTTAGAAACTAGTGAATGAGTGGCGACACTAAAAATAACAAGAAATGAATAAAAATAGCAGACTTCAAAGATGTGGTCTACCCGATGATGTTGCACAACATCACTTGCAAGCATTTAAACAAATGCACATTGCTTTTGGTCATTAATGTAAATTATTAGAACTTTTCCAGATCTGTATCATCACACAAGGATATCTTACAGATATTAAGAGCTTTCACATGTTGCTATCATCACTACCACAAACATATCCGTCACCATCAATACAAGCAACTTACTAATTGTTGCCATTGTCGTATATATGATCTAATGGCCGCTATTATTATCAAGTTTTATATAATTTTTAAGAGTCTAACCTTAAGCTATAGGACTCAGTTACAAATATTCTTGATTTAATTTAGAAAATTTATATTCATTTTGAAATTCCGGTACTTTATTTATTTTATTCGAATTAGAGAAAACTAGTTTCCTTTTTTCATTGTTATTATAATATTGTGTTCAATTATCCGGTGTTCTTAGTTTATAATTCACCAACACATTTGTATTAGTTCACAATCTGTTTCAGTTCTTGTCTCATTCATTTTTATTTGTGACTAAGCCACTTCTATAATAATTCACAGTAACTTATTAAAGTAACTAAAAATCGACTGTGAGTTCGCTGAAATACGATGGGCTTAAATTAAAATTAAAGGATTTTATAAGTAATTTCACTTTTTTTATAACGAATTATTTAAGACGAATACACGTATATTATTAATTACGAAGCCTAAAATGAATATAAGCGGATTTACTCGATATAAGTAATTTGAGATTCGTAAAATAATAATCGTTCTAATTATGACAATATAACTGAAGTTTCAACTGCCATATCGAGTGGCTGTTAAACAAGTACTTTTAACATATTTTGGAGTTGAAACTTTCTTATAAGTGATAAAACAACCAAAACGTTATCATTAAAATTGTCAAAATGACAGTTGAAAGAAAATGTTTACTATAAATTTTACAAAACAACAAAATTGTTGTTTCATTTGTTTTCTCATTACGAGTATTCCCCCTACTTTATTCTATTTTATTAGTGATGTTTTACTTTACACTTAGTATGTTTTATAAAGGCTTATGCTTTTTAGTCATAAGCCACCGATTTGTAAGTCTCTTTCAGGTTGTTCTCTCTCTCTCTCTCTCTCTCTCTCTCTCTCTCTCTATCACACACACACACACACACACACACACACACACACACACACACACACACACACACACACACACACACACACACACACACACACACACACACACACACACACACACACACACACACACACACACACACACACACACACACACACACACACACATTATTCAATTATTCACCAGGTTATATTTGTAACCATAGAGTACTACAATTTCCTGATTATCAGCCATCAGTTTGTTTTAGTTATCCACATTACTGTTGTGCTCCACATGCACTGTACTAGCAATCAGTTTCTTATACAGTATTTGCTCTGCAATGTGTGTGTGTGTGTGTGTGTGTGTGTGTGTGTGTGTGTGTGTGTGTGTGTGTGTGTGTGTGTGTGTGTGTGTGTGTGTGTGTGTGTGTGTGTGTGTGTGTGTGTGTGTGTGTGTGTGTGTGTGTGTGTGTGTGTGTGTGTGTGTGTGTGCATTTTGAATAATGCTTTAACATTTTCAGCAATTCACTGTATCAGCCAACATTTCTTCTTCCGGAAACTATTGCTTGGATCCATTTCTAAAAGATTTCCAATTCCTATTAGGTTATTTGTGTTGGGAGCATTACAGTTTTTCTATCCCAATTGCAATTCGGGGCCCTATTCCGTCATTTTATCGCGTTAGTGTTACATTCAAAGTCGATCCCGCTAAAAGTTCTTATCAAAACCGACAGAGAGGTAGGCTAAGAACGTAGAATACTCAAAAATGCTCTTTGTTTCCAGTAAACATTATTGTGGATTAGACTTCACATATTTCTAACGTGCTGTGGTAGGATTAAATAACATAACACTAACACAATGTGCTGCTTTAATGTGTTTGTCTGTAGTCAGTTTCTCGATAGCAACATTTATTACAACATTTCGTTGAACATATTTTTTAATTATAAAACTTTTTGTATACGAAAATTGTGTTCTTACGTAAATTCATGTATTAAAGCAATGAGTAAATTTTTTGACAGAGTGTATGATATACTATACGACACTTCTTGAGCAATGGAATTTTTAAATATCGTTCAGTTACTGCCTGTGAGATATACCATGATGGACTTGAAGTCGTTCTAAGAGTTTACTTTAGAATGTCTGTACAATGTTGACATTGGGCACGTTTGCACGTTTGAAAATTATAGTGAAGCTACTAGGTACCCACCAATTGAATTGGGAGAAGGGCAGAAACCAACTAGATTTTGGAAGAATTTCGTTAGTAAACCTGAAAATCAGAATCTGCCTATACCTATGAGTCAAAAATTAGATAACGCAAGAAATAGGATAAAAGATAAGGGTATGAAGAGGGTAGAGAGATTCAATCGAACACACAAGTTAGTGGAATTTAAAGTTGGAGATATGGTATTGATACGAAGTAATCCAGTGGGGAAGAGATTGGACAACACCGCCAAAAAGTTCTTTAGATTATACGAAGGTCCCTATGTTCTACAAACAAGACGGGGAGCACAAACCTTTATAGTATATGACACTGAAAGACAAAAAGAAATTGGCAAATATCATGCTTCATCGATGAGGAAATATTTCCAGTAGAAAAAAATAACTGGTGTAGTATAATTGATTCTCTTAATGCAGGAACGCATATAGAGAGTTGGAAACAGGTAGAAATATAAGCTGGCCAAGTGTACAGTGAACTAGTGTGTCTTTAAACATAACAATACAACAATAGGAAAGCAGGATGTAAACAGCTGCTATGTTTGTATTGTCAGGAATTTGTTTGTCACCCACCACAAAAGGGGTTTGTTTCTTACATATCGCTATAAAATATTTACTTTTATAAGGAGTTTTAAAAACCAATTGTAATGTAGATAATAAGATGTAATTGTAATTATAAAGTACACACATATTTCTGTGTAATTTATTATGGAACGTTACAACAAGTATTATACACACTTACACAAATACAGTACCATGTACTCAACGCAACTATAAAGTGTATTACACCGGCCAGGTCGCAGGATTTTCTTTCTCGTTGCGTCAAGTATACGTAGTTGCACAATAATAAAATAATTTTTAAAGAGGAGTGAGATGTTGTTGACATGAAATAATTATTTAAAACCGTTTCAAAATAATCATTCTATGATTTATTAACATTTATAGAAAAATATTCAAATATTAAAATTTCAAATATTAGATAAATAAATATTCACTTTTATAAGCTTCACAAATATAATGTAACCTGCTATGCTGTTCATAACATATAAAAAAAAATAAACAAGCATATAATCTTACTAGCTAAACAAACATGTTAAACAAGTTATTTAAATATTTTTTATTTTTGTGTGTCTGAAATTAACTCAAATTTTAAATAATAATAGCAACTCATTTATAAACAAAATTATATTAAGACTCAAGAATAAAATTTATTGTTGCTGTAAACAAAATAAAAATAGTATAACATTTGCTTCCAATCTATTATTTATTTCTACTGACACATCCAAATTTTTAACATACGGCACAACAAAAGATTAGTATTTCTTTTCTAGATTTTCTTGTTAAATTAAATTCTCTTATTTAACTACTACTTAACTTTCAAACTTTAATTATTTACTGTTCATAGGTAAGTTCTTTTCGAGAGCTCTTTTCACAACAAAAAATAAAAAATTTTTTTTTCACCTGCATACATCTCCCGTTACCGTTGCGTGTGTGTGTGCGTCCAGAATCCTGCGAATTTGATGATGATGATGATTATGCTGATGCTGTGTTCGTTGTCTCTACGGGTTGTTGTTGGTCATGCTCCAGAGTTCCTCCATACGTCTTGGTGTGTGTGGTCCTGATCGGTAGGTAAACCGGCAGCGTGACGTTGTGTGAAGATTTCTTAAGTCTGAGACCAGCCCAAAAATTGCTGGTGGTATTTATACTGGACGGCTGACAGGTTCAGGACTGTTTTCGACAGGTTAGATATTGTCAGTTCGTGCAAAGCGTCCTTTTAATTACAAATCACTTTTTGGTTCATTTTCGCGATTTCATGAACATCCTCGTAGCATGAGTGATATCATTGTTTGCGTAATTTTTTTCTGGTCACTCACATATACCACACTTATTAATTATAAATTATTATTTAATTACCCTAGTAATTAACATTACATTAGTTAGCTTCTCTATTATTGCACATTTTTGCAATAATTTTATATCACCATACTCGTTAAAAATTCCTTAATGTAATGGTGTCTTTATAATTGGGGTAAGTCTTTGTTCACAGGTTTAAAACGTATTAATTAGTTTATTTTAATCCGGTTAAAACCTGATTAATTGACAACCAACAATTCGTACGTGTCTCCCCTTCTCGTTGTTCAATGCAGGTCGGAACTGGCATACACACACATACACACAAACGCTGTATTTTACGCTACCAAAGCAGGTGTCACTTTAGACAGGCCCCGGCTGTATTCTCCCGCACAAAATTGTTTAAAACAGTTGGTCCTATTCTTTTACACTAATTACTTACAAAACATACCGCCCTGGGCAAATATGCAAATATGTATTGTTGCATATATTCCCCAGGTGGGTTTAAATAAAATATGACTGTTGTTCAAATTTTATTTACACAGAAATATATGTGTACTTTATAATTACAATTACATCTTATTATCTACATTACAATTGGTTTTTAAATACTCCTTATAAAAGTAAATATTTTATAGCGATATGTAAGAAACAAACCCCTTTTGTGGTGGGTGACAAAATTCCTTCCCCTTATACAAACATTGCAGCTGTTTACATCCTGCTTTCCTATTGTTGTATTGTTATGTTTAAAGACACACTAGTTCACTGTACACTTGGTCAGCTTATATTTCTCACTCTGTTTCCCACTCTCTATATGCGTTCCTGCATTAAGAGCATCAATTATACTACACAACGAAATGGAAGTATGGTGATGGCAAAAAAAATCGTGTTCGAGATTATTGCAGATTCTGATTGTACTACACTCAAAACATGAAAAAAAGTCATTTTTCGAAAAGTGTCTGTCTGTAGATTTTTTACTTCCATGTTCCTTAAGGAAATGGAAGTATGGTGATGGCAAAAAAATCGTGTTCGAGGTTCGAGATTATTGCAGATTCTGATTGTACTACACTCAAAACATGAAAAAAAGTCGTTTTTCGAAAAGTGTGTGTGTGTGTGTGTGTGTGTGTGTGTCTGTAGATTTTTTTTTTGGCAAACGATAACAGCCGCAAATTCAAACAGAATCAAATAATTTTTTGTATACAGCCTGATTTTTAGAGTACTCGCGACCTATTGTTTTTGGTGAAGATCGGTTGATGGAAAGGGGTAGTTTACCTGCAACAGTTTTTTTTTATCAAGGGAAATTTTTTTATTTGGCAAACGATAACAGCCGCAAATTTAAACAGAATCAAATAATATTTCGCATACAACCCTGAAGTGTAGAGTTCTCAAGATCTGTTGATTTTGGTAAAGATCGGTTATGGGGAAGGGGTAGTTTACCAGCAACATTTTATGTTTTAACAAGGGTATTTTCTATGGCAAACGATAACAGACGCAAATTCAAACATAATCAAATAATATTTTGCATACTGCCCTGAATGGTAGAGTTCTCAAGATTTTTTGTTTTTGGTGAAGATCGGTTAAGGGAAAGGGGTAGTTTACCAGGAACGTTTTATGTTTTAAAAGGGTATTTTATATGGCAAACGATAAGAGCCGCAAATTCAAACGGAATCAAATACGTTTTTGCATACAGCCCTGATTTCTTGAGTACTAAAGACTTATTGTTTTTGGTGAAGATCGTTTATGGGGAAGGGGCAGTTTACCTGCAACGTTTTATGTTTTAAAAGGGTATTTTCTATGGCAAACGATCAGAGCCGCAAATTCAAACAGGATCAAATACGTTTTTGCATACTGCCCTGTTTTGTTGAGTACTAAAGACCTATTGTTTTTGGTGAAGATCGGTTAAGGGAATAGGGTTGCTTACCAGCAACATTTTATGTTTTATCAAGGGTATTTTGTATGGCAAACGATAACAGCCGCAAATTCAAACAGAATCATATAATATTTTGCATACAGCCCTGAAATGTAGAGTTCTCAAGACCTGTTGGTTTTGGTGAAGATCGGTCAAGGGAATAGGGTTGTTTACCAGCAACATTTTATGTTTTATCAAGGGTAATTTTGTTATGACGAACGATAACTGCCATACATTAAAACAGAATCAATTACTCTTCTGCATACCGTTTTGAATTATACAGAACTCAAGGTCTGTTGATTTTGTTGAAGATCGGTTAAGGGAAAGGGGTAGTTTACCGGCAACGTTTTATGTTTTAACAAGGGTATTTTTTCTATGACGAACGATAACTGCCGTAAATTCAAAGAGAATCAACTAATGTTTTGTATACAGCCCTGAATTGTAGAGTTCTCAAGACCTATTGTTTTTGGTGAAGATTGGTTAATGTAATAGGGTAGTTTACCAGCAACGGTTTTTTATCAATGGTAATTTTTGTCTATAGTAAACGATAACAGCCGCAAATTCCAACAGAATCAAATGATGTTTTGCATACAGCCCTGTATTGTAGAGTTCTCAATACCTATTGGTGTTGGTGAAGATCGGTTAAGGGAAAGGGGTAGTTTACCAGCAACATTTTATGTTTTAACGAGGGTAATTTTTTATATGACGAACGATAACTGCCGTAAATTCAAACAGAATCAACTAGGTTTTTGCATACCTTTTTGAACTAAAGAGAACTCAAGGTCTGTTGATTTTGTTGAAGGTCCGCTAAGGGAAGGGGTAGTTTATCAGCAACGTTTTATGTTTTAAAAAGGGTAATTTTTTTATGACGAACGATAACTGCCGAAAATTCAATGAGAATCAAATAATTTTTTGCACTCTTTCCCGAGTTGCAGAGAGCTCAAGGTCTATTGATTTTGGTGAAGATCGGTTAAGGGAAAGGGGTAGTTTACCTGCTATATTTTATGTTGTACCAAGAGAAAGGTTTCCATGACGAACGATAACTGCCGCACATTCAAACAGAATCAAATATTTTTTGCATGCTTCCCTGAATTGTAGAGGACGGAAGGTCTATTGATTTTGGAGAAGATCGGTTAAGAGAAAGGGGTAGTTTACCTGAAACATTTTATGATTTAACAAGAGTAAAGTACTTAATTTTTATAAATAAAGTATTCTGAAAAGAAGCTCATAGTAATCCACTGTAGAAACGTAGATGAAATATCTATAAATGAAGAGGTTAGGTGAACGGGGTGTGGGTAATTTTCTATTATTAAAAATTATAGTTGAAGGTGGAGGGGAGAATTTTTATATGTGTACTACGTTATCGGCAACAAAGAAGTAGTTTTTTGTTAAAATTGCTTCCCGGGCTCTTTAGCCGTAGGCCAATGTTTTCTACAAAACCAGACTTTTCGGCAGTGCCATCGACTGCCATCATCGGTGAAAATCGAGTGCGAAAACGTGAGGTGGTATACGTTAGTGACCACAGTACTGTGGTTAATGCTGAAGCAATAAGTAGAAAGACGTAGTTTCTATGGAAATATTTCATTTCAAATATGATTTTAAATATAAATCTTAGAACATGGAAGTCATGTATGGTTCTCCATACCGATATTTTTCTATGGCAAACGATAACAGCCGCAAATTCAAACATAATCAAATAATTTTTTGCATGCAGCCCTGATTTGTAGAGTACTCAAGATACATTATTCTTGGTAAAGATCGGTTAAGGGAAAGGGGTAATTTACCAGCAACGGTTTTTTTTAAATAAAAGGTAATTTTTTTCTATGTCAATCGATAACAGCCGCAAATTTAAACAGAATGTACTACTCTTTTCTTTTGCATACAGTCCTGAATTGTAGAGTTCTCAGGACTTATTGTTTTTGGTGAAGATCGGTTAAGGTAAAGGGGTAGTTTGCCAGCAACGATTTATGTTTTAAAAGGATATTTTCTATGGCAAACGATAAGAGCCGCAAATTCAAACAGAATCAAATAATTTTTTGCATACCGCCCTGATTTGTAGAGAACTCAAGACCTATTGTTTTTGGTGAAGATCGGTTAAGGGAAAGGGGTAGTTTACCGTCTACGTTTTATGTTTTAACAAGGGTATTTTCTATGCCAAACGATAAGTGTAGCAAATTCAAACAAAATCAAATTATCTTTCGTATACAGCTCTGATTTGTAGAGTACTCAAGATCTATTGTTTTTGGTGAAGATCGGATAACAGGAAGGGGTAGTTTACCAGCAATGTTTTTCTTATCAAGGGTAATTTTTTTCTATGACAAACGATAACAGTCGCATAAATAATGTTTTGCATACAGCCCTGAATTGTAGAGTTCTCAAGACCTGCTGGTTTTGGTGTAGATCGGTTAAGGGAATAGGGTAGTTTACCAGGAACATTTTATGTTTTAACAAGGGTAATTTTTTCTATGACGAACTATAACTGCCGTAAATTCAAACCGAATCTACTACTCTTTTGCATACCTTTTTGAATTATACAGAACTCAAGGTCTGTTGATTTTGTTTTAGATCGGTGACGGGAAAGGGGTAGTTTACCTGCAACGTTTTATATTTTAACAAAGGTCTTTACTATGGCAAACGATAAGAGCCGCGAAATCAAACAGAATCAAATAATGTTTTGCATACGTTCCTAAATTGTAGAGAGCGCAAGGCCTGTTGATTTTGGTGAAGATCGGTTTAGAGGAAGGGGTAGTTTACCTGCAACGTTTTATGTTTTAACAAGAGTAAAGTACTTAATTTTGATAAATAAAGCATCTTGATAAGAAGCTCGTAATAATCGACTGTAGAAACGTAGATGAAATATCTATAAATGAAGAAGTTAGGTGAACGGGGTGGGGGTAATTTTCTATAAATGAAAATTATAGTTGAAGGGGGAGGGGTGAATTTTTTATGTGTACTACCTTATCGGCAACAAAGAAGTAGTTCTTTGTTAAAATTCCTTCCCGGGCTGTTTAGCCGTAGTCCAATGTTTTCTGCAAAACCATACTTTTCGGCAGTGCCATCGACTTCCATCTCAGTGAAAATCGAGTGCGAAAACGTGAGGTGGTATACGTTAGTGACCACAGTACTGTGGTTTAAGGCTGAAGCAATAAGTAGAAAGAAGTAGTTTCTATGGAAATATTTCATTTCGAATATGATTTTAAATATAAATCTTAGAACATGGAAGTCATGTATGGTTCTCCATACCGATATTTTTCTACTGGAAATATTTCCTCATCGATGAAGCATGATATTTGCCAATTTCTTTTTGTCTTTCAGTGTCATATACTATAAAGGTTTGTGCTCCCCGTCTTGTTTGCAGAACATAGGGAATTTCGTATAATCTAAAGAACTTTTTGGCGGTGATGTCTATTCTCTTCCCCACTGGATTACTTCGTATCAATACCATATCTCCAACTTTAAATTCCACTAACTTGTGTGTTCGATTGAATCTCTCTACCCTCTTCATACCCTTATCTTTTATCCTATTTCTTGCGTTATCTAATTTTTGACTCATAGGTATAGGTAGATTCTGATTTTCAGGTTTACTAACGAAATTCTTCCAAAATCTAGTTGGTTTCTGCCCTTCTCCCAATTAAATTGGTGGGTATCCAATAGCTTCACTATAATATTCATTAATAGATTTATCAAAGAAGGACAAGTATTCACCATTTGTTATGCTGATCATGACAATATATACGCATATACTTACCCAACTCTTTACTAACACGCTCGGCAAGGTTACCCTGAGGAAGCCTAATTGATGTGAGCATGGGTTTTATTCCTTGCTGCGTTAACGTTTCAGACCATAGCTTATTCCTAAATTGTTTGGCTTGATCCGTAATTATCTTCTTTACGTGACCACATGTGGGTACATACCTTTGCAATATTATCTTCAGAACAGTCTCTGTAGTGGGTCGCATAATAGCGTATAACTGGACAGCCTTGTTAAACACATCTACACATACAAGAATGTGCCTAACACCCCGACTTGATCGTGGCAGCGGACCTAAGAAGTCCAGAGCTAACAACTCCCCTTTCTCCTTTGCTCTGATGCTTTGCATAAATACATAGGTATGTAAGTTTGGATGTCTAGCGGTCTGGAAATCATGACACCTTTTTAAAACGGTTTTAATCCTCGTCTACATATTATTGATGGTGAAATAAGTAAAGTCCAGTAACATTTTAATGCTGACGCATGGGCTAGACTTTCGTGACATGGTATAATTAACTGTTGTAACATTTCTGGTGATAACATTACTTTCCAGTCTTGGTCCATTAATTTAAATAGTATTCTTGGATTTCGTTGTCCATGACGTGTCCGTTACTTAACTAAATATCACTATAATATTGACGACTCGGAACACAAAGTTTTTTATAAGTAAAAACGTAAAGTTTTACCTTACAGCCTAAACCGGCTTTCACCTATAGAAGGCTTCATCAGAGGCTGTCGCTAGTAGCGCTGCTCGTCTTGTTGTTGTAGACGAGAAAGTGTTTCGAAAGATTGAAGCTGTGTGTGTGTGGTGAGATGTGTTCGAATAATGCGTGCGATTTGAATTGTGTCTGTTCGTTTAGGATGTCGTAGTTGTTTAATTGATTCTTTTATGTATGTTCTTTGTGCAATGTTTTGTGTTATTCGGGCGGCCTGGTTGTTATGTTTAATTTTGATTTGGGCATTTTTAGGTGTTAGTGAATTGTTTATGCATGTTTTGTTGAAATTTATGTGAGCTACAATCTTTCTAACCTTCAAAGTTGTGAACTTGTACGCTTGGACGTTGGCTCGTCTTGCTGAGTTAAATTCTTGGATTTCGTTGTCCATGACGTGTCCGTTACTTAACTAAATATCACTATAATATTGACGACTCGGAACACAAAGTTTTTTATAAGTAAAAACGTAAAGTTTTACCTTACAGCCTAAACCGGCTTTCACCTATAGAAGGCTTCATCAGAGGCTGTCGCTAGTAGCGCTGCTCGTCTTGTTGTTGGCGACGAGAAAGTGTTTCGAAAGATTGAAGCTGTGTGTGTGTGGTGAGATGTGTTCGAATAATGCGTGCGATTTGAATTGTGTCTGTTCGTTTAGGATGTCGTAGTTGTTTAATTGATTCTTTTATGTATGTTCTTTGTGCAATGTTTTGTGTTATTCGGGCGGCCTGGTTGTTATGTTTAATTTTGATTTGGGCATATTTAGGTGTTAGTGAATTGTTTATGCATGTTTTGTTGAAATTTATGTGAGCTACAATCTTTCTAACCTTCAAAGTTGTGAACTTGTACGCTTGGACGTTGGCTCGTCTTGCTGAGTTAAATTCTTGGATTTCGTTGTCCATGACGTGTCCGTTACTTAACTAAATATCACTATAATATTGACGACTCGGAACACAAAGTTTTTTATAAGTAAAAACGTAAAGTTTTACCTTACAGCCTAAACCGGCTTTCACCTATAGAAGGCTTCATCAGAGGCTGTCGCTAGTAGCGCTGCTCGTCTTGTTGTTGGCGACGAGAAAGTGTTTCGAAAGATTGAAGCTGTGTGTGTGTGGTGAGATGTGTTCGAATAATGCGTGCGATTTGACACAATTCAAATCGCACGCATTATTCGAACACATCTCACGACACACACACAGCTTCAATCTTTCGAAACACTTTCTCGTCGCCAACAACAAGACGAGCAGCGCTACTAGCGACAGCCTCTGATGAAGCCTTCTATAGGTGAAAGCCGGTTTAGGCTGTAAGGTAAAACTTTACGTTTTTACTTATAAAAAACTTTGTGTTCCGAGTCGTCAATATTATAGTGATATTTAGTTAAGTAACGGACACGTCATGGACAACGAAATCCAAGAATTTAACTCAGCAAGACGAGCCAACGTCCAAGCGTACAAGTTCACAACTTTGAAGGTTAGAAAGATTGTAGCTCACATAAATTTCAACAAAACATGCATAAACAATTCACTAACACCTAAATATGCCCAAATCAAAATTAAACATAACAACCAGGCCGCCCGAATAACACAAAACATTGCACAAAGAACATACATAAAAGAATCAATTAAACAACTACGACATCCTAAACGAACAGACACAATTCAAATCGCACGCATTATTCGAACACATCTCACCACACACACACAGCTTCAATCTTTCGAAACACTTTCTCGTCGCCAACAACAAGACGAGCAGCGCTACTAGCGACAGCCTCTGATGAAGCCTTCTATAGGTGAAAGCCGGTTTAGGCTGTAAGGTAAAACTTTACGTTTTTACTTATAAAAAACTTTGTGTTCCGAGTCGTCAATATTATAGTGATATTTAGTTAAGTAACGGACACGTCATGGACAACGAAATCCAAGAATTTAACTCAGCAAGACGAGCCAACGTCCAAGCGTACAAGTTCACAACTTTGAAGGTTAGAAAGATTGTAGCTCACATAAATTTCAACAAAACATGCATAAACAATTCACTAACACCTAAATATGCCCAAATCAAAATTAAACATAACAACCAGGCCGCCCGAATAACACAAAACATTCCACAAAGAACATACATAAAAGAATCAATTAAACAACTACGACATCCTAAACGAACAGACACAATTCAAATCGCACGCATTATTCGAACACATCTCACCACACACACACAGCTTCAATCTTTCGAAACACTTTCTCGTCGCCAACAACAAGACGAGCAGCGCTACTAGCGACAGCCTCTGATGAAGCCTTCTATAGGTGAAAGCCGGTTTAGGCTGTAAGGTAAAACTTTACGTTTTTACTTATAAAAAACTTTGTGTTCCGAGTCGTCAATATTATAGTGATATTTAGTTAAGTAACGGACACGTCATGGACAACGAAATCCAAGAATTTAACTCAGCAAGACGAGCCAACGTCCAAGCGTACAAGTTCACAACTTTGAAGGTTAGAAAGATTGTAGCTCACATAAATTTCAACAAAACATGCATAAACAATTCACTAACACCTAAATATGCCCAAATCAAAATTAAACATAACAACCAGGCCGCCCGAATAACACAAAACATTGCACAAAGAACATACATAAAAGAATCAATTAAACAACTACGACATCCTAAACGAACAGACACAATTCAAATCGCACGCATTATTCGAACACATCTCACCACACACACACAGCTTCAATCTTTCGAAACACTTTCTCGTCGCCAACAACAAGACGAGCAGCGCTACTAGCGACAGCCTCTGATGAAGCCTTCTATAGGTGAAAGCCGGTTTAGGCTGTAAGGTAAAACTTTACGTTTTTACTTATAAAAAACTTTGTGTTCCGAGTCGTCAATATTATAGTGATATTTAGTTAAGTAACGGACACGTCATGGACAACGAAATCCAAGAATTTAACTCAGCAAGACGAGCCAACGTCCAAGCGTACAAGTTCACAACTTTGAAGGTTAGAAAGATTGTAGCTCACATAAATTTCAACAAAACATGCATAAACAATTCACTAACACCTAAATATGCCCAAATCAAAATTAAACATAACAACCAGGCCGCCCGAATAACACAAAACATTGCACAAAGAACATACATAAAAGAATCAATTAAACAACTACGACATCCTAAACGAACAGACACAATTCAAATCGCACGCATTATTCGAACACATCTCACCACACACACACAGCTTCAATCTTTCGAAACACTTTCTCGTCGCCAACAACAAGACGAGCAGCGCTACTAGCGACAGCCTCTGATGAAGCCTTCTATAGGTGAAAGCCGGTTTAGGCTGTAAGGTAAAACTTTACGTTTTTACTTATAAAAAACTTTGTGTTCCGAGTCGTCAATATTATAGTGATATTTAGTTAAGTAACGGACACGTCATGGACAACGAAATCCAAGAATTTAACTCAGCAAGACGAGCCAACGTCCAAGCGTACAAGTTCACAACTTTGAAGGTTAGAAAGATTGTAGCTCACATAAATTTCAACAAAACATGCATAAACAATTCACTAACACCTAAATATGCCCAAATCAAAATTAAACATAACAACCAGGCCGCCCGAATAACACAAAACATTGCACAAAGAACATACATAAAAGAATCAATTAAACAACTACGACATCCTAAACGAACAGACACAATTCAAATCGCACGCATTATTCGAACACATCTCACCACACACACACAGCTTCAATCTTTCGAAACACTTTCTCGTCGCCAACAACAAGACGAGCAGCGCTACTAGCGACAGCCTCTGATGAAGCCTTCTATAGGTGAAAGCCGGTTTAGGCTGTAAGGTAAAACTTTACGTTTTTACTTATAAAAAACTTTGTGTTCCGAGTCGTCAATATTATAGTGATATTTAGTTAAGTAACGGACACGTCATGGACAACGAAATCCAAGAATTTAACTCAGCAAGACGAGCCAACGTCCAAGCGTACAAGTTCACAACTTTGAAGGTTAGAAAGATTGTAGCTCACATAAATTTCAACAAAACATGCATAAACAATTCACTAACACCTAAATATGCCCAAATCAAAATTAAACATAACAACCAGGCCGCCCGAATAACACAAAACATTGCACAAAGAACATACATAAAAGAATCAATTAAACAACTACGACATCCTAAACGAACAGACACAATTCAAATCGCACGCATTATTCGAACACATCTCACCACACACACACAGCTTCAATCTTTCGAAACACTTTCTCGTCGCCAACAACAAGACGAGCAGCGCTACTAGCGACAGCCTCTGATGAAGCCTTCTATAGGTGAAAGCCGGTTTAGGCTGTAAGGTAAAACTTTACGTTTTTACTTATAAAAAACTTTGTGTTCCGAGTCGTCAATATTATAGTGATATTTAGTTAAGTAACGGACACGTCATGGACAACGAAATCCAAGAATTTAACTCAGCAAGACGAGCCAACGTCCAAGCGTACAAGTTCACAACTTTGAAGGTTAGAAAGATTGTAGCTCACATAAATTTCAACAAAACATGCATAAACAATTCACTAACACCTAAATATGCCCAAATCAAAATTAAACATAACAACCAGGCCGCCCGAATAACACAAAACATTGCACAAAGAACATACATAAAAGAATCAATTAAACAACTACGACATCCTAAACGAACAGACACAATTCAAATCGCACGCATTATTCGAACACATCTCACCACACACACACAGCTTCAATCTTTCGAAACACTTTCTCGTCGCCAACAACAAGACGAGCAGCGCTACTAGCGACAGCCTCTGATGAAGCCTTCTATAGGTGAAAGCCGGTTTAGGCTGTAAGGTAAAACTTTACGTTTTTACTTATAAAAAACTTTGTGTTCCGAGTCGTCAATATTATAGTGATATTTAGTTAAATAGTATGTTATTTTTAACTGCATACCTTATCGTGAGATGGTTGTTGTTTTAATTGCTGAAGTTTTGGATCTTTATCTTGCTCTCTTGCTAAGTTCTGGAGTAGCTGTTTTACTTCGTCGTTTGCTTTATACTGGATATGCAGTAATTTCAAATCTTTATCATTGGAGAAATGAGTCCTTCTTCTCCGTGACATATCGACTTAGTGTATCTACTGTCTTGTTGTCGGTTCCTCTACAGTATTTAATGGTAAAAGAATATTTTTCTATGGCCAGAATCTATCTCATCAGTCTCGCATTTGTGATTCTGCACCTCAGTAAGAATGATAGAGCTTGGTGACCAGTGTGGATTTCAAAGTGCGTTCCATAGATGTAATAGCGGAATTGTTTCAATGCATATACGATGGCCAATATTTCCTTCTCCGAAGTACAGCAATGTTTCTCGGCACCTTTGAACACTCTGCTTGCATAGGTGATCACTCGAAGTTCCTCTTTTGAATCTTCTTGTTAGAGTACGCTCCCTATTGCATAGTCGCTGGCGTCCGAGTAGATGACGTACTTTCCTTCACGTTGTGGATGGTGTAGAATATTTTCCACAAACAGTGCCTTGACCTTGTTGAATGCATTGGTGTGATGTTGTTCCCACTTCCACTTCACTTTCTTCTTTGTAAGCTCCAATAGTGGTTTGATTTCTTCTGCATATAATGGTGAAAATCGTCTATAGTATTCCGTTAAACCTAGGAATGCTCTTAACCCTTTCACATTTCTCGGTATTGTGAACTCGGTGATACTGCTTATTTTGCATGGATCTGGTCGTATACCTTCCTCAGATACAATATGACCCAAAAATTTTATAGACGATCGCATAAATTCACATTTATCTAAATTTAATGAGATGCGAGCTTGTCGAAACTTCTCAAAAATAGTGCGTAAATTGATTATATGTTCTTCTAACGTTTTCGATATGACCAATATGTCATCAACAAAAATCATGGTGTAAGGTTCTACTTCCGGACCGAAAGCAATTTCTAAACATTTTACTATGGCTGCTAGGATTGTGCTTAGACCAAAAGGTACTACCTTATGCTGGTAGCATTTATTTTTATACAGAAATGCAGTATATTTTCTATCGCTTTCTCTAATGGGAATCTGCCAAAAACTAGAGGTTAAATCGAGTTTAGTTAAATACTTAGTTCCTTCGCACTTTGTGAACAACTCATCTGCCGTGGGTGCACAGTCAAAATCCTTTTCTACGACACTATTCAAATTGCTCATATTCAAAGATAGTCGAATTTTCATCATTCTTCTTTTTCACCACAACCAACGGGTTTAAGAAGTTACCGTTCGATCGTTCTATGACATCATTATCCAGCATTCTTCTGATTTCTTTCTCGACTTGCTCCTCATACTTCATTGGAATTGGATACGTCCTCCTCACGAATTTTGACGGATCTGTGACTTTGATGCGATGTTCACATACGTTTGTGTGTGTAGGCAGTTCGGTAAATATGTCTGTATACTCTTTAATCAACGTGTCTATTTGTTCTACCCCTTGGTGTTCACCATTGTTTTCTTCACTACGATGTTTATCATGCGCATAGGTTACCGAAGCTCTGGAGATAGTTACCAGTTCATTTATATTTGACAACTGATCTTCGGTTACATTCAATTTAATATTTTGTGTGACATTATTCAGAGTGCACGTCATCTGCTATATTTATTACAGCCTTCATTTTATGTAAAGCATCTATTCCTAATATACAGTGTCGGATAGTTTATTTACTGCTAACATAGTTAATTCATATTGTACATTCCCACATGTTATATTCGCAAATATTTGTTGCTTAACTCGTTCCCTGGTACGATTAGCAGTGGTTATATAAAATTCATTAACAGGTAGAGTGGGTGTCGATTTAAAATAATGTTTGTTGCTGTTTAGCCATGTCTTACTAACAACAGATATTTCGCTTCCTGTGTCGATCAATGCCTGCACTTTACAGTGGTTGGATGTATATAGTAACAGTTGGACAGTGATTACATTCGTTCACACGTCTTGCAGTTGTATCCGGTGCTGTTATGTCTGAACTATTGTTTGTACATTCCGTGTACAATCTTGTTACATTTTTTATTCGAATTCTGCCAGGTGTACCCACCCTTCGTATTACTTCCCTCTGTTTTATTCTCAACCTTGCACTCTTCTCTTCTAAACTCTTTCTCCCATGAGTTCTCAGCATACCTTCTCTCGTCTTGGACATTAGTTTTATTTCTGTAATCGGTGTGAAACATGTGTTCGGACTGCGTGAGTAAAATTAATAAATCTTCAACAGTTTTAATTCCTTGCGTGTAAATAGCTAATCTAATATCTCGGTGGAAGTGATGTGCTAATTTAAGTATCAATTCGTGTTGTGTAAATGTGGGTCAAAGGTGTTTACTTCTTTCTACAAGTTTAATGACATACTCCTCTAAGGTAAGTCTACCATTATATTGATATTTACCATATTCTAATTGGTTTCGTACTTGTCTTTGTGTGTGAATCTTCCAATAGCGGCCTTCAAACGATTCTGTAAATTGTTCATATGTAGCTAAATTATCTCTGACAATAGTATACCATCGTGCAGCACAATCTTGAAAATGCTTACTAACAAAGTCAATTTTTTCTTTATCAGTTATATTGTTACCTATTAATCCCATTTCCCGTTCACAATTTAATAAAAATTCAACTGGGTTTTCTGTTTTCAAACCTTTGAATATTAGTTTGGTCCGTTCCTCTATCTGCGTTGGATACATCATCATCTGTGCCGGTCGTCTCTTGATCTCCGTTCTCAGACGTTCTACTTCTCCACGTACGTAGATCTTCCTTAAGTGTGTTCATTTCACCTGAGTAGTCCTTGGTGGATTTTGCAGACTCTACTACAGCAGTTTCCAACGTCGTCGTTCTGGCTTCTAATTCCTGCGTTTTATTAATGTTTTCCCCGATTTGTTCACTAACTGTTTTTATCCTTACATCTTGTTCTTGCTTTGAAATTCTAAACTTATCATTCCAGTGTTCAGTTAAATTGTTTAATACTTTCTTTTACTTCTTTCGACCATTCTGTTTTCTGTTCTTTAAACATATTCTCAATCTTTAAAGCTTGTTCGTTTAGTGACTTAACTAAAAATGAACTTTTTTCATGTGAAAAACTTACTATTTTATCGGACGCGTTTCGGCTTAGTATTCGCCTTCTTCAGCTTTGGTAACAGACTGCCAGCATTTTGTAACGGTTGTGTGGAAGGTGAAGTGGGGGTGGTGTGTGGCGGAAGGGGATTGGCGCGGGGATTCAATTTATTGTTTGTTTTCTGTATAATTGTGTCAAAAATGTTTAGTGACTGTTCTACTTTAGTTTCTAATATTTCTATTTTGGTATTAGTTTCTTCGAGTTTTGTAGTCAACTGTTCTTTAAACTCTTTAAATTCGGCTTTAACTTCGTCTTTATTTTTCGCTAATTCAACTTTAAATTCTTCGCTATTCTTTTGTATTTGTTCATTATTTTTCGCCAATTCAGCTTTAACTTCATCTTTATTTTTACGCTAATTCAGCTTTAAATTCTTTATTAGATCTCTTTAATTCTTTGGATTCGGCTTTAGATTCTTCACTATTCTTTTGCATTTGTTACTGGAGACTTTTCAACATAGCCTCAATATCAAATCCTTTCTGCGGTGTAGCCATTTCGTTAAATTTATATTCGTTTTATTATTAATTATTATTGGTAAACCGCGACTATATTGGTTTTTATTTAATATGGTTTATTTATGTTTAGGTCTATTATTATTATAAATTATCTCATACCAACAATTTCTCTCCTCTTTTAGTTTTGTTGAGCGCCAGTTGTGAAATACACAACAATATTACAATTACAATACATTAATATTAATAACAATACACTTATTAATTCTGAACATATATGATAAGTAACATATATCGGGCCCCACTTTGGGCACGCCAATTTATTATGGAACGTTACAACAAGTATTATACACACTTACACAAATACAGTACCATGTACTCAACGCAACTATAAAGTATATTACACCGGCCAGGTCACAGGATTTTTTTTCTCAGTGCGTCAAGTATACGTAATTGCACAATAATTAAATAATTTTCAAAGAGGAGTGAGATGTTGTTGACATGAAATAATAATTTAAAACCGTTTCAAAATAACCATTTTATGATTTATTAACATTAATACAAAAATATTCAAATATTAAAATTTCAAATATTAGATAAATAAATATTCACTTTTATAAGCTTCACAAATATAACGTAACCTGTTATGCTGTTCATAACATATTAGAAAAATAAACAAGCATATAATCTTACTGGCTAAACAAACATGATAAACAAGTTATTTAAATCCTTTTTATTTTTGTGTGTCTGAAATTAACTCAAATTTTAAATAATAATAGCAACTCATTTATAAACAAAATTATATTAAGACTCAAAAATAATAATTATTGTTGCTATAAACAAAATAAAAATAGTATAACATTTACTTCCAATCTATTATTTATTTCTACTGACACACCCAAATTTTTAACATTCGGTACAACAAAAGATTAGTATTTCTTTTCTAGATTTTCTTGTTAAACTAAATTCTCTTATTTAACTACTACTTAACTTTCAAACTTTAATTATTTACTGTTCATAGGTAAGTTCTTTTCGAGAGCTCTTTTCAAAACAAAAAATAAAAATTTTTTTTTCACCTGCATACATCTCCCGTTACCGTTGCGTGTGTGTGTGCGTCCAGAATCCTGCGAATTTGATGATGATGATGATGATGATGATGATGATCATGAATTTGATGCTGATGCTGTGTTCGTTGTCTCTACGGGTTGTTGTTGGTTATGCTCCAGAGTTCCTCCATACGTCTTGGTGTGTGAGGTCCTGATCGGTCGGTAAACCGGCAGCGTGACGTTGTGTGAAGATTTCTTAAGTCTGAGACCAGCCCAAAAATTGCTGGTGGTATTTATACTGGACGGCTGACAGGTTCAGGACTGTTTTCGACATGTTAGATATTGTCAGTTCGTGCAAAGCGTCCTTTTAATTACAAATCACTTTTTGGTTCATTTTCGCGATTTCATGAACATCCTCGTAGCATGAGTGATATCATTGTTTGCGTAATTTTTTTCTGGTCACTCACATATACCACACTTATTAATTATAAATTATTATTTAATTACCCTAGTAATTAACATTACATTAGTTAGCTTCTCTATTATTGCACATTTTTGCAATAATTTTATATCACCATACTCGTTAAAAATTCCTTAATGTAATGGTGTCTTTATAATTATGGTAAGTCTTTGTTCACAGGTTTAAAACGTATTAATTAGTTTATTTTAATCCGGTTAAAACCTGATTAATTGACAACCAACAATTCGTACGTGTCTCCCCTTCTCGTTGTTCAATGCAGGTCGGAACTGGCATACACACACATACACACAAACGCTGTATTTTACGCTACCAAAGCAGGTGTTACTTTCGACAGGCCCCAGCTGTATTCTCCCGCACAAAATTGTTTAAAACTGTTCGTCGTATTCTTTTACACTAATTACAAAACATACCGCCCTGGGCAAATATGCAAATATATGTATTGTTCCAATCCCTCAAGTGTAATTTCGTAAGTGTGCATCGGTTTAATTATATGGATACAGCCATATACGTTCCAGGAAAAATACGTTCCACTTTCTTCCAATTAACCTCTAAATTTGGTAACAACTCTATTAATAGCTCTAAACTGCTACCGCAAGTTGTTTTCTTTCAAAATATATGCTTATGTCAAGTCATACTCTGGCCCAAAAGCATGCCAAAAGATTTCATGTCATCATTTTTTAATAGTGGCATATTATTTAAGGCGCTACTGAAAATTCTAAAATCTTAAAAAATGGTATTTATTTTTTATTTGATTGTTTTTCTAGTTAAATGGTCTCCAAAATGAATACAAATATACATAAAATTATTTTTTTTTATTTTGGGTATCCCAAAAAAAATTTTTTAGAAAATTTTTAACATTTTTTGAATTTGATATATCTCAAGATTGGATTGACCAATTATGGTGTTCTTAGTGTCATTTTAAAGCTAATAAAATTATGTAAAAATTCATGTATTTTCATGACTGTCCATTACTTAGGTAACTAACAATTATCAAAATTACATAGCAAATGAAGTTTTTCAAGATTTTTTTCAATATATAAAGTAATATTTTATGACCAAAAACTCAAAACTGAATAAAAATACTAGACGTTTTAGATAATTATATGTAGAATAACCATACAAAATATCAGAGCTCTACATTGTACGGTTTTTGAGATATATCAACTTTTGTATCTAAAACAGTGATTTGCGGAAAACGCCAGTTTTATAAATTACTAACAACCAAGTGGTAAAAAGACATAGTTATCAATGTAAAATGGTTATCTTTATATTTTCTAGGGTATAGAATAGGTTTAAAAACTGTAGCTTACACAAAAATACAAATACAACACTCTTTATTTTAGATGAAAAATGTACATTTGCAAAGTAAATACACATTTTCTCACGTAACACTGTTTTACAATGTTTTCAAAATTCACCAGGTCCATATGATAAACTCTCTTTTTCTTGTCTTTTTTCTTCTTCCTTCAGCAAAGCTAATTTCTTTTTTTTCTGAATACTTCATACCTAGTTGATTTCCTTTTCTCAGCTAGATTTAGTCTCCTTTTATCTAGCTGTCCAGCAATTCTTGGCGTGTTTGTTCCAGGGCTTAGGCCACTTGCAGTTTGAACGTCTGCAACTGTCTTCAGATGCCCTGTATTGTATTCACAAATGACGATACTTATGGCCATTAGAAGTGTGTTTTTAAATACAAATACAGTTTTTGGACACTTTGACCACAGAAGATGATGCAAAGTTTCATTGGCATTTTGTGTCTTCCTGACACACATCTATTCAGTAAACTGTCTGATGCTAACCTCTGATATACAGGCAAGTTTCTAGCAGCAACGTTTTCAGTAAGAGGAATTTTCATTTTCTCATTATGTGATTCTGGAGTTTCATTTCTTGCAACATTTACTTACAACAATTGATTTAGTTAGACACTCAGGACAAGGAAATAAACATAAAAATGAAGACAACAGTTTTGTATCAACTAATGCATAATGAGGAGCTTCACTATTTATACGAAGTATAAAAATCATTTTGATACCTATTATATAATGCAAAACCAGTAGGAGGATTTTTATTTTCAACCGGACTTGCAGTTTCATCACTAACATCAAACCTCAAAGTTGAATCAGCAGTATTGTCTACACAACACATAACCTCACTTTTTCTTCACTTCTTGCTACATTCTCACGGCATGTTAGCACACCTACTAGCAATATTTGTCTTATTTCTACTTGATAAGTTTATCTTTGCATTCTTTCTTCTACCCATTATTCAATTTTTGCAAATAAAACAATATATGTAAAACAAAAAAAAACTGTGCCACACGCTTGTAAATACTAATGTAATTCATAATCGATTTGAAGTAAACAGCTGATTGTTTTTAAAGGTAAACATGCTGTTTCTATGGAAACATTCCTACATAGAATAGAATAAACAGGCTTACTGTATAAAAAATGCACACTGAAGTTGTTAGATGTGAAAAATAGAAAGCAATAAACATTTTATTCTCAGACACCATATCTGCAAATTTTTCACGCTGACACCACTTCAAACAATTGAATTTTTCACACCTAAAAATATGATAAATATTCATCTACCATTTTTTTTAGATAAAGGACGACTTCAAAAATAATATAAGTGAAAAAAAACTTTTTTCAATATTTGTCGATTTTTTGTGATTTTTCAGTAGCGAATCCCCTTAAAGTTACAACCGAACCCTTTTTTTGTAGTGAATATTTTGTATTTCTATTATATTCACCGGCGATTATTCTCACAATTAAAAGATTTTTTTTAATTTTATTAAATTTATTTTGGAAATTTTTTGTAGCAGAAACCGGATTAGTACAGAATGTTTCTACTAGTGATAAAGTATTCTTCAGTTGACAGCACAATCCCTAGTGCCACACGTTTTCAATGCCTGAGAAAGCGGTAGAACCTGGACACTAGTGTACTGTATTTTGTGGATCTACGTGAGTATAGAAAAGTAAAGATAATTTGTCAGTTTAACTACTTTAAAGCTTTCATAGTTATATAAATTAAAATGCAAACTCATTGGCTATGTACTGTGTGTATTTTACCAAATAAGTCTTACAAGTTGTTTATTAAAAACAATTATTCAAAAAACGAACACCTGCTCTAACAGTTGCGAGAATTCGTAGTGTTCAACCTGATGTTAACATTGCTTTGGAAACACTGATGCATGTAACCAGTTTTTCGTGGAGACAGTAGTGTTACCTGTATCAGATGTTTGATGTTAGCTTGAACGGCTGCATCATAAAAATGTCTATTGTCAAATGACGTCAGCATCTTAGGTGAAGATATTACTTTATCAGAATAAAGATATTCTTTACTAATAACGTTCATCAGTGAAAGTTTTAATCAGTATTTTAAGGTATAGGTTTGGTGCATTCGTTACAAATTATTTTTGCCTGAGTATCTATAAACGAAGATATAATTACCTATATAGAGTGTTTCACTATAGTCTTCCAAAACACTACCGTTCAGTAGGTGAGGATCCTGCAGTTAATCCATACGTAATTTACGTGTGTGACTCGGTCAGTAACAATCGATCCTGTGCACATGTTACGAACCGCAGTATATTGTCCCTGTCAAACGCATGTTGCAAACGATGGATTGTTTGGAAAATTTCCAGTTTGTTTGAACCTGACGCCAAGTAATACGTTTTGTTAGATAAAACAGTGGAAATTTATTATTGCAATTAGTGGACAAATTAATTTATTGTTTACTGGCTGTAAAAACATTAGTATCGTTTAGAAAACTCGCTATTGTGTGACGCAATGGACTAAATTGGATTACACAGTGAGCGACAAGTTGTGTAATGTGGGACGAAGCCATGACCAATTAGTCTCTAAGTTATTTGTTAGCGCAACGTTTTCAATTAACGTAAAAACAACTAAAGACCATAACATTGAGTGAGTTATCTTGATAGTATTACGAAGACAATTCATTAATTAAAGAAAATAAATTTCTATATCCAAATACCTTTTGGTAAAACATTTTGAAATGCAGCCTTAATATTCCTTTATCGAACGTACAGACAGGCAGATAAGAATTCACTGTAATGTCTATATTACCAACAGTTATGTGTATTGCACGAAGTTTATACAACACAGCACAGACTCAACGTCGCACGGCACCCACACATTTATAAAATGTAAAAATTTGATACTTTTCCATTATCTGTACTCGTTATAGATTTTCGATGTTTTGACTACCGGTACGCGATAGTATCGATTCGTGACAGTGTGAAGAATGAAATATCATATTAAAAGTGTACCAAGTGTAAAAGACTGTATTGTTTAAGTGCGTGTAAAAACACGAAACGTTTTCATGAGTAATGTTAGTAAAAATTGTTTCGGTTTTTAGTTACTTTGTAAATAAAATAATGTTCATGTTATGGCATATTAAAACATTTATTAATTGAATAAAATGGTTGTAACATTTACAAATAATGGCATTTGAAAAGACATTGAACAGACCGGTTGGAAATAAATTGACAACAGAACGTATAACAATGAAATATAATGATTGAAATAACGATGAACACGTAACAATGAAAATGCAAGAAAACAGGATTAAAAATTAACACTTTTGAAATCGTTTTAAACCTAACTTTAACCTAACCTTGCACACGAAAACCTTACGCATTTTTTACTTTTTATATAGACCTATACTTATCATGTGAAAAATACAATGTATATATACTATGATATGACGTATATATAATGTACTGTATATGTATATGTATTACGGTTGTATTTCACACTCCCACACACACAGACACATACACACATACACTATACAAACACTGTAACTCCCAAAAAAAGTTATATAGTTTATTTTTTGTAGTTTTTTACTTTTGTTTATAGAATATTGTTTTATACTTCCATGTTCCTTAAGGAAATGGAAGTATGGTGATGGCAAAAAAAACGTGTTCGAGATTATAGCAGATTCTGATTGTACTACATTCAAAACATGAAAAAAAACATTTTTCGAAAAGTGTCTGTGTGTGTGTGTCCGTATATTTTTTCTATGGCAAACGATAACAGTCGCAAATTCAAACAGAATCAAATAATATTTTGCATACAGCCCTGATTTGTAGAGTACTCAAGACCTATTGTTTTTGGTGAAGCTCGGTTAAGGAAAAGGGGTAGTTTACCAGCAACGGTTTTTTTTAATCAAGGGTAATTTTTTACTATGGCAAACTATAACAGCCGCAAATTCAAACAGAATCAAATACTTGTTTCCATACAGCCCTGAATTGTAGAGTTCTCAAGGCCTATTGTTTTTGGTGAAGATCGGTTCAGGGAAAGGGGTAGTTTACCAGCAACGTTTTGTTTTAACAAGGTTATTTTATATGCCAAACGATAACAGCCGCAAATTCAAACAGAATCAAATATTGTTTTGCATACAGCCCTAAATTGTAGAGTTCTCAAGACCTGTTGTTTTTGGTGAAGATCGGTTAAGGGAAAGAGGTAGTTTACCGGCAACGTTTTATGTTTTAACAAGGGTATTTTCTATGGCAAACGATAAAAGCCGAAAATTCAAACAGAATCAAATAATGTTTTGCAAACAGCCCTGAATTGTAGAGTTCTCAAGACCGTTTGTTTTTGGTGAAGATTAGATAAGGGAAAGGGGTAGTTTACGAGCAACGTTTTATGTTTTAACAAGGGTAATTTTTTCTATAACGAACGATAACTGCCGTAAATTCAAACATAATAAAATAATTTGTTGCATACATTCCTAAATTGTGGAAAGCTCAAGGTCTGTTGATTTTTGTGAAGATCGGTTAAGGGAAAGGAGTAGCTTACCAGCAACGTTTTATGTTTTAACAAGGGTATTTTTAATGGCAAACGATAACAGCCACAAATTCAAACAAAATCAAATAATGTTTAGCAAACTTTCATCAATTATAAAAGACTGAAGGCCTATTGATTTTGGTGAAGATCGGTTAAGGGAAAGGGGTAGTTTACAAGCCACATTTTATGTTTTAACAAGGGTCATTTTTCTATGACGAACGATAACTGCCGCACATTCAAACATAATCAAATAATATTTGGCATACAGTCCTGAATTGTAGAGTTCTCAGGACTTATTGTTTTTGGTGAAGATCGGTTAAGGTAAAGGGGTAGTTTGCCAGCAACGATTTATGTTTTAAAAGGATATTTTCTATGGCAAACGATAAGAGCCGCAAATTCAAACAGAATCAAATAATTTTTTGCATACCCCCCTGATTTGTAGAGAACTCAAGACCTATTGTTTTTGGTGAAGATCGGTTAAGGGAAAGGGGTAGTTTACCGTCTACGTTTTATGTTTTAACAAGGGTATTTTCTATGCCAAACGGTAAAGTGTAGCAAATTCAAACAAAATCAAATTATCTTTCGTATACAGCTCTGATTTGTAGAGTACTCAAGATCTATTGTTTTTGGTGAAGATCGGATAACAGGAAGGGGTAGTTTACCAGCAATGTTTTTCTTATCAAGGGTAATTTTTTTCTATGACAAACGATAACAGTCGCATATGCAAACACAAACAAATGTTTTGCATACAGCCCTGAATTGTAGAGTTCTCAAGACCTGCTGGTTTTGGTGTAGATCGGTTAAGGGAATAGGGTAGTTTACCAGCAACATTTTATGTTTTAACAAGGGTAATTTTTTCTATGACAAACGATAACTGCCGTAAATTCAAACCGAATCAACTACTCTTTTGCATACCTTTTTGAATTATACAGAACTCAAAGTCTGTTGATTTTGTTTTAGACCGGTGACGGGAAAGGGGTAGTTTACCTGCAACGTTTTATATTTTAACAAAGGTCTTTACTATGGCAAACGATAAGAGCCGCGAAATCAAACAGAATCAAATAATGTTTTGCATACAGCCCTGAATTTTAGAGGACTGAAGGTCTGTTGATTTTGGTGAAGGTCGGTTTAGAGAAAGGGGTAGTTTACCAGCAACGTTTTATGTTTTAACAAGGGTAATTTTTTTTATGACGACCGATAACTGCCGGAAATTCAAAGAAAATCAAATACTTTTTGCATACGGTCCTAAATTGTAGAGAGCGCAAGGCCTGTTGATTTTGGTGAAGATCGGTTTAGAGGAAGGGGTAGTTTACCTGCAACGTTTTATGTTTTAACAAGAGTAAAGTACTTAATTTTGATAAATAAAGTATCTTGATAAGAAGCTCGTAATAATCCACTGTAGAAACGTAGATGAAATATCTATAAATGAAGAAGTTAGGTGTGGGGTGGGGGTAATTTTCTATAAATGAAAATTATAGTTGAAGGGGGAGGGGTGAATTTTTTATGTGTACTACCTTATCGGCAACAAAGAAGTAGTTCTTTGTTAAAATTCCTTCCCGGGCTGTTTAGCCGTAGTCCAATGTTTTCTGCAAAACCATACTTTTCGGCAGTGCCATCGACTTCCATCTCAGTGAAAATCGAGTGCGAAAACGTGAGGTGGTATACGTTAGTGACCACAGTACTGTGGTTTAAGGCTGAAGCAATAAGTAGAAAGAAGTGGTTTCTATGGAAATATTTCATTTCGAATATGATTTTAAATATAAATCTTAGAACATGGAAGTCATGTATGGTTCTCCATACCGATATTTTTCTACTGGAAATATTTCCTCATCGATGAAGCATGATATTTGCCAATTTCTTTTTGTCTTTCAGTGTCATATACTATAAAGGTTTGTGCTCCCCGTCTTGTTTGCAGAACATAGGGACCTTCGTATAATCTAAAGAACTTTTTGGCGGTGATGTCTATTCTCTTCCCCACTGGATTACTTCGTATCAATACCATATCTCCAACTTTAAATTCCACTAACTTGTGTGTTCGATTGAATCTCTCTACCCTCTTCATACCCTTATCTTTTATCCTATTTCTTGCGTTATCTAATTTTTGACTCATAGGTATAGGTAGATTCTGATTTTCAGGTTTACTAACGAAATTCTTCCAAAATCTAGTTGGTTTCTGCCCTTCTCCCAATTAAATTGGTGGGTATCCAATAGCTTCACTATAATATTCATTAATAGATTTATCAAAGAAGGACAAGTATTCAGCCCATTTGTTATGCTGATCATGACAATATATACGCATATACTTACCCAACTCTTTACTAACACGCTCGGCAAGGTTACCCTGAGGAAGCCTAATTGATGTGAGCATGGGTTTTATTCCTTGCTGCGTTAACGTTTCAGACCATAGCTTATTCCTAAATTGTTTGGCTTGATCCGTAATTATCTTCTTTACGTGACCATATGTGGGTACATACCTTTGCAATATTATCTTCAGAACAGTCTCTGTAGTGGGTCGCATAATAGCGTATAACTGGACAGCCTTGTTAAACATATCTACACATACAAGAATGTGCCTAACACCCCGACTTGATCGTGGCAGCGGACCTAAGAAGTCCAGAGCTAACAACTCCCCTTTCTGCTTTGCTCTGATGCTTTGCATAAATACATAGGTATGTAAGTTTGGATGTCTAGCGGTCTGGAAATCATGACACCTTTTTAAAACGGTTTTAATCCTCGTATACATATTATTGATGGTGAAATAAGTAAAGTCCAGTAACATTTTAATGCTGACGCATGGGCTAGACTTTCGTGACATGGTATAATTAACTGTTGTAACATTTCTGGTGATAACATTACTTTCCAGTCTTGGTCCATTAATTTAAATAGTATGTTATTTTTAACTGCATACCTTATCGTGAGATGGTTGTTGTTTTAATTGCTGAAGTTTTGGATCTTTATCTTGCTCTCTTGCTAAGTTCTGGAGTAGCTGTTTTACTTCGTCGTTTGCTTTATACTGGATATGCAGTAATTTCAAATCTTTATCATTGGAGAAATGAGTCCTTCTTCTCCGTGACATATCGACTTAGTGTATCTACTGTCTTGTTGTCGGTTCCTCTACAGTATTTAATGTAAAAGAATATTCTTCTATGGCCAGAATCTATCTCATCAGTCTCGCATTTGTGATTCTGCACCTCAGTAAGAATGATAGAGCTTGGTGACCAGTGTGGATTTCAAAGTGCGTTCCATAGATGTAATAGCGGAATTGTTTCAATGCATATACGATGGCCAATATTTCCTTCTCCGAAGTACAGCAATGTTTCTCGGCACCTTTGAACACTCTGCTTGCATAGGTGATCACTCGAAGTTCCTCTTTTGAATCTTCTTGTTAGAGTACGCTCCCTATTGCATAGTCGCTGGCGTCCGAGTAGATGACGTACTTTCCTTCACGTTGTGGATGGTGTAGAATATTTTCCACAAACAGTGCCTCGACCTTGTTGAATGCATTGGTGTGATGTTCCCACTTCCACTTCACTTTCTTCTTTGTAAGCTCCAATAGTGGTTTGATTTCTTCTGCATATAATGGTGAAAATCGTCTATAGTATTCCGTTAAACCTAGGAATGCTCTTAACCCTTTCACATTTCTCGGTATTGTGAACTCGGTGATACTGCTTATTTTGCATGGATCTGGTCGTATACCTTCCTCAGATACAATATGACCCAAAAATTTTATAGACGATCGCATAAATTCACATTTATCTAAATTTAATGAGATGCGAGCTTGTCGAAACTTCTCAAAAATAGTGCGTAAATTGATTATATGTTCTTCTAACGTTTTCGATATGACCAATATGTCATCAACAAAAATCATGGTGTAAGGTTCTACTTCCGGACCGAAAGCAATTTCTAAACATTTTACTATGGCTGCTAGGATTGTGCTTAGACCAAAAGGTACTACCTTATGCTGGTAGCATTTATTTTTATACAGAAATGCAGTATATTTTCTATCGCTTTCTCTAATGGGAATCTGCCAAAAACTAGAGGTTAAATCGAGTTTAGTTAAATACTTAGTTCCTTCGCACTTTGTGAACAACTCATCTGCCGTGGGTGCACAGTCAAAATCCTTTTCTATGACACTATTCAAATTGCTCATATTCAAAGATAGTCGAATTTTCATCATTCTTCTTTTTCACCACAACCAACGGGTTTAAGAAGTTACCGTTCGATCGTTCTATGACATCATTATCCAGCATTCTTCTGATTTCTTTCTCGACTTGCTCCTCATACTTCATTGGAATTGGATACGTCCTCCTCACGAATTTTGACGGATCTGTGACTTTGATGCGATGTTCACATACGTTTGTGTGTGTAGGCAGTTCGGTAAATATGTCTGTATACTCTTTAATCAACGTGTCTATTTGTTCTACCCCTTGGTGTTCACCATTGTTTTCTTCACTACGATGTTTATCATGCGCATAGGTTACCGAAGCTCTGGAGATAGTTACCAGTTCATTTATATTTGACAACTGATCTTCGGTTACATTCAATTTAATATTTTGTGTGACATTATTCAGAGTGCACGTCATCTGCTATATTTATTACAGCCTTCATTTTATGTAAAGCATCTATTCCTAATATACAGTGTCGGATAGTTTATTTACTGCTAACATAGTTAATTCATATTGTACATTCCCACATGTTATATTCGCAAATATTTGTTGCTTAACTCGTTCCCTGGTACGATTAGCAGTGGTTATATAAAATTCATTAACAGGTAGAGTGGGTGTCGATTTAAAATAATGTTTGTTGCTGTTTAGCCATGTCTTACTAACAACAGATATTTCGCTTCCTGTGTCGATCAATGCCTGCACTTTACAGTGGTTGGATGTATATAGTAACAGTTGGACAGTGATTACATTCGTTCACACGTCTTGCAGTTGTATCCGGTGCTGTTATGTCTGAACTATTGTTTGTACATTCCGTGTACAATCTTGTTACATTTTTTATTCGAATTCTGCCAGGTGTACCCACCCTTCGTATTACTTCCCTCTGTTTTATTCTCAACCTTGCACTCTTCTCTTCTAAACTCTCTCCCCCATGAGTTCTCAGCATACCTTCTCTCGTCTTGGACATTAGTTTTATTTCTGTAATCGGTGTGAAACATGTGTTCGGACTGCGTGAGTAAAATTAATAAATCTTCAACACTTTTAATTCCTTGCGTGTAAATAGCTAATCTAATATCTCGGTGGAAGTGATGTGCTAATTTAAGTATCAATTCGTGTTGTGTAAATGTGGGTCAAAGGTGTTTACTTCTTTCTACAAGTTTAATGACATACTCCTCTAAGGTAAGTCTACCATTATATTGATATTTGCCATATTCTAATTGGTTTCGTACTTGTCTTTGTGTGTGAATCTTCCAATAGCGGCCTTCAAACGATTCTGTAAATTGTTCATATGTAGCTAAATTATCTCTGACAATAGTATACCATCGTGCAGCACAATCTTGAAAATGCTTACTAACAAAGTCAATTTTTTCTTTATCAGTTATATTGTTACCTATTAATCCCATTTCCCTTTCACAATTTAATAAAAATTCAACTGGGTTTTCTGTTTTCAAACCTTTGAATATTAGTTTGGTCCGTTCCTCTATCTGCGTTGGATACATCATCATCTGTGCCGGTCGTCTCTTGATCTCCGTTCTCAGACGTTCTACTTCTCCACGTACGTAGATCTTCCTTAAGTGTGTTCATTTCACCTGAGTAGTCCTTGGTGGATTTTGCAGACTCTACTACAGCAGTTTCCAACGTCGTCGTTTTGGCTTCTAATTCCTGCGTTTTATTAATGTTTTCCCCGATTTGTTCACTAACTGTTTTTATCCTTACATCTTGTTCTTGCTTTGAAATTCTAAACTTATCATTCCAGTGTTCAGTTAAATTGTTTAATACTTTCTTTTACTTCTTTCGACCATTCTGTTTTCTGTTCTTTAAACATATACTCAATCTTTAAAGCTTGTTCGTTTAGTGACTGTTCTACTTTAGTTTCTAATATTTCTATTTTGGTATTAGTTTCTTCGAGTTTTGTAGTCAACTGTTCTTTAAACTCTTTAAATTCGGCTTTAACTTCGTCTTTATTTTTCGCTAATTCAACTTTAAATTCTTCGCTATTCTTTTGTATTTGTTCATTATTTTTCGCCAATTCAGCTTTAACTTCATCTTTATTTTTACGCTAATTCAGCTTTAAATTCTTTATTAGACCTCTTTAATTCTTTGGATTCGGCTTTAGATTCTTCACTATTCTTTTGCATTTGTTACTGGAGACTTTTCAACATAGCCTCAATATCAAATCCTTTCTGCGGTGTAGCCATTTCGTTAAATTTATATTCGTTTTATTATTAATTATTATTGGTAAACCGCGACTATATTGGTTTTTATTTAATATGGTTTATTTATGTTTAGGTCTATTATTATTATAAATTATCTCATACCAACAATTTCTCTCCTCTTTTAGTTTTGTTGAGCGCCAGTTGTGAAATACACAACAATATTACAATTACAATACATTAATATTAATAACAATACACTTATTAATTCTGAACATATATGATAAGTAACATATATCGGGCCCCACTTTGGGCACGCCAATTTATTATGGAACGTTACAACAAGTATTATACACACTTACACAAATACAGTACCATGTACTCAACGCAACTATAAAGTATATTACACCGGCCAGGTCACAGGATTTTTTTTCTCAGTGCGTCAAGTATACGTAATTGCACAATAATTAAATAATTTTCAAAGAGGAGTGAGATGTTGTTGACATGAAATAAATATTTAAAACCGTTTCAAAATAACCATTTTATGATTTATTAACATTAATACAAAAATATTCAAATATTAAAATTTCAAATATTAGATAAATAAATATTCACTTTTATAAGCTTCACAAATATAACGTAACCTGTTATGCTGTTCATAACATATTAGAAAAATAAACAAGCATATAATCTTACTGGCTAAACAAACATGATAAACAAGTTATTTAAATCCTTTTTATTTTTGTGTGTCTGAAATTAACTCAAATTTTAAATAATAATAGCAACTCATTTATAAACAAAATTATATTAAGACTCAAAAATAATAATTATTGTTGCTATAAACAAAATAAAAATAGTATAACATTTACTTCCAATCTATTATTTATTTCTACTGACACACCCAAATTTTTAACATTCGGTACAACAAAAGATTAGTATTTCTTTTCTAGATTTTCTTGTCCCAAATTTTTAACATTCGGTACAACAAAAGATTAGTATTTCTTTTCTAGATTTTCTTGTTAAATTAAATTCTCTTATTTAACTACTACTTAACTTTCAAACTTTAATTATTTACTGTTCATAGGTAAGTTCTTTTCGAGAGCTCTTTTCACAACAAAAAATAAAAATTTTTTTTCACCTGCATACATCTCCCGTTACCGTTGCGTGTGTGTGTTTGCGTCCAGAATCCTGCGAATTTGATGATGATGATTATGCTTATGCTGTGTTCGTTGTCTCTACGGGTTGTTGTTGGTCATGCTCCAGAGTTCCTCCATACGTCTTGGTGTGTGTGATCCTGATCGGTCGGTAAACCGGCAGCGTGACGTTGTGTGAAGATTTCTTAAGTCTGAGACCAGCCCAAAAATTGCTGGTGGTATTTATACTGGACGGCTGACAGGTTCAGGACTGTTTTCGACATGTTAGATATTGTCAGTTCGTGCAAAGCGTCCTTTTAATTACAAATCACTTTTTGGTTCATTTTCGCGATTTCATGAACATCCTCGTAGCATGAGTGATATCATTGTTTGCGTAATTTTTTTCTGGTCACTCACATATACCACACTTATTAATTATGAATTATTATTTAATTACCCTAGTAATTAACATTACATTAGTTAGCTTCTCTATTATTGCACATTTTTGCAATAATTTTATATCACCATACTCGTTAAAAATTCCTTAATGTAATGGTGTCTTTATAATTATGGTAAGTCTTTGTTCACAGGTTTAAAACGTATTAATTAGTTTATTTTAATCCGGTTAAAACCTGATTAATTGACAACCAACTATTCGTTCGTGTCTCCCCTTCTCGTTGTTCAATGCAGGTCGGAACTGGCATACACACACATACACACAAACGCTGTATTTTACGCTACCAAAGCAGGTGTTACTTTCGACAGGCTCCCGCACAAAATTGTTTAAAACTGTTCGTCGTATTCTTTTACACTAATTACAAAACATACCGCCCAGGGCAAATATGCAAATATATGTATTGTTCCAATCCCTCAAGTGTGAATTTCGTAAGTGTGCATCGGTTTAATTATATGGATACAGCCATATACGTTCCAGGAAAAATACGTTCCACTTTCTTCCAATTAACCTCTAAATTTGGTAACAACTCTATTAATAGCTCTAAACTGCTACCGCAAGTTGTTTTCTTTCAAAATATATGCTTATGTCAAGTCATACTCTTGCCCAAAAGCATGCCAAAGGATTTCATGTCATCATTTTGTAATAGTGGCATATTATTTAAAGTTACAACCGAACGCTTTTTTTGTAGTGAATATTTTGAATTTCGATTATATTCACCGGCGATTATTCTCATAATTAAAAGATTTTTTAAATGTTATTAAATTTATTTTGGAAATTTTTTGTAGCAGAAACCGGATTAGTACAGAATGTTTCTACTAGTGATAAAGTATTCTTCAGTTGACAGCACAATCCCTAGTGCCACACGTTTTCAATGCCTGAGAAAGCGGTAGAACCTGGACACTAGTGTACTGTATTTTGAGGATCTACGTGAGTATAGAAAAGTAAAGATAATTTGTCAGTTTAACTACTTTAAAGCTTTCATAGTTATATAAATTAAAATGCAAACTCATTGGCTATGTACTGTGTGTATTTTACCAAATAAGTCTTACAAGTTGTTTATTAAAAACAATTATTCAAAAAACGAACACCTGCTCTAACAGTTGCGAGAATTCGCAGTGTTCAACCTGATGTTAACATTGCTTTGGAAACACTGATGCATGTAACCAGTTTTTCGTGGAGACAGTAGTGTTACCTGTATCAGATGTTTGATGTTAGCTTGAACGGCTGCATCATAAAAATGTCTATTGTCAAATGACGTCAGCATCTTAGGTGAAGATATTACTTTATCAGAATAAAGATATTCCTTTCTAATAACGTTCATCAGTGAAAGTTTTAATCAGTATTTTAAGGTATAGGTTTGGTGCATTCGTTACAAATTATTTTTGCCTGAGTATCTATAAACGAAGATATAATTACCTATATAGAGTGTTTCACTATAGTCTTCCAAAACACTACCGTTCAGTAGGTGAGGATCCTGCAGTTAATCCATACTTAATTTACGTGTGTGACTCGGTCAGTAACAATCGATCCTGTGCACATGTTACGAACCGCAGTATATTGTCCCTGTCAAACGCATGCTGCAAACGATGGATTGTTTGGAAAATTTCCAGTTTGTTTGAACCTGACGCCAAGTAATACGTTTTGTTAGATAAAACAGTGGAAATTTATTATTGCAATTAGTGGACAAATTAATTTATTGTTTACTGGCTGTAAAAACATTAGTATCGTTTAGAAAACTCGCTATTGTGTGACGCAATGGACTAAATTGGATTACACAGTGAGCGACAAGTTGTGTAATGTGGGACGAAGCCATGACCAATTAGTCTCTAAGTTATTTGTTAGTGCAACGTTTTCAATTAACGTAAAAACAACTAAAGACCATAACATTGAGTGGGTTATCTTGATAGTATTACGAAGACAATTCATTAATTATAAATATGGTATTATATAATTCATTCATTATAATAAATTTCTATATCCAAATACCTTTTGTAAAACATTTTGAAATGCAGCCTTAATATTCCTTTATCGAACGTACAGACAGGCAGATAAGAATTCACTGTAATGTCTATATTACCAACAATTATCTGTATTGCACGAAGTTTATACAACACAGCACAGACTCAACGTCGCACGGCACCCACACATTTATAAAATGTAAAAATTTGATACTTTTCCATTATCTGTACTCGTTATAGATTTTCGATGTTTTGACTACCGGTACGCGATAGTATCGATTCGTGACAGTGTGAAGAATGAAATATCATATTAAAAGTGTACCAAGTGTAAAAGACTGTATTGTTTAAGTGCGTGTAAAAACACGAAACGTTTTCATGAGTAATGTTAGTAAAAATTGTTTCGGTTTTTAGTTACTTTGTAAATAAAATAATGTTCATGTTATGGCATATTAAAACATTTATTAATTGAATAAAATGGTTGTAACATTTACAAATAATGGCATTTGAAAAGACATTGAACAGACCGGTTGGAAATAAATTGACAACAGAACGTATAACAATGAAATATAATGATTGAAATAACGATGAACACGTAACAATGAAAATGCAAGAAAACAGGATTAAAAATTAACACTTTTGAAATCGTTTTAAACCTAACTTTAACCTAACCTTGCACACGAAAACCTTACGCATTTTTTACTTTTTATATAGACCTATACTTATCATGTGAAAAATACAATGTATATGTACTATGATATGACGTATATATATTACTGTTGTATTTCACACGCACACACACACAGACACATACACACATACACTATACAAACACTGTATCTCCCAAAAAAAGTTATATAGTTTATTTTTTGTAGTTTTTTACTTTTGTTTATAGAATATTGTTTTATACTTCCATGTTCCTTAAGGAAATGGAAGTATGGTGATGGCAGAAAAAACGTGTTCGAGATTATTGCAGATTCTGATTGTACTACATTCAAAACATGAAAAAAAATCATTTTTCGAAAAGTGTCTGTGTGCCTGTCCGTAGATTTTTTCTATGGCAAACGATAACAGTCGCAAATTCAAACAGAATCAAATAATATTTTGCATACAGCCCTGATTTGTAGAGTACTCAAGACCTGTTGTTTTTGGTGAAGCTCGGTTAAGGAAACCGAGCAACCCAGTTTACCAGCAACGGTTTTTTTTTAATCAAGGGTAATTTTTTTCTATGGCAAACAATAACAGCCGCAAATTCAAACAGAATCAAATACTTGTTTCCATACAGCCCTGAATTGTAGAGTTCTCAAGGCCTATTGTTTTTGGTGAAGATCGGTTAAGGGAAAGGGGTAGTTTACCGGCAACGTTTCGTTTTAACAAGGGTATTTTATATGCCAAACGATAACAGCCGCAAATTCATACAGAATCAAATAATGTTTTGCATACAGCCCTAAATTGTAGAGTTCTCAAGACCGTTTGTTTTTGGTGAAGATCGGATAAGGGAAAGGGGTAGTTTACCAGCAACGTTTTATGTTTTAACAAGGGTAATTTTTTCTATGACGAACGATAACTGCCGTAAATTCAATCATAATAAAATAATTTGTTGCATACATTCCTAAATTGTGGAAAGCTCAAGGCCTGTTGATTTTTGTGAAGATCGGTTAAGGGAAAGGAGTAGTTTACCTGCAAGGTTTTATGTTTTAACAAGGGTATTTTTTATGGCAAACGATAACAGCCACAAATTCAAACAAAATCATATAATGTTTTGCAAACGTTCATCAATTATAAAAGACTGAGGGCCTATTGATTTTGGTGAAGATCGGTTAAGGGAAAGGGGTAGTTTACAAGCCACATTTTATGTTTTAACAAGGGTCATTTTTCTATGACGAACGATAACTGCCGCACATTCAAACATAATCAAATAATTTTTGGCATACAGTCCTGAATTGTAGAGTTCTCAGGACTTATTGTTTTTGGTGAAGATCGGTTAAGGTAAAGGGGTAGTTTGCCAGCAACGATTTATGTTTTAAAAGGATATTTTCTATGGTAAACGATAAGAGCCGCAAATTCAAACAGAATCAAATAATTTTATGCATACCGCCCTGATTTGTAGAGAAATCAAGACCTATTTTTACACTTATCTAAAAATGAACTTTTTCTTGTGAAAACTTACTTTTTTCGTCAGACGCGTTTCGGCGTACGTATCCGCCTTCTTCAGCTTTTAGTCAGACTGCCATCATTACGTAACGGTTTTTGTGTGGAAGGTCTAGTGGGGGTGGTGTGTGGAGGAAGGGGATTGGCGCAGGGATTCAACTTGATGTTTGTTTTTTGTAAAATTGTGTCAAAAATTGTATGTGATTTATATTGTAATTGATCGTTGAGTATGTTGTTTGGTTGTGTTGTGTGGTGTTTATATATTTCGTATTGTTCAGTTGTGTTGAGTTTTCGACCTTTAGGTAAGTAATGTAAAATTTCGAGATTAGTGTCTATGTTGGTGTATGTGGTTTTCTGTGTGTATGTATGTGGCAAATTCGGAGTGTATATTGTTGTTGGTTAGTGCTTTTAAGTGTTCAGAATAACGGGATGAAAAAGAGCTTCCTGTCTGGCCGATGTAGAAACTATTGCAGTCATTACAATTTAATTTGTAAACACCTGTTTTGTTATATTTGTCTATGTCTGTGTTTGTATTATTGATGTGTTTTTTAATGGTATTGGTTGTTCTGTATGCTATTTTGTATTTGTGTTTTCTGAATGTGTTGGCGATTTTGTGTGTGTAGGAGTTGTGGTATGTGAGTGTGATGTATTTATTGTGTTGTGTGTTGATGGTATTTTGTGTTTTGTTGTTTTTGTTTTGATGCGTTTGTGTAGTGTGTTTATTAAATTAGGATTGTAACCGTTTTTGATTGCTATGTATTTTATTGTGTTGAGTTCGTCGGTGTAATCTTGTTTATTTAAGGGTATTTTAGTTAGTCTATGGAGCATATGGTTGAAGGCCGCATGTTTATGTTGTGTTGTGTATAACCATGTCAGTTGTGGTTGGTTTCCTGTATATTTTGTACGCGTGTGTATTGTTAGTTTTGTTAATTGTTAGGTCTAGAAAACTTACACTATTGTTTTGTTCAATTTCCAGTGTAAATTTTAATTTGTGGTGTATAGTGTTTATGTATTTGTGGAAGTTTTCAACTTGTCTTGTGTTGCCTTTGAATAAAAGTAATATATCATCTACATACCTGTGCCAGTATATAATTTTGTTAGTGTATTTGTTGTTGTTTATTATGTGGTTCTGTTCTATGTTGTGTATATATATTTCTGCTAGTATTCCTGATATGGGGGATCCCATCGGGAGACCTTCTGTTTGTGTGTATATCTTGTTATTGTATGTAAAGTAATTTTGTTCAGTTATTAGTTTGGTAAGTGTGATGATTTCTTGTATGTGTGTTTCAGGTGTGTTGTTTTGTCTGAGTAGTTGTTCTAGTGTTTGGATGGTTTCTTTGATGGGGACATTAGTGTATAGATTGGTTATATCAAAAGATGCCAGAGTTGAGTTATGTGGGATGTGGATGTGTTCAGTTTTCCTGACTAGGTCGATGTTGTTTTTGATAGATGTGTTTTACTGAGATTAATATTTCTTCTGATTATTTTGTCTAGTTGTTTTGCGATTTTGTGGGAGGGTGCCTGTGTGTTGTTTATTAATGGTCTGATGGGAATGTTAGGTTTATGTATTTTTGGTAATGCATTTAGTTTAGGGGGGTTAGGTTTTATTTGTTTAAGGTATTTGGCGCTTTCTGGTTTGATTATATGTTTTGTGTTGTTTATAAACTTGTTAATCTGTTTATGAAATTTTAGTGTGGGGTCTTTATTTATTTCCGTTATATTATTTTCGTTGAAGAAATTTTCGATTTTAGTGTTTAATTGGTGTTTGTCCATTATGACGCTAATGTTACCTTTGTCAGCTTTTAGGATTGTTGTGTTGTGTTCAAGTAACTTGTGTTTTACATTGTTAAGTGTTTTTATTTCATTGTTGTGTATTTTTGGTTTTGTATGTGTGTTTTGAAGTTTTCGTTTTATGTCGTGGCGTATCGGGTCCTGGTCATTAAAGTGCGTGTTTTGTACAGCTGTTTCTGCGTCTATGATTATGTCACGTGTGTGTTTATTGTGATTTTTGTTAGTTGTATTGTTATTTAAATTATGTTTCAGTCCTTTGTTTAATAAATCCATTTCATCCTTTGTGAAATTAATGGTTGTTGTATTAACTACGCGTGTTTGGAATTTGTGTGCCGGTTCAGGGATAGATTCAATTGTGCGTGTTGTGAGGTTAGTTATTTTTTTGTTGTGTCGAACTTGTATTGTCAATTTGAGTTTTTCTACACCAACATAGACACTAATCTCGAAATTTTACATTACTTACCTAAAGGTCGAAAACTCAACACAACTGAACAATACGAAATATATAAACACCACACAACACAACCAAACAACATACTCAACGATCAATTACAATATAAATCACATACACTTTTTGACACAATTTTACAAAAAACAAACATCAAGTTGAATCCCTGCGCCAATCCCCTTCCTCCACACACCACCCCCACTACACCTTCCACACAAAAACCGTTACGTAATGATGGCAGTCTGACTAAAAGCTGAAGAAGGCGGATACGTACGTCGAAACGCGTCTGACGAAAAAAGTAAGTTTTCACAAGAAAAAGTTAATTTTTAGATAAGTGTTAGTGCTGTGAAAGAAGAGATGAACAATCAAGACAACTATCAAGACCTATTGTTTTTGGTGAAGATCGGTTAAGGGAAAGGGGTAGTTTACCAGCAACGTTTTATGTTTTAAAAGGGTATTTTCTATGGCAAACGATAAGAGCCGCAAATTCAAACAAAATCAAACAATTTTTTTGCATACAGCCCTGATTTGTAGAGTATTCAAGATCTCTTGTTTTTGGTGATGATCGGTTAAGGGGAAGGGGTAGTTTACCTGCAACGTTTTATTTTTAACAATGGTAATTTTTTCTATGAGGAAAGATAACTGTTGTAAATTCAAAGAGAATCAAATAATGTTTTGCGTACAGCCCTGAATTTTAGAGTTCTCAAGACTTATTGTTTTTGGTGAAGATCGGTTAAGGGAAAGGGGTAGTTTACCAGCAACGTTTTATGTTTTAACCAGGGTATTTTTTATGGCAAACGATAAGAGCCGCAAATTCAAACAGAATCAAATACTTTTTTGCATGCGTCCCTGAATTGTAGAGGACTGAAGGTCTATTGATTTTGGTGAAGATCGATTTTGAGAAAGGGGTAGTTTACCTGCAACGTTTTATGTTTTAACAAGAGTGAAGTATTTAATTTTGATAAATAAAGTATCCTGATAAGAAGCTCATAATAATCCACTGTAGAAACGTCGATGAAATATCTATAAATTAAGAGGTTAGGTGAACGGGGTGGGGGTAATTTTCTAAAAATGAAAATTATAGTTGAAGGGGGAGGGGATAATTTTGTATATGTGTACTACGTTATCGGCAACAAAGAAGTAGTTCTTTGTTAAAATTCCTTCCCGGGATGTTTAGCCGTAGTCCAATGTTTTCTGCAAAACTAGACTTTTCGGCAGTCCATCGACTGCCATCAGCAGTGAAAATCGAGTGCGAAGACGTGAGGTGGTATACGTTAGTGACCACAGTACTGTGGTTAAGGCTGAAGCAATAAGTTGAAACAAGTAGTTTCTATGGAAATATTTCAATTCGAATATGATTTTAAATATAAATCTTATAACATGGAAGTCATGTATAGTTCTCCATACCGATATTTTTCTATGGCAAACGATAACAGCTGCAAATTCAAACAGAATCAAATAATGTTTTGCATACAGCCCTGTATTCTAGAGTTCTCAAGACCTATTGGTGTCGGTGAAGATCCGTTTAGGGGAAAGGAGTAGTTTGCCTGCAAAATTTTATGTTTTAACAAGGGTAATGTTTTTTATGACGAACGATAACTGCCGTAAATTCAAACAGAATCAAACAATTTTTTGCATACCTTTTTGAATTATAGAGCTCAAGGTCTGTTGATTTTGTTGAAGATCGGTTAAGTTAAAGGGGTAGTTTACCAGCAATATTTTATGTTTTAACAAGGGTAATTTTTTTTATGCTGAAAGATAACTGCCGTAAATTGAAAGATAAAAATTTAATTTTTTGCCTACGTTCCTGAATTTTATAGAACTCAAGGTATGTTGGTTTTGGTGAAGATCGGTTAAGGGAAACGGGTAGTTTACTAGCAACGTTTTTTTTATCAAGGGTAATTTTTTTCTATGGCAAACGATAACAGCTGCAAATTCAAACAGAATCAGATAATTTTTTGCATGCTGGCCTGAATTGTAGAGTTCTCAAGACCTATTGTTTTTGGTGAAGATGGGTTTAGGGAAAGGGGTAGTTTACCTGCAACATTTTATGTTTTAACGTGGGTAATTTTTTTATGACGAATGATAACTACCGTAAATTCAATCAGAATCAAATAATGTTTTGCATACCTTCCTGAGCTATAGAGAACTCAATGTCTGTTTACTTTGGTGAAAATCGGTTAAGTTAAAGGGGTAGTTTACCAGCCACATTTTAAGTTGTAACAAGAGAACTTTTTCCATGAAGAACGATAACTACCGTAAATTCAAACAGAATCAAACAATTTTTTACATATGTGCCTGAGTTGTAGAGGACTCATGGCCTTTTCATTTTCGTGAAGATCGGTTAAGGGAAAGGGGTAGTGTACCAGCCACATTTAATGTTTTAACAAGAGTAATTGATTCTATGACGAATGATAACTGCCGCACATTTAAACAGAATCAAATAATTTTGAGCATACCTCCTTAAATTGTAGATTACTCAAGGCCTTGTGATTTTGCTGAAGACCGGTTAAGAGAAAGGGGGTAGTTTACCTGCAACATTTTATTTTTTTAATCAAGGGTAATTTTTTCCTATGGCAAACGATAACAGCCGCAAATTCAAACAGAATCAAATAATGTTTTGCATACAGCTCTAAATTGTAGAGTTCTCAAGACATATTGTTTTTGGTGAAGATCGGTTAAGGGAAAGGGGTAGTTTACCTGCAACGATTTATGTTCTAACAAGGGTATTTTCTATGCCAAACGATAACAGTCGCAAATTCAAACGGAATCAAATAATGTTTTGCATAATGTCCTGAGTTGTAACGTTCTTAAGACCTATGGTTTTTGTTGAAGATCGGTTTAGGGAAAGGGGTAGTTTACCTGCAACGTTTTATATTTTAACAAGGGTAATTTTTTCTATGACGAATGATAACTACCGTACATTAAAAAAAAATCAAATAATTTCTTGCATACATCCCTATATTGTGGAAAGCTCAAGGCCTGTTGATTTTTGTGAAGATCGGTTAAGGGAAAGGGGTAGTTTACCTGCAACATTTTATGTTGTAACAAGAGAAATTTTTTCATGACGAATGATAACTGCTGTAAATTCAAACAGAATCAAGTAATTTTTTACATATGAGCCTGAGTTGTAGAGTACTCAAGGCCTATTGATTTTGGTGAAGATCGGTTACGGGGAAAGGCTAGTTTACCAGAAACATTTTGTTGTAACAAGAGTAAAGTACTTAATTTTGATAAATAATGATAAATAAAGCATCCTGATAAGAAGATCTTAATAATCCACTGTAGAAACGTAGATGAAATATCTATAAATGAAGAGGCTAGTTGAACGGGGTGGGGGTAATTTTTATAAACGAAAATTATAGTTGTAGGGGGAGGGGATAATTTTGTATACATGTACTACGTTATCGGAAACAAAGAAGTAGTTTGTAGTTAAAATTCCTTCCCGACCTGTTTGGCCGTAGACCAATGTTTTCTGCAAAACCAGACGTTTCGGCAGTGCCATCGACTTCCATCACCAGTGAAAATCGAGTGCGATAACGTGAGGTGGTATACGTTAGTGATCACAGTACTGTGGTTAACGCTGAAGCAATAAGTAGAAAGAAGTAGTTTCTATGGAAATATTTCATTTCGAAAATGATATTACTGTAAATATAAATCTTAGAACATGGAAGTCATGTATGGTTCTCCATACCGATATTTCACTATATCATAGTTTAAATGAATCAAATCGATGACTCTCAGCGTCCCTATTATGTCAATTATATTAAAAAAAAATAAGTTTTTGGTCTTAAACCGAGTAACTACTGAAGAAATATTTTGTTTGATTTCAGTTTTCTATCGAGATCGTTTGATAATATAATTACCTAGTCATAGACGTAAAATGACATACTTTACGTAGACATTTACGAAATCGAAATATTTTTCATGCCATGACAATTTTCATGACGGTTTTAACAATAACAATCTCCCCCCCCAGACATTCTTTTATAGTAAGTAAATGTATCTAAACACACAGACACACGCGCACGCGCGTATATGTCATATAGGGAGGCTCATGCCTTTCTGAATACGTTTGGTGGTTATGACGTGCTCATACTCGTAAAAATCTTTCCTAAGATTATTGTGAAAGACAATAATTTAAAATGAATCTGTTTTTACTTCCATGTTCCATAAGGAAATGGGAGTATGGTGATGGCAAAAAAAAAAATCGTGTTCGAGATAATTGCAGATTCTGATTGTACTACCCTCAAAACATAAAAAATATCGGTATGGAGAACCATACATGACTTCCATGTTCTAAGATTTATATTTAAAATCATTTACGAAATGAAATGTTTCCATAGAAACTACTTCTTTCCACTTATTGCTTCAGCCTTAACCACAGTACTGTGGTCACTAACGTATACACCACACGTTATCGCACTCGATTTTCACTGATGATGGCAGTCGACGGCACTGCCGAAACGTCTGTTTTTGCAGAAAACATTGGACTACGGCCAAACAGCCCAGGAAGGAATTTTAACAACAAACTACTCATTTGTTGCCGATAAAGTTGTACACATAAAAATTATCCCCTCCCCCTTCAACTATAATTTTCATTTATAGAAAATTACCCCCATCCCGTTCAACTAGCCTCTTCATTTATAGATATTTCATCTACGTTTCTACAGTGTATTATTAAGATCTTCTTATCAGGATACTTTATTTATCAAAATTAAGTCCTCTACAATTCAGGGATGCATGCAAAAAATTATTTGATTCTGTTTTAATGTGCGGCAGTTATCGTTCGTCATAGAAAAAATTACCCTTGTTAAAACATAAAATGTGGCAGGTAAACTACCCCCACGGATACTATGTATTCTAGTATCCGTGACTACCCCTTTCCCTTAACGGATCTTCACCAAAAACAATAGGTTTTGAGAACTCTAAAATTCAGAGCTGTATGCGAAACATTGTTTGATTCTGTTTGAAGCTGCGGCTGATATCGATTGCCATAGAAAAAAATCCACAAACAGACACACACAGACACTTTTCGAAAAATTACTTTTTTTCATGTTTTGAGGGTAGTACAATCAGAATCTGCAATAATTTCGACCACGATTTTTTTTTCCATCACCGTACTTCCATTTCATTATGGAACATGGAAGTAAAAAGTCATTTTTCGAAAAGTGTCTGTCTGTGTGTCTTGTCTATAGATTTTTTTTTCTATGGCAAACGATAACAGCCGCAAATTCAAACAGAATCAAATAATGTTTCGCATACAGCCCTGAATTTTAGAGTTTTCAAGACCTGTTATTTTTGGTAAACATCAGTTAAGGGAAAGGGGTAGTTTACCTGTAACGTTTTATGTTTTAACAAGGGTAATGTTTTCTATGACGAACGATAAGTGCTGTAAATTCAAACAGAATCAAATACTTTTTTGTACACCTTCCTAAATTATAGAGTACTGAAGGTCTGTTGATTTTGGTAAAGATCAGTTAAGAGAAAAGGGTAGTTTACCTGCAACGTTTTATGTTTTAAAAGGGTAATTTTATTTATATGACGAATGATACCTGCCGCATATTCAAAGAGAATCTAATAATTTTTTGCACACATTCCTGAAGTTTTAAGTACTCAAGGTCTGTTGATTTTGGTGAAAATCAGTTGAGGGAAAGGGGTAGTTTACCTGCAACGTTTTATATTTTAACAAGGGTAATTATTTCTATGACAAACGATAACTGCCGTAAAGTCAAAGAGAATCAAATAATTTTTGAATACCTTCCTGAATTATAAAGAACTGAAGGCCTATTGATTTTGGTGAATATCGGTAAAGTGAAAGGGGTAGTTTACCTGCCACCTTTAATGTTTTAACAAGAGTAATTGTTTATATGATGAACGATAACTGCTGCACATTCAAACAGAATCAAATAATGTTTTGCATGTATCCCTGAATTGTAGAGGACTCAAGACTTTTTGATTTTGGTGAAGATCAGTTAAGAGAAAGGGGTAGTTTACCTGCAACTTTTTATGTTTTAACAAGGGTAGAATTCTTAATTTTGATAAATAAAGTATCCTGAAAAGCAGATCATAATAATCCACTGTAGAAACGTAGATGAAATATCTATAAATGAAGAGGTGGGGGTAATTGTTTATTAATGAAGGGGGTAATTTTCTATAAATGAAATTGATTGTTGAAGGGGGAGGGGGTAATTTTTATTTATATGTCATGTGTACTACGTTATCGGCAACAAAGAAGTAGTTTGTTGTTAAAATTCCTTCCCGGGCTGTTTGGCGTGGTCCAATGTTTTCTACAAAACCAAACGTTTCGGCAGTACTATCGACTGTCATCATCAGTGAAAATCGAGTGCGCTAACGTGAGGTGGTATACTATAGTGACCACAGTACTGTGGTTAAGGCTGAAGAAAGAAGTAGTTTCTGTGAAAATATTTTATTTCGAAAATGATTTTAAATATAAATCTTAGAACATGGAAGTAATGTATAGTTCTCCATACCGATATTTTAATGTCACGTACGATTTTTTTTGAAGGTAGAAAAAGACTCGTAATCGACTTGGTATAATAAAACCGAAACTAAAGAAGTTGAATCTGTATAGGCCTATCTAAAACACTGACAATAATTGTATTATCAGAAACATGTAAAATCTCGCAGACATTAGATAGCCAAAAAGTAAATCTCTTCAGACAGACGATAGGGAGGGTCTATGTTCCGTGGCTGTCTTGAATCTGTCGAAGCGTCTGTAGCCACAACCAGACAGTTATGGGCCACGGTCTTGACACCCGCAAAACCGAAACGAAGCGAAGATAAAGCTTACAATATTAGTGGCAATAATTAAGAAAATAATAATTTTATTACGACAATATTTCGTACACTTATTATGTTAGACTATTATTATTACTATATTGGCAAAGCTGTATTACTATTCTCGATATCGTGCGTTTTTCCATTAATCAAAACATACAGTTTTCATGTTCGTATCAATGTTAATGCGAAATCAACGTCATTGCAAATAGCAATAATAATTAGAATAATAATTATTATTCATAGGTATAATTTAGAATAATTTATTTTTATTTTAATGTTTACTTTGGCGTAAGCTGTTTTAGTTTAGGTTGTTTTTAATATATTTTCAAAATTGTTGGTTAAATTTTGCAGTACTTTAGCGAATGTTTCACTCCTGATTAAAAAATTACAAAGATACGTCATTACCAGATACGTTAGACATGAACACTTAGAAACCAGCTTAAAGACCATACTGAGCGTCTTCAGACCTACGCACGTTATTGTCACAGTCAAGTACTCCTTCTCCCTAAGATTATTCATGAATCTGAAGTGCACTTGTAAGTCATTTGTGCAATAGAGCGTTTATTATCTGCAGAGTACGATCTGTCCTATACAGCCATACATATTGACAATACAGGATTATTATTTCCAGGACTGTTGTTTCTGAACAATAACAACAGAAAAACATTAATCGGCTTCACTACCTAGAAGCTGTGATTGCATTTATACATTTGTTATATTTTTTAACTTTTATTGCACAGGAAGGTATTTGCTTATGGAGGTATTAAAGACTTCTTAAACAAATAATGCAAACCAGCAGAATTGAAGAATCGTCGGTTTATTTAAACGTTTATTTAAATCGTCGGTTTACGAAACTCTGATACTATAGGTACAGGTTACGTAGATTTTTGCATGCGTACTTAAATACTGTGTTCTCACCACAAAACGTATTAAAGAGCTGTCAAATGTTGTATGCGAGGCGACATATCATCATGGTCATATATTCGACAAATCATCATGGTCGAATTGTCCAAACACGAACACCAGACATTTAGTAGGCTCAGTTATGCACCTAGACGTAGTTTGTTCTACAACAAATGAAATCTTAGTATCTGCGATTACCGATTACAACGAGCTCGGGAGTTTCTAAGGAAGACGACTGGAAAAGATTTAGAAGTAACATACTCTCCAGTCCCTTTGTTTTCTTTCGAGGCACACATATTAGTCTGTGCTACCGCTTCTGTTTTTTAGCAGAAAGGCAGAGTAGATGTGACTGATAATGATAGCCTCGCATTTCGCTCAGACTGCATTAGTTGTGTTTACACTACAAATCATCCGACAATTCTATGTATATCTTGTGCGCAGAGAAAATGCATACTGATCCTGTATCAGTACAGATAATGTCTGATTAGGTTTTACATCTGATTAGGTCATATTACATCATCAAAACAAATGCAATTGACTTTATTCTCTATTGCATTTTTATTTCTATGAGTCTACCTATTACTTCCATATTCCTTAAGGAATGGAAGTATGGTGATGGCAAAAAAAATCGTGTTCGAGATTATTGCAGATTCTGATTGTACTACACTCAAAACATGAAAAAAAGTCGTTTTCCGAAAAGTGTCTGTGTGTGTGTCTGTCTGTGTGTGTGTCTGTCTGTGTGTGTGTCTGTGTGTCTGTCTGTAGATTTTTTTTCTATGGCAAACGATAACTGCCGCAAATTCAAACAAAATCAAATAATTTTTTGCATACAGCCCTGATTTGTAGAGTACTCGCGACCTATTGTTTTTGGTGAAGATCGGTTGAGGGCAAGGGGTAGTTTACTTGCAACGTTTTTTATCAAGCGTATTTTCTATGGCAAACGATAACTGCCGCAAATTCAAACAGAATCAAATAATTTTTTGCATACAGCCCTGATTTGTAGAGTACTCGCGACCTGTTATTTTTGGTGAAGATCGGTTAAGGGGAAGGGGTAGTTTACCTGCAACGGTTTTTTTTATCAAGGGAAATTTTTTTTTTTTGGCAAACGATAACAGCCGCAAATTCAAACAGAATCAAATAATGTTTCGCATACAGCCCTGAATTGTAGAGTTCTCAAGACCTATTGTTTTTGGTGAAGATCGGTTAAGGGAAAGGGGTAGTTTACCTACAACGTTTTTTTAACAAGGGTATTTTCTATGGCAAACGATAACAGCCGCAAATTCAAACAGAATCAAATAATTTTTTGCATACTTCAGTGAATTGTAGAGGACTCAAGGCCTTTAGATTTTGGTGAAGATCAGTTAAGGGGAAGGGGTAGTTGACAAAATAGAAAAATAATTAAAATTTGAAATGTTAATTTTACTTCCATATTCCTTAAGGAATGGAAGTATGGTGATGGCAAAAAAAAATCGTGTTCGAGATTATTGCAGATTCTGATTCTACTACACTCAAAACATGAAAAAAAGTCGTTTTCCGAAAAGTGTCTGTGTGTGTGTCTGTCTGTCTATCTGTCTGTCTGTAGATTTTTTTTCTATGGCAAACGATAACTGCCGCAAATTCAAACAGAATCAAATAATTTTTTGTATACAGAACTGATTTGTAGAGTACTCGCGACCTGTTATTTTTTGTGAAGATCGGTTGAGGGAAAGGGGTAGTTTACCTGCAACGGTTTTTTTTTATCAATGGAAATTTTTTTTTTTTGGCAAACGATAACAGCCGCAAATTCAAACAGAATCAAATAATGTTTCGCATACAGCCCTGAATTGTAGAGTTCTCAAGACCTATTGTTTTTGGTGAAGATCGGTTAAGGGAAAGGGGTAGTTTACCTACAACGTTTTTTTAACAAGGGTATTTTCTATGGCAAACGATAACAGCCGCAAATTCAAACAGAATCAAATAATTTTCTGCATACAGCCCTGATTTGTAGAGTACTCAAGACCTATTGTTTTTGGTGAAGCTCGGTTGAGGGGAAGGGGTAGTTTACCAGCAACGTTTTTTATCAAGCGTATTTTCTATGGCAAACTATAACAGCCGCAAATTCAAACAGAATCAAATAATTTTTTGCATACTTCAGTGAATTGTAGAGGACTCAAGGCCTTTAGATTTTGGTGAAGATCAGTTAAGGGGAAGGGGTAGTTTACCTGCAACCTTTTACGTTTTAACAAGAGTAAAGTACTTGAAAATTCATTTAAACTTTTTCAAACAATGGTAATTGTTGAAAATAAAATAATTTTGTTGCCAGGCAATCTGAAAATTTCAGATTTTGTACCACAAAATCTGAAAAGATTATACGATAGTTTATGAAATGGTTAATAATACGTCAGTGGAAGGTGTAATGAGAAATTAGCAGAAATGGAAACCTGGGGAATGTTAACTGTTCTTTAGATACAATTTTGTCAGAATGTTTGGAAATGATCATCAACATTGAAGAAAAAGTAAGCATATTAAGAAACATATGTAAGTACTTATTATAAAAAAATAATGTTTGTTTTTTGATAAAGTCATTTTGATTATAAAATATAAATATTTACAACAAGAAAAGAATTTTCAGTTTTCAAAATTTAAATATATTTTTATAAAACAATGGGTTCTTCATTGAGGTGGGGACCATGTCACTCACTCCATCTCAAGCCTCCTCTCCCATTTTGCAGAAAAAGAGGACCCTGTCAAGGCTGATACTTTGACGACAGTGACAGGGCTTTCCACCAAATTCAGCAGAGTGACAGGTAGGCCCAACTCTGATTGGCTCCTCAGATTTCCCCAGCGTTAGTAGGTTCTATGAAAATATTTTATTTCAAAAATGATTTTAAATATAAATCTTAGATATGTTTTATAAATCTCATGTTTTATGTTTTAACATGGGTAATTTTTTATATGACGAACCATAACTGCCGTAAATTCAAACAGAATCAAATAATTTTTTACATATGTGCCTGAGCTATAGAGAACTCAATGTCTGTTGATTTTGGTGAAGATCGGTTACGGGGAAAGGGCAGTTTACCTGAAACACTTTTTGTTGTAACATGAGTAAAGTACTTAATTTTGATAAAGTATCCTGATAAGATCTTAATAATCCACTGTAGAAACGTAGATGAAATATCTATAAATGAAGAGGCTAGTTGAACGGGCTGGGGGTAATTTTCTATAAATCAAAATTATAGTTGAAGGGGGAGGGGATAATATTTTTTATATGTGTACTACGTTATTGGCAAGAAAGAAGTATTTTTTTGTTAAAATTCCTTCCCTGGCTGTTTGGCTGAAAATGATTTTAAATATAAATCTTAGAATATGGAAGTCATGTATGGTTCTCCATACCGATATTTTTATTATAAAATGAAATTATGTATTTTCTGTTGTATGGATAGATTATACTTTTTCATGAAAAGTTAGAATTATCTCTATCAAAGAGTACTGTTAGAAAGTCCGACAGGTTGTTAACATGGGTTGTTAACATGCCTAATAAATCTATGAATTCCTTTTTTCTTAGTAACTGTAAAAACAAGCTATCAAGTGACATTGTGAGTATTAATGCTTATTATGGTCATATTGAGGTGGATTGATAAAGTAAGGAATGATGAAGTTTTAAGAAGAATAGTGGACGAGAGAAGAATCCTGAAGGTAATAGAAAATAGGAAAAGGAATTGGTTAGGTCATTGTTTAAGAAGAGACTGCTTGATTACAACTGCCATGGAGGGTGTTATAGAAGGAGAAAAAGAAGGGGGCGTAGAAGAATGAAGTTAATAGATAGCATTAAATCAGAGGGTGTTACTAAGAAACGAAAAGACAGGCATGCGATAGGACAGCTTGCAGAGTTTTACCATTTGAAGACCACCAAATACCTTACCTTAGGGCGGAACACCAAATATAAATATAATTATGCTCATATAATCTTCAGCTCCATGCCTTAACATTAATGATAACTTCATATTTTCCAACCTTAATCGGTCCTAATGGTAATCGTAGAAACGTAGACTAATTCCTTTAGAAAATATTTCGTTACATCTTTTCATACTTAAAATGTTTAAATCGGCTCGATGTGCATATGACAAAATAGAAAAATAATTAAAATTTGAAATGTTAATTTTACTTCCATATTCCTTAAGGAATGGAAGTATGGTGATGGCAAAAAAAATCGTGTTCGAGATTATTGCAGATTCTGATTCTACTACACTCAAAACATGAAAAAAAGTCGTTTTCCGAAAAGTGTCTGTGTGTGTGTCTGTCTGTCTATCTGTCTGTCTGTAGATTTTTTTTCTATGGCAAACGATAACTGCCGCAAATTCAAACAGAATCAAATAATTTTTTGTATACAGAACTGATTTGTAGAGTACTCAAGACCTATTGTTTTTGGTGAAGATCGGTTGAGGGAAAGGGGTAGTTTACCTGCAACGGTTTTTTTTTATCAATGGAAATTTTTTTTTTTTGGCAAACGATAACAGCCGCAAATTCAAACAGAATCAAATAATGTTTCGCATACAGCCCTGAATTGTAGAGTTCTCAAGACCTATTGTTTTTGGTGAAGATCGGTTAAGGGAAAGGGGTAGTTTACCTACAACGTTTTTTTAACAAGGGTATTTTCTATGGCAAACGATAACAGCCGCAAATTCAAACAGAATCAAATTTTCTGCATACAGCCCTGATTTGTAGAGTACTCAAGACCTATTGTTTTTGGTGAAGCTCGGTTGAGGGGAAGGGGTAGTTTACCAGCAACGTTTTTTATCAAGCGTATTTTCTATGGCAAACGATAACAGCCGCAAATTCAAACAGAATCAAATAATTTTTTGCATACTTCAGTGAATTGTAGAGGACTCAAGGCCTTTAGATTTTGGTGAAGATCAGTTAAGGGGAAGGGGTAGTTTACCTGCAACCTTTTACGTTTTAACAAGAGTAAAGTACTTGAAAATTCATTTAAACTTTTTCAAACAATGGTAATTGTTGAAAATAAAATAATTTTGTTGCCAGGCAATCTGAAAATTTCAGATTTTGTACCACAAAATCTGAAAAGATTATACGATAGTTTATGAAATGGTTAATAATACGTCAGTGGAAGGTGTAATGAGAAATTAGCAGAAATGGAAACCTGGGGAATGTTAACTGTTCTTTAGATACAATTTTGTCAGAATGTTTGGAAATGATCATCAACATTGAAGAAAAAGTAAGCATATTAAGAAACATATGTAAGTACTTATTATAAAAAAATAATGTTTGTTTTTTGATAAAGTCATTTTGATTATAAAATATAAATATTTACAACAAGAAAAGAATTTTCAGTTTTCAAAATTTAAATATATTTTTATAAAACAATGGGTTCTTCATTGAGGTGGGGACCATGTCACTCACTCCATCTCAAGCCTCCTCTCCCATTTTGCAGAAAAAGAGGACCCTGTCAAGGCTGATACTTTGACGACAGTGACAGGGCTTTCCACCAAATTCAGCAGAGTGACAGGTAGGCCCAACTCTGATTGGCTCCTCAGATTTCCCCAGCGTTAGTAGGTTCTATGAAAATATTTTATTTCAAAAATGATTTTAAATATAAATCTTAGATATGTTTTATAAATCTCATGTTTTATGTTTTAACATGGGTAATTTTTTATATGACGAACCATAACTGCCGTAAATTCAAACAGAATCAAATAATTTTTTACATATGTGCCTGAGCTATAGAGAACTCAATGTCTGTTGATTTTGGTGAAGATCGGTTACGGGGAAAGGGCAGTTTACCTGAAACATATTTTGTTGTAACATGAGTAAAGTACTTAATTTTGATAAAGTATCCTGATAAGATCTTAATAATCCACTGTAGAAACGTAGATGAAATATCTATAAATGAAGAGGCTAGTTGAACGGGCTGGGGGTAATTTTCTATAAATCAAAATTATAGTTGAAGGGGGAGGGGATAATATTTTTTATATGTGTACTACGTTATTGGCAAGAAAGAAGTATTTTTTTGTTAAAATTCCTTCCCTGGCTGTTTGGCTGAAAATGATTTTAAATATAAATCTTAGAATATGGAAGTCATGTATGGTTCTCCATACCGATATTTTTATTATAAAATGAAATTATGTATTTTCTGTTGTATGGATATATTATACTTTTTCATGAAAAGTTAGAATTATCTCTATCAAAGAGTACTGTTAGAAAGTCCGACAGGTTGTTAACATGGGTTGTTAACATGCCTAATAAATCTATGAATTCCTTTTTTCTTAGTAACTGTAAAAACAAGCTATCAAGTGACATTGTGAGTATTAATGCTTATTATGGTCATATTGAGGTGGATTGATAAAGTAAGGAATGATGAAGTTTTAAGAAGAATAGTGGACGAGAGAAGAATCCTGAAGGTAATAGAAAATAGGAAAAGGAATTGGTTAGGTCATTGTTTAAGAAGAGACTGCTTGATTACAACTGCCATGGAGGGTGTTATAGAAGGAGAAAAAGAAGGGGGCGTAGAAGAATGAAGTTAATAGATAGCATTAAATCAGAGGGTGTTACTAAGAAACGAAAAGACAGGCATGCGATAGGACAGCTTGCAGAGTTTTACCATTTGAAGACCACCAAATACCTTACCTTAGGGCGGAACACCAAATATAAATATAATTATGCTCATATAATCTTCAACTCCATGCCTTAACACTAATGATAACTTCATATTTTCCAACCTTAATCGGTCCTAATGGTAATCGTAGAAACGTAGACTAATTCCTTTAGAAAATATTTCGTTACATCTTTTCATACTTAAAATGTTTAAATCGGCTCGATGTGCATATGACAAAATAGAAAAATAATTAAAATTTGAAATGTTAATTTTACTTCCATATTCCTTAAGGAATGGAAGTATGGTGATGGCTAAAAAAATCGTGTTCGAGATTATTGCAGATTCTGATTCTACTACACTCAAAACATGAAAAAAGTCGTTTTCCGAAAAGTGTCTGTGTGTGTGTCTGTCTGTCTATCTGTCTATCTGTAGATTTTTTTTCTATGGCAAACGATAACTGCCGCAAATTCAAACAGAATCAAATAATTTTTTGCATACAGAACTGATTTGTAGAGTACTCAAGACCTATTGTTTTTGGTGAAGATCGGTTGAGGGAAAGGGGTAGTTTACCTGCAACGGTTTTTTTTTATCAATGGAAATTTTTTTTTTGGCAAACGATAACAGCCGCAAATTCAAACAGAATCAAATAATGTTTCGCATACAGCCCTGAATTGTAGAGTTCTCAAGACCTATTGTTTTTGGTGAAGATCGGTTAAGGGAAAGGGGTAGTTTACCTGTAACGTTTTATGTTTTAACAAGGGTATTTCCTATGGCAAACGATAACATCCGCAAATTCAAACAGAATCAAACGATTATTTGCATACAGCCCTAAATTGTAGAGTTCTCAAGACCTATTGTTTTTGGTGAAGATCGGTTGAGGGAAAAGGGTAGTTTACCTGCAACGGTTTTTTTTATCAAGGGAAATTTTTTTTTTGTCAAACGATAACAGCCGCAAATTCAAACAGAATCAAATAATGTTTCGTATACAGCCCTGAATTGTAGAGTTCTCAAGACCTATTGTTTTTGGTGAAGATCGGTTAAGGGAATGGGGTAGTTTACCAGCAACGTTTTTTTAACAAGGGTATTTTTTATGGCAAACGATAACAGCCGCAAATTCAATCAGAATCAAATAATGTTTTGCATACAGCCGTGATTTGTAGAGTACTCAAGACCTATTGTTTTCGGTGAAGATCGGTTAAGGGGAAGGGGTAGTTTACCGGCAACGTTTTTTTATCAAGCGTATTTTCTATGGCAAACGATAACAGCGGCAAATTCAAACAGAATGAAATAATTTTTTGCATACGTCCCTGAATTGTAGAGGTATCAATGACTTTCTATTTTGGTGAAGATCGGTTAAGGGAAAGGGGTAGTTTACCTGTAACGTTTTATGTTTTAACAAGGGTATTTCCTATGGCAAACGATAACAGCCGCAAATTCAAACAGAATCAAAAGATTATTTGCATACAGCCCTAAATTGTAGAGTTCTCAAGACCTATTGTTTTTGGTGAAGATCGGTTGAGGGAAAGGGGTAGTTTACCTGCAACGTTTTTTTAACAAGGGTATTTTCTATGGCAAACGATAACAGCCGCAAATTCAAACAGAATCAAATAATGTTTTGCATACAGCCCTGATTTGTAGAGTACTCAAGACTTTTTGTTTTTGGTGAAGATCGGTTAAGGGGAAGGGGTAGTTTACCTGCAACGTTTTTTTATCAAGCGTATTTTCTATGGCAAACGATAACAGCCGCAAATTGAAACAGAATCAAATAATTTTTTGCATACGTCCCTGAATTATAGAGGTCTCAATGACTTTCGATTTTGGTGAAGATCGGTTAAGGGGAAGGGGTAGTTTACCAGCAACCTTTTACGTTTTAACAAGAGTAAAGTACTTGAAAATTTATTTAAACTTTTTGAAACAATGGTAATTGTTAAAAATAAAATAATTTTGTTGCCAGGCAATAAAATTATAATTTTTTCATTTTAATGTTATATAATATTTTTCATTTAATACAGCAATAAAAAGGCAGGTAAGACACAGCCTGGCTGTTTGGCTGAAAATGATTTTAAATATAAATCTTAGAATATGGAAGTCATGTATGGTTCTCCATACCGATATTTTTCTATGGCAAACGATAACTGCCGCAAATTCAAACAGAATCAAATAATTTTTTGCATACAGCCCTGATTTGTAGAGTACTCACGACGTATTGTTTTTGGTGAAGATCGGTTGAGGGAAAGGGGTAGTTTACCTGCAACGGTTTTTTTTTATCAAGGGAAATTTTTTTTTTTGGCAAACGATAACAGCCGCAAATTCAAACAGAATCAAATAATGTTTCGTATACAGCCCTGAATTGTAGAGTTCTCAGGACCTATTGTTTTTGGTGAAGATCGGTTAAGGGGAAGGGGTAGTTTACCTGTAACGTTTTATGTTTTAACAAGGGTATTTCCTATGGCAAACGATAACAGCCGCAAATTCAAACAGAATCAAAAGATTATTTGCATACAGCCCTAAATTGTAGAGTTCTCAAGATCTGTTGTTTTTGGTGAAGATCGGTTAAGGGAAAGGGGTAGTTTACCTGCAACGTTTTTTTAACAAGGGTATTTTCTATGGCAAACGATAACAGCCGCAAATTCAATCAGAATCAAATAATTTTTGCATACAGCCGTGATTTGTAGAGTACTCAAGACCTACTGTTTTTGGTGAAGACCGGTTAAGGGGAAGGGGTAGTTTACCGGCAACGTTTTTTTATCAAGCGTATTTTCTATGGCAAACGATAACAGTCGCAAATTCAAACAGAATAAAATAATATTTTGCATACGTCCCTGAATTGTAGTGGTCTCTAGGACTTTCGATTTTGGTGAAGATCGGTTAAGGGGAAGGGGTAGTTTACCTGCAACCTTTTACGTTTTAACAAGAGTAAAGTACTTGAAAATTCATTAAACTTTTTGAAACAATGGTAATTGTTAAAAATAAAATAATTTTGTTGCCAGGCAATAAAATTATAATTTTTTCATTTTAATGTAAATCTGTACATAGTATAAAGTAAAGTCGGTCCGTTTTCTCTCTGTGTTTGAAATCGCTAATCTCAGGAAGTACTGAACGGATTTTATTCAAGTTTTCGCCAATAGATAGAGTGTCTATCGAGGAACATTTATGTTTATAATTAATACATATATGTTGTACATTAGCTTAGCTATCATGGTTTATGTCAAGTAAGTGGTATAGTTTACATCTTATATATAAAATGAATGTTTCTTTGTTTGTCCCGTATGCGTTCCTATACCATTCATCCGATTGCGATGAAACTTCGGTGAGTTGTTGTGCGCATGTCCGCGAAGGTTTCTTCCACATCTCCTCCTAAACCACTGTATCGATTTCATCCAAACTTGGCACAAATATTTTACGCAACGGGAAAACCAACATAGGATAGGTGTTTTTTCGATGGGGTCCTTTTGGGGGTTCTTTGGGGTCTTCCACATCGCCTCCTAAACCACTGGACCGATTTCAACCAAACTTGGCACAAATACTTTACGCAAAGGGAGAACCAACATAGGACAAGTGTTTTTTCGATACGATCCTTTGGGGGGTCCTTTGGGGTCTTCCACGTCTCCACCTAAACCATTGGACCGATTTCAACCAAACTTGGCACAAATATTTTACGCAACGGGAGAACCAACATAGGACAGGTGTTTTTTTCGATACGATCCTCTGGGGGGTCCTTTGCGGTCTTAAAAAACTATTAGATCTGGTTACTATGGCAACCCAATAGAATAGATTCTGTTCTAAATATATTATCGCATTAAACTGAAGACCACGCGAACGAAGTTGTGGGCAACAGCTATTTATTTTTAAGAAGCCTACTTTAATTAAAGTTTATTATTAATTAAACTAACATTTTCATTACGTACAACGTGAAACTCCGTAGCGAAGCACGGGTATTCTGCTAGTCATGTATAAGAGAAAATATATAGTGCGTGGCAGGCAAGCATATCTCAGTTATGTACTGTTTACGTTTCCATTTTATTATTATCACTACCGCAATAAAAAGGCAGGGAAGACATACACACACACACACACAATTCGCGTTATTTCTGGCCTCATTCATGTTTATTTTCTTACATTTGCACGGTTTTTAAATGGAAAGTGCCGAACCCATACCAACATAACGCATGCAAGCCGAAAAAGTGTCCAGCGTGGATAGCGATTTGCTTCCTGTGGATCGCTTGGCAGTGTAACTGCACGTGTTTACAGAGGAACGATTCATAGACAGACTTTTCGTCTTTAGGGAATGAACCCTCTGCAAGATGCTGAGGGTCCATGAGTGACTTCGGAGCGCTCCTTCTTTTCCGCGTGTTTGTTCTGTGAAACGTACACTGTAGATTCGCAGATTTATTCTAAGCAACGCTCAATAGGAAATGTTGAAAATTTTTGTCCACGGTGTACCCTCATACACACTAAACCTGCTCTGATGTTTTAATTACGGACATCATAATATTAAAACTTTGGAAACTTGAGCACTACTTAATGGAGATCAATCATTAACTTATACAAGCCATTAATTTTATGCCTATTTTATATATATATGTGTACAACGTTATCGGCAACAAAGAAGTAGTTTTTGTTAAAATTCCTTCCCGGGATATTTGGCCGTAGTCCAATGTTTTCTACAAAACCAGACGTTTCGGCAATGCCATTGACTTCCATCATCAGTGAAAATCGAGTGCGATAACGTGAGGTGGTATATGTTAGTGACCACAGTACTGTGGTTAAGGCTGAAGCAGTAAGTAGAAAGAAGTAGTTTCTATGGTAATATTCCATTTCGAAAATGATTTTAAAAATAAATCTTAGAATATGGAAGTCATGTATGGTTCTCCATACCGATATTTACATAAATAATTCTTTTTTCTCAAAATCATTAAGAACGGCTGATTTTCTAAAATAAACTTATATATAACAAAATATTTCCAGAATAAAAAATAATAGACTATGTTAATGGTTTCTGTTGACAACCATAACTTAAGACGTGGCTGAGTATCGTTAACCATTATTATGTTACATATTGAAAACTAGGCTTTTTGTCAGTTAAAAATGTAAATTCATCAGTTACGTGTAATTTATCTCTTGATTCTAATTAGTTGTGATGTTAAATTTTATTTGATTAAGATGTGATTGTTGCCAGCAGAATGTAAACGATTCAGTACATTGTATCGTTTTAACAGAAACAAGAAACAGTGAAAGGAATCAAAATTATTATTGGCCATCAATTATTTCATTATAAATTCGTTCATTTTAAATGAGGTAAAATGAGTAACGTACATGTACTTTACATTTTAGTTTCCCATTAAAGTTACTAAATTTAATATCGAACTGAAATAGTTTTATAAATGAAGTAAGAGAAAGTCATCTGAGCTCCCGCCAATCGCAACGTGTGTCCATTACGCATTATTAAACCAGAGACAATGAATCAGTCACAAACGTTATTGAACACGTAAATATGGAATACAACAATTCTTTTTCAAGGGAAATTAACATTATTTCATTATTGAAATTGTTGTTTTATTCACAATTATATTACTCTTATGTTTACGGAGACTTTCATTAAGCGTCAACTCAAAACACACTAACTAGGTTGTGCACGTGTCTTGCACAGCTTGACGTCTAATTTGTCGTTCACCTTTTTCAGATTCTAAATAAGATTAACTTTGTTCTTCACATACGATCTTCTTATACAAGAATATTTTTTAGACCTTTGGCGATTTCTTTCTATTCTTTTATTTTCCTTCGCCTTTGGAACAGCGTCGCACGAGTAAAAAATGAATCACTAATAATATTGTTTAGCTGTTAGAGGTTCAGTGTAGGACATCAGAAATGATACGGTTCGCAGTAGTGGCGTCACTAGGAGCTGTTCCTGGGGGGGGGGGGATTAGCTTGAACGTTGAACAAATGAGATATTCAAAATATTTCCCGAATAATTATTTAAACGTACACAACTATTTTTAAGCCTTACTTTAACACACGAAACTGGCTTCGCAATAGGCCTACATTAGGTCGTTACGGGTTCTATTGTCATTGAAATGTTTTATGTTCTGGGGGGGGTGGAATGATCCCCTGATCACCCCTCGTAAGTAGCCACAGGATCACATGGTATCCACACTTCTGCGCATACCGATTTTGTTCTCTCCCTGTCCTCAGTTCTCAATTCTTCAAAGCCAAAAATCTTTCTAAGTGCAGTTCCATGAATTAAACACTACGACCAGGAGATTCACTTTATACGTCCTCGAAGGTCCTCTTCACTTCCCCATTATATAACGTTTTTCGGGCCCTCTATCTTTTTGTCGTCGAACGTTCTTCAAGCAGCACGTCTTGAATTAGATATTGCATACTAATGTCTGGCTGGGTAGAGCCAGTTGACCTCTCTAAGCTGCCCCGGCGTAAGCTGCCTCGACTATAACTATCGTATTGATCTAGGAATCCCGCGAACCGTATAAAAACTGTCCTTTTTGTGCACGCATCTCGCATCTCTGAAAATGCGCCTTTGTCTACACGACGGCCAAAGATCTTGTACTTTTTCGTCTTTGCAACATAAAACACTTCAGCTCTAGTGTGACAACGTTCCGCCGGTGGGTACCGGTACTGGCTTTATCGAGCTGCTTGCGCACGACTGCTTGATCGCGTTGACGGTAACACGACTTACTGCAATGGCTGTCTAGCGTGACTAAGCAAATTGTAGTCTAATTTTATTTCGTATATAATTAGTATCTCACGACAATGTATTTCCAGAAAGTTTAATTCAATGTTCGGTCAAAAAGTATTTGTCTGGCAGAGGGTACAGAATTATAAAAATCATCCAGTTAGTTTTTATTAACGCTCATTCTTGAAACAGTGTTGACCTGAACTTGAAGATTTTGAATCTGAATATTTTTAATATACTCGTACATCTAGATCCATTGTACAAACTGTCGTCTGGATGACTGAGTTATTTTCGTTTTCGATATTCTTTCTCTAGTCATAGCTTCATACCTTTGAATCTATGGTTTGTACTACTAATCATCTCTTCGCCTTCAGTTCGAGCAGTTGAGCCAGTATAGCTAATGACGATTTATCGACACCCTCCTCCAATCATCGGACAAGTTCATAACAACTGTTAATTTCTTTTTTTTTTTTTTTTTGAAAAGATAAATTTGTGTATATTGTTTTTGTTTTTGTACACAGTTATAAAATCATAGAATAAAGAGATTGAGAATAGAAACCTGAAAAGTAGAAAGTTTCCCTTGCATCTGAGTATCAAGTGTAGACTGTTGAGAACAAATACAACTGTGAAGGTAGTGGCAATGAAGATAGTCACATATTTTTCAAGGGCCTATTACTTTAATAAATTCTAAAACAATTAACACAAAGAGTTAGCACTTGTTTCTTTGTACGCGTGCGTGTGGTGTGGTTGAGTTGTTTAAGTGAGTGAGAATGTGTAAGCACACATAGTCTGTTGTTGAGGACGTCTAACAGCATACCATGCTGCACGTATTCGAGACGTGAAACGAATTTTCTAACATGCGAGTATTTTATGTAATGGTAACGGAACGGCATGCCAGCGAACAAACAGGATTACCGCTAACTAGATTGCAGTAACAATTTGCATTTAAGCTAAGTGTTATGACTGCGCAAAGGCTTCATGTTGCTACATGAATTGTAAAGTTACAGTATTTAAAGACAAATTGTAAAGTTTGCTACATGTTGTTACAGTATTGTAAAGTTATCGGATCGTTTACAAAATACGCATGTTATGCAGCGACATATCGTGCAGTTAAGTCTCGCCAGTTAACCGCGTTTACACGTTCCTGGTACGACTGTAAAATGCATTTAGTTATAAGTAGACACGACTGTAAATGTCAAAAGGATCTTTGAATAGGTATCGAGGGAAAAACTGGTACTAAGTACGTTACGAAAACGCAGCTGATTATTGAGTATAGGGCTATACATAAACAATGTACCGCTGCCATTTAATTATACTCGTATTATACTTGAAGAAAATGTAGACACTCGTAATTGACTGTAAAGAGAAAGTGCAGGAATGCTTTGAAATTGTATATTAAACTTAAGAAAATGCGTAAGTAGTCCTGTATTACAAAACTAAAATGTGGTTACGTAGGGCGGCTAATACGCTTCTATTGCAATTCATAGGCTAACAAAGATGAAGACCATGAACGAATACTAATACGGTATGTAACGCATGGTACGGCGAACGCGAGCAAACATGAATCAGCAAGTTTGGACATGTCGGTAAGTAAACGAACAACTACCCATTCAAGTGCTATGCGGATTAGGAGTTTGCAATTACTTTCCACCACCACCATGATAAATTTGGAATATTAACGAATACTTTTATTGTTTATACAATGCTTTTTGGCATTAAGAGTGCTCGTCAGAGGTTATTGCCGTTTTTTGCCATCACGATTTTTTTTTATGGACTCGCTTTCGTTCGTCCAACGTGGTCTGGTCTTGACGTGTCGCACTGTTATTATGGCAAACAGTACACTAATGTTCTGCACCCCCCCCCCCAATGTCTTTTTAAAGGATTCTCTCCCTTTAGATAGCGTAACGTGTTTTTACCATCTCACTGATACAGCATCTTCTTGTGCTTAGTTTACTGAATGAAATGCAATCTGTCATGAGACTAAAATAGTGGAGTAACTTTTCATCTTGCAAACAATTGTTGTGACTTATTGTAGATCTGACGTCTACTCGCTCTGCAGTCTTGTAGGCCTAGGGCCTAGTACTCATTTTTCACGAATAACAAAATATCCTTGAATACTGTCACGAATTGTAATTGTAAATAGAGTCTTACAACTTTAGGTCTAGGAATTGTTTCTTCTTTGTTCTTCTGCATGGGAACGAGAGCGATAACCTATCCAGTTCAACGTTCTAACGTACTTAGACGTATGTGCGGCAAAGAGTTTACTTTTAATTAAGTCTTCAGTGAATGCAATTTGATATCGGCAGGATAAGTGGAACGGGAGCGTGAGTGAAGTAGTTATGATTCTCTGCGAATATACACGATAACGAGTGAGTTATTACAATAAGGGTATGGTGTATTAACGAATACATGTTCTTTCTTTAACTTATTACCTACATACTACAGTTCGTGTTTCTTAATTTATTTTGGTTAGTACCGAAAAATTTAGTGAAAGTAAACTTTTTCGTCGATTGAAAAAAGTACTTGTGCAGTATGCAGATCAGATCAGAATGTTAAATGCTTTAGCATGTGCAATATTTATACAGCTCATCTTTGTAAGTAGAACAGCTCATATTCAAAGTGCAGACATGTAGTCGTTAAATTTTACACACACTATATTTATTACATGCATCGCACACGTTACATAGCAGATTCGCATTGTCACATAGTCGGAAAAAAACAACGTACATCGAATTAAAAAAATATGAAGATTACTTCCGGAATGATTACCTGAAAGTTATTTTTCAGCACAATAAATTGACACTTTTTTGTTGAACGTTAAGGAGACTCTGTACTTTCTGACAGACTGACGCACAAACGCACATTATATAAAAAGTACATGACGTCACGATTTTGTTAACAAAAGTAAATTGTTAAAACAGTTAAAAACATGTGAATTTTGATATGTTAAAAACACGATTTAAAATACTAAACAGGTGAAAACCTTTAAAATATAGGTATAAAGGGATATGAGATTTCACAATTACAGTAGTATCGTGAGACGATCAATGCTGAGCACGTGACTGGTACCGTCAGTGACTACAAGTACACTGCAGGACTACGGTTGCCATCCGCCTCCGCCACTGCTCTACGATTCACTTCGCACAACCATATAATTTTTTACATTATGACAAATTTCAAACTGACTGTAATAATTTCGGTTACCTAAGGGACGTGTTTTCATATGTAAGTTACTAGTTACAACAATTATTGTTTTCTATAAATAAATGCTGTAAATAAATACAAGATCGTTTAAAATTTTTAACTCACAAACAGATAAACTGTTCTAAATATAATGTTAAATGATATTTAACTGTACAAGATAATATTAAAATTCTGCTTTGGTAAATTTTAAAGTTAATCTTTATTGAGCTAGTAATAAATAATAGGCCTACGTAAATGTTCTTACAGATAAATATAATCAATTAAGTAAACGGATAGAAAGTTTAAGTAAGCCTAGGGATTAGAAAGTATTTAACTTAAGAACATTGTGAAATCAACTAAACTGGACAGTACAAAACTAATATTATGTATAATAGTAATTATAATAATGGAACTGAGTCTTTTTTATTTTTGTCACATAACTTATCTCCATAATTCAAGTCTCTACAATTCAGCTCAGAACCATTCATTCCAAGTAATAAAATTCACTATTCCTACAAATTGACCTTTTACACAATGTGACCTTTCATTTGATCTGTCAAAAATTAAAGAAATAAGTTTCACGTTTCAACAGTCATTTAATATTAACATTCTCATTCATTATTGCCCTACAAGTCCAACAATTCCGTAGCCATGAACACGTAAATAAAATCCACCCGAAATATATCTCGCATCGCATTAATATAAATACGATATAATCTTGACGCAAAGCTATTCATCGTTACTTTAATATAGAAGCAAATGAATTGTTCCAAATTAACGCATGAGGTAAGGGTTGTTCTTTCGGGTAGCTTTCCGTGATATTTAACAAAACGTTCAAAGTAAAGCTGAGGAAGCTGTCGACATAAGTGCTGTGTTACTCGTAGGATTCCACTAATTACCAGGATTAACGCTTGCTCGCCAAGTATTGCGACAAAATTTTGTAAATTTTATCACAACTAAATCGATTGAAACATTTTCTTGTTATAATAAAATCTGTCAATAACAGGACTAAAGTTGTTTACAACCCAATATTTTGCTTGACTTATACCGAAAATTAAGGTCCACAGTGTAATTATTGTTTATTTCTAGCATCGTATTAAAAAAATATAAATTTAAATATTCCATTACTTTATTGACAAAACGCTGTAAAAATGTTAGGATTGCGAACTAAAATGTGGCAAATTATATTTCAAAATTTAGCGAATTAACTGTTTTATTGAGTAGCCTTATTCTTTATTGACAACTTACTTTTAGTAGTATAATTATCAGTTTGTAGTGTAATAATAAAAAATGTTAATACTTTAAAATTGGCTAAACCTCAACACTACAATTTACTTTTTGAGAAAACACATAGAGGCAGAAATAGGCTACACAGTTCATCTTCATTCATAATATTCAAACTACTGTAAACATATAAAACAGAAATTTGCGTTACACTATTTACAAAGTAAAGTCAAGTCTGAAAGCTCTGTTTCGGGCTAGTTTATCTAGAACAGTGTCTGGATCCACACAAACATCTCAATGAACAGACATCAAAGTTACCTCATTGTGTCGATTTTCTTTTGTAGTGTTTCTGATATAAATTTTCACCCTTCTAAGAGTTAAAAAAGAACGTTCACTAGTTACTGGAAGTGTTGCACCAATTCTTAGGAATTTATTGACAGCTGGAAAAAAATATACATATTACACTCATCAGTGCATGATATGAAGTCTTGGCATGTTTTCTCATGTTTTTCTCTTTATTTAAAAATTTAAAATTTTGGTGGCATCTGGGTACCCCCCTGGTTTAAAATGCTGTTAAATCAAACTGAAGAACACGTTCAAGTGAACCAAGTAACACTATGGAGTGAATAACCGAGTCTGACACTCTACTGTTTCAAGACTTCAGCTCAATACTTAGTTAAAAGAGACAAGAGGTTTTTTTTTTTTAATCGAACTCAGAGTTGAGACATAAAAATTGTTGCGCCAAGTATACCTATAATATCACAACAAACAGAGACAGAGATATACTTACACTGTAACAGTGACATGAATCCATTGTTCACTAAGCTAAATTTAGTACGCTTACTAAAGTTACACGGAACACCTGACAAAAATTTGAAATAATTACGTTAACATTTAGTTCGAATGGTAAAAAAACAACAACAAAAATTCGGCATTCACACGACACAACGTAGGCGACCAGATTTGTTACGCTACTTGTGTTCTGCAACAACGGAACCATAGTAATGTAAATGTGCTTGGGCCTGTAACGCATCTAGACTTAACAATGACTTACTTTAAACACCATTAAAATTCAACAAGGATGTCGAAATATTCATTTTATGTCGAATAGATTAATTTTATGAAACAGCTCTATGACTAACTCCCATATGAACTTTAAATTATACCGATCCATGTACCATTTAAAAATTAAACTGATTAGCATAAAATTAGCTTAAGTTTCTTGTTTTAGTTTTTATATTCACTTATAAAAACACTATTAAGTTAAATAACACCGCTCTGTCTAACATTCGCTATAACATCGACGTTCGTATGTGCTAGCTTTCGTAGTATTGAAGAGTATTTTGTATCGTTATAACAAAAACACTAGTAATGTGGTGTAGCCTATAATTTAACCAGCATAAAAATAACCTTCAAAATATGACATTAATAACTTATTGAAAAAAGCTTTTAATAAAATATCAAAGCAGACATTATTTACCGATATTTAGACCTAAATATAAACTAGAATATAATTATGAGTCAGTCATAACTGTAATGTTAAAATTTTGTATCATTGTACCGTATAATGTCGGCCCTACAAACTTTAATTGACGGATAACAGCCCATACCCACACTGGGTTATGACATACTAAACTTATTAATAAAACTTAAAAATAACTACACCCTAATGTCAACCACTTAATATAACGACAAACATTATTATATTCACTTTACTATTATATTAATTCTAATTGTTATTTATCCTACCGTTATTTTAGAAAAAAATACTAGTTGAATATAAGAATTACGTATTAGCAGATGAGTCAATCAGTAATAAATGTTTCAATGTTGTTCCAGTAGTGTGGCGTATAACACGTCTTTAAGATAACGGTAATACTGCTTCAGCCAAAGGGTATAATACGATCGTACCTTCAATTTAATAATATTCTTGGTACATACCCAATTACTGTACCAGCACTACACTTTCAGTGTTTTGAGTACCGGCGATAGTATTGATATGTCACGCAGTGAAGAAGAAGAAGAAGTGTACCAACTGTAAACGGTTGTAATGTTTTAATGCGTGAGGCTAGGTAAGAATGTTTTGGTTACTGTTTCAAAGCAATTTTAGTTTATTGTTTAAAGCAAACAAAACTCAAGTTTGGCAAAACATAATGCTTAAGTAAATACAATGATTGTACCAGAGCAACATTTAGTGACAATATCTCGACACTGGTAAAACCAACGCAGCTGAAAGCAAACAGAACTAAGTATTGTTGTGACATTCTTCTTCGTTCATAAACATAAAGCCTACACTTAAAATGTGGTTCATAATGGATTATTTTATGGCTATGAAGTTGTTTTTAATTATAACCTTACGAAACTAATCTTCCTTACTAAACCATTACGTATTTTATTTTTACGCAAACGTACTGCGGTTAAAGCAGAATACATACCTTTATGGATTGCGTTGGAACCATATACACGGACTTTCATAAACATACGAAAACATTGCAAATGTCATGCAGGGCCAGAAAAAATTAAAAATCATAATTGGGTTTGGGGACAAAAAACTTAAAATTTATCGTTTAAACCGAAAAGTTACATAATGTCAGACATGTATAGCAACCCGCAAGAGCCTTACAGCGAGTTGGTTTTTTGTGATTTTCACAAATAAAGCGAGTATTATTTTCAACTTGTATTGGTTTTTCTGTGTATGCCTGTTAACCTAACAATACCATGGTTTGTTGAATTATGTTTTCAGAAGAATATGAAGGCATTAAATGACTGGCGCATAACGGGGGGGCATGTACGGCTGTGTTGTGAGGACCTGCCCCAGGGAAAGCACGGGTCGTCTTTAAACAATAGACTCAATAATTTAACACCAGATAAATCGTTGATTACAACTTTAGTACCACTTTTAACGAATACAACACATTACCACGTTTAGAATTAATTATTGTTACAGGCGTCGACTTTACCTATTACACTGATAGAAACGCTTCGCGTAAAAAATACTTGACAATGAAAAGCGACTGTGACCGAAAACAAACAACCTAATGAAAGAAGACAATCAATTAACACGCTTTCTGTAATTTTCTAAAATTTAAAGCGATATTAATTACATATAGATGCAGCCTATCGCATAACTGAAATATTGAAAGTTTGTGCAGGTACTAAATTATTACAGTGGGAAAGTGCAGTGTTCTTAAAAAGTACAGCACTGTCTCTTTGCACCAAAGAAATTTTACCCGCTAGTAAGATGACATTACCGTTTTGAGTCCACGTTGCCACAGTTAGTATCCATCAATCGCAGATTATCACCTTCGATGGAGTCGTGTCGTCCTTTTCTTTTATTTTTAGGTTTAGAGAGTGTTAGATCAATATAAGTACTAAAATAAAATAATACTTCATGTCTGACTATTGACGTGGAATTGGAAGCTAGTCTACTCATTGATTAATCTGGTGAAATTCCAAGACGTTGTCTTTTCTACACTCGATGGTCTACGTTGTTGACGTCACGACTATACAAATGTGTTACTCATCGTGCAAATGTACAAGTGTATATTTTGACCATACAAATGTGTCAAGATGAATATCTTGACATTCACACTCTGTTTTTTATGCGTCTGTTTTTTTATTCATATAATATGATATAATCACAAACCTTTCAAATCTAAGGTATAAGATACATTTTCTAGTAAAATATTCTAGTTTCCCGTCTAATAGTATTTTCATATCTAAATTTTAAAATGCCGTATCTATAAAATAATCACTGGATTTTTAGACTACATATGTTACTTTTATATACATGTGTAATCTATGAACTCAGACAACAAAATACAAATCAACGCAAGAAGTACTAACAATTTTGTGATTTATTTGCTATATTTATTGCCTCATTAGTTATGATATAAAAGTCACAGACACTTTTTTAAAAGTTTATGTTAAACCCTGCTAAATAAAATTTGGCCCAGTGCCATCTGTTCATTTAAATTCCTCGATGTTACAGTATTATATTTCTTTTAACATTACTCTGAAATCTATTTTGAGTTTAGTGTATTACAGAGATATTTTTGTTAATGTATTAAAAAAATGTGAAAATACTCCTCATGCGGCAGAACTAGTAATTCAAGATGTGCTGCAGTTGGTTTATTTTGAACTCCGATTAGTGCTGCTGTCGGGTTTTGAGGAGAGACTTACCGATTCAAAAACATTTCTGAGATGAAACTACTGTAGATTTCTCGTAATATGTGAAATACGATTTTTCGTGTAATATGTCATTCGAAGCATGTCGCTTGTTACTGAGACTTCAGAGGATTATTTCAATTAGTTTCAACACTTTATTGTTCTTGTATTAGGCCTACCTTATTCCAGATGTTTAGATACAACTTATTATGAAAGATCACACCATGCATTTTCGATGCCCTTCAATGTAGGATTATATTGTACAGTTTAGGGACCATACAAATAACTATAAAGTTAGAAAAGTGACAGCTGTGGAATGTATCAGCACTTGCTCTGATATAACTCAAGTGGTGCAGGAAAGATCTGTAATGTAAAAAGTAAGAGTTTCGATATCTGGATGGTATGATAAACGGAATGATATCTAATGGTATGTAATTAACTGGCGAAAACAATTAATTCTCAGGCGTTAGGTGACACTGGCTAATGTAGTGTAAATGTAAGTATGCTGTACATACTTCTCTCTTATGCATATTCACAATGCTTTGGCTTTCGCACTCTGAAATTAATTGTTGGATTTATTATAATCCTTAATCAAGCTAATTCATAGATTGGTTTACGGCAAAGTACAACATAAAAATGAAGACTTCGAGTGTATGTAATAAACGGCATTCATATTTTTGTTGAAATAAATATGTAGATTGTTGTGTTTAATCAATTCGTCATTGAGGTTCAATGACGTTGGTATCTAAATTTTCTGAAAAAAAAAAATATATCACCTATTATGGTATCTAAAGTCGCCCCACAGACCGCTCTTTGTGTTGTTGGTAAATTTTTGTTATTGAATGCAAACTAAGTCTGATTTAATAAAGTCCAAATAAAATGTTTCACTTTGTATAGTTCCTTTTCTTGACTGATATTATTTACGCATTACTGATTAACTGATATTATTTAAAGCCACGGTCAAGAGACTGTATTAACTTTCAAGAGACATGTTTCGAGTGTTATGGTTCATGCTCATCGTCAGCCGTGTGGTGTCCTGTTTTTTTTATTAATTTGAATTTCTTCGGGTTTTGAGTTGTTTTGTGTTTACTGTATGTATATATCTGCGTTTTAAAGACACGCATAAACCGTTTTATTCGTATCATGTTATTAATGACTGCGAATTAATTTCTTGTACTTATGTCATTCGTCGGTAAACTAAGTTTGAGACAATCGGTTTTTTCACACATTCAAACCATTCAATTAACGATTTTGTAATTGTTTGTTCTCTACATAAATAGAGATGCTTGTTTTGATAGAGATTGCTTTGTTTGTTTATGTGCTGTATATAAAAAATGATACAATTTTTGCTTTCCGTTTTGTAAATGCCATTGATTAAATACTATTGTTGTCATATGTGTTATTTATTTCTTGTATATGTTTTGAATTCTATTTTGATGTGCACGTTTTGGAACAATTTTGTAATTTTCTTCAAACTGTTGTTTGTTAATTGAATATTACCTATTTCTTTATATTATTGTTTCTTCTGTTATTACTATCTGTGCTTATTTCTGGATAATATATATATATATATATATGCTGTTTTTATTTTATTTTATATATATTGCAACGATACATATTTTCCCAGGGTAATTGATTTGTATATATAAGATAAAGATAAAAAGCTGTAGTTTTAAATGGAGCAAACGGGAACAGACAAGAATTGGACAATTTGTATCTTGTTTTTAAACACCTGTTTTGAACAATTGTTAACCTATGTTACCGAGGAGTGCCGAACTGTGTGTGTGTGTGTGTGTGTACGTATGTGGTCTGCCGGCTGTAACATGTTTTATCCAAGCCAGGAAATCTATGTTTCTGTGTACTTGTGGTAGTGAGCTCCAGTTCAGACGGGCATAAAATAAGAATAAATAAATATGTTTATTTATTAGCACACTGACAATACATACAGCAAAATGAATGATGTCGTTTTAAGACATGCAAAATGACACATGTGTGGTTACAATTTGAAGGTGAATGGTGAAATTATAACCGAAGTATGAACAAATTAATTAATTATGCAGCTAATTAATATGTGATGAGCAATCGATTAGTCTGTGAACAGGACAAAAGTATCACGAATCTCAAGATTATCTTAGTTCGCACATGAACACTAATTAGGGGTGTGAAAATACGCAAAAAGTGATGTGTTGAAAACCGACGCGCGGACCAAAATATATTTGTCTGAGAAGGCTTGTTAAGCAATCTTCGACATGTCAGAGTGCCTTGAGTATAAAACCCCGGGAGATTCTGAACGACCGAAAAGACGCTAAGAATTTACTCACGGGGACATTATGTCAGTTTGCTCAGCGACATAGGCTCATCATCAGCATCACTATCAAGCCGTAAACGGAATATACTACAATAATTGACGAAGGAGGACCAGGACCATCATCATCACCATGCAATAGAACACTGACAACTAATGTTCTACGTAGGAATCCGCACATCAACATCATCAGCATAATTCGGGAGCCACAAACAAACACAATAGGTTTTTAGCGGTAACACACCGATAAGCAGGTGAAACATTAACAGTTATTTTTTTAAAGATGGAACTTATAAAGAAGAAAGTAAAACAATTATAAAAATGTAACCAGTGTACCCGTATATTCAAAGTAAAATAAGTAATATTAATTTTCAGTTGTTATTAAAAAAAATTTTTTCTATTTAATTAAAATGGGTGTGCAATAACTAGTAATTCTTGAAGTAAAGTAAATGCTACTAATTAAAATACTGTAAGCAAATGTTCATTTTATGTAATAAATTTCTAAATAGTATTTTTATATATGACTTGCAATATTTAAATTAATTATTTGAATTCAATATTTACGCCAAACACCAAAGTAACTCAAACAGTGTCTTATATTTATCAAACAGTGTTCATATCTGTGTTTTATTTTTGTTGTTTGTATATTATTTATGTGTAACTTATAATGTGTATACCACGACTAATGCTTGTAAAACTGCTTCTTTTAGTAGTACATATCTTTCATTTAGTACATATTCCTTATAAATTTTTAAAGAATTTGTTTTTTTTATAAATCAATGTTTTTTTAGTATTTATTCCACGCCAAAAAATCTTCCTCCTCTCTCCTTACATAAAAATTGATTGTGTAACAAAAGGGACTTATCGTAACGAATACGATCTAGCTGATATTTTCGATAGTTAAGCTGAGTACTCTTCAAATACATAATATATAAATTTTAATGTTGCAAAAAAAAATATGTGTGTGTGTAGTGTTATGTTAATTTTAACAGTATTTATACTATTAAATTTTTTTACCGTTTTGGCAAATAATACTGAATTTTTTATATCAGTGTATGTATTTGGGGGCACTTTGTACTGAAGGAAAGTTGCCATTTTGTGTTGTGGTGTTTGGTTTGAATTATTATGAGCACTGTTTTTGGGTTTTCTGTATATCATATAAAGTAGTTGGTTATGGAATTAGTAGATAGTAAGTGTATTAATATATTTTATTTTATCATTTTCTTCTGAGGCTATTACGTTTGGGTATACATAGTTTAGGTGTTTTATATTTTACTCTATGCATTTTTGTTTGTTTTCATAAATATGTAGACTGTCCTCAGAATTCTAATCCATTTCTTGCTGAGATATAATAATATTGCCATCTTTGTTTTCTAAAAGCAACCTATTTAAGCTATTATGTCATTCTACATCCTGAAAGTTGTGTTGTTGGTTAATTCTGTTATTGCATTCAGAATAATTTGTAATTTGTATAAACTGAAGTTTTTTATGTATTTTACACAGTGTTTCCTTTTCTTCTTCTTCTGATAGTTCCTATCCGTTTCGGATGTTGGATATCATACAGACTGTTTTAACTTTCTGCACTGCTGCACGGAATAAGTCAGTTGTATTCATGCCAAACCAGGTCCTTAAATTTCTCACCCATGATATTCTCGGTCGCCCAACTCCTCTCTTTCCAAGTACTTTTTCCTGTAGTATGGACTACAATAAGTAAAATCTCTGTTCATTTCTCATGAGATGCCCCAGATACTGAAGCTTTCGTATCTTCACTGTGTTAATAACTTCCCTATGTTTCCCTATGTTCTAGCTGGGAAATATCACGATCTAGCTGGTATTATCGATAGTTACGTTGAGTACTCTTCAAATACATAATATATACATTTTAATGTTGAAAACAAAATATATATATGTGTGTGCGTGTGATGTTAATTTTAATAGTATTTTTACTATTAAATTTTTTTACCGTTTTGGCAAATAATACTGAATTTTTTATATCAGTGTATGTAACAGAAGGAGAAAAGTAAACGCTGTGTAAAATAAATAAAAAACTTCAGTTTATACAAATTATTCTGAATGCAATAACAGAATTAACCAACAACACAACTTTCAGGATGTGGAATGAATAATAGCTTAAATAGGTTGCTTTTAGAAAACAAAGATGGCAATATTATTAAATCTCAGCGAGAAATGGATTAGAATTCTGAGGACAGTCTACATATTTATGAAAACAAAAATGTATAGAGTAAAATATAAAACACCTAACTTCCCTTCATCCTTCTAAGAACTGCAACATTAGTTATATGTGCTTTCCATGAAATGCTCAGTATTCTACGGTAAAGCCACATTTCAAAAGATTCTAATTTTTAAGTTGTAGCTTCAGTCAAAGTCAAGATTCTACACCGTAGAAGAGGACCGAGAATACGTAGCAGCGTAGAAGTATCATCTTTGTGTTTATTGTTAAATCGTGACTTTTGAATAAACTGCTCATTCTAGTGTACACTACTTTTGCCTTTTCAATTCTGCTCTTTATTTCTTGGGAGTGGTCCCATTGTTCATTGACTATAGTACCAAGATATGTAAATTGCTTACACATTCAACTGGCCTTTAGTTTATATTAAGGGTGCAGTTTGTGAACTTGTTCGTAGATACAATCATTAGCTTCGTTTTATTAACATTGATGTCTAGACCATATCTACGGCTGCTTTCTGTCACTCTATTCATTAGTTGTTGCAGCCCTTCTAAGCTATCTGCGAATATGACGGTATCATCCGCGTAACGTATGTTATTTATTCTTTCACCGTTCAGAGAGAGATTTCCAAATCACATTCATCTAAAGCTTATCTAAAAATACCTTCCGAGTAGATGTTGAATAAAAGCGGAGATAGTATACAGCCTTGTCTTACATTCTTGCAGAATCTGTATCTCTTCAGTTTTCTCTTTATCTACTCTAACCACTGCACATTGGTTCCAATACAGTGTAGCTATTATCCTTAGGTCTTTTCCATCTAACCCAATATTTTTCAGGATATCCATCATTTTCTGATGTTGGACTCGGTCAAAGGCCTTCTGATAATCGATGAAACATGCAAAAACGTTCCCTTTTCAATATTTAAAATTTTTATTTTCGATTCAATTTAATTGTATTTATTATGCGAGGTATAGTGACACTAAGGTTAGGTTCATCAAATAAAAACAGTAAAATCAACTAAAAAAACGAATAAAATTAAAACATCAAAATAACAAAGTAATATCCACATAAAATAGTGAACACCGTTTCCCTCTGGATCGTTTAATAACAGTATTATATTCAAGGTAAAATTCTGTTTCTGTCAAACTAAGCACTGAATGAAAGCCTGACCGTTCTCGTTCTCAGCAATTTCAGATTTACAATTAGTCATGGCTGTATAATTGAGTTGTGCTGCGTAAGCACGATGGACGCGGTGGATTATAGTTTTCGGCAAAAGTGGACAAAAAAAAACCTTCAGAAAAACACTCTAACATGTCCTATTAATAATTTGGTTCCTTAAATTGTCCAGTTTTACATACTAATTCTAAACAATTTTTTTTTTTTGCTTAGTTGTATGTAGACTAATACAATAAGAAGTGATAATATTACTCGGAAAATACCGAACGTTTATAATTATAGTACTGAACAACCAGTTTACCTTTTGTTCAAGTTTACATTACACCACTCTTTCTTTGCGATGTAGAAAAAATAACTGTATTTGAAAAACTAGAACGGGATATGAGTATTTTAACATATACATTTTTTAAAATTAAACTAGTTTTTAGAACGGATACGCTCTTAAACGCGGACCCGTGGACATTGCGTTTCTGGGGACAGTATGTATCAATGGTGTTGAGATTTAAGGTTACAATAATAATGAATCAGTTCACAATGTACTGTATGTAGGGGCTCTGTATGATTACAACTATCAAATCTTAATATTTCAGTTTCTTAGTAATTGTCGCACATAAGATGCATGCTTGTAAATAATCCACTTTCTGTTTTAGTTTGTTGGCAACGCAACTGCTTTCCGTAGCCAAACTTAGGCTATGTGCCATTCATAAGACACTCTATAGGAAGTCGTCACGCGAAACAATGTTTTGTTTTTGTTTGCGGCATGCGGTCGCGGTCACTTCGCTAACATTACCGTTCACGCATGATTTTTTTTTAAGCTTGAATTTATTTTTACAGTCTGTTACAACACTTGGTAATATTTAGGAAAACTTGTAAGTGAACACAAAGCAATTATCCTGCCGATTTCTAGTGACTGTAAACACAAAACGTTGTTTTGTACAGTGTCCCATGCGCTGTAGTGGCACGCCTGTTGCAGCGCCTCCGACTGCAGTTAATTTTAGAATGTTTATCAGTGTTGTTCACGTGGACCGTACTAGTCTCACACGTTACTCTGTAATTTATAAAAAAGCTTCTGTTCACTGATTATTCATGGAGTGTATTTTTATTTCTGGCAAAACTGTTCCAAAGATATTATCAGAATGAAGCACTTCAGTTTGTTGTTTACTGATGAAATGAATGTTTTGTGTATTTACGTGTATAATTTTACCAAAATATATTTACATAATTTATTATTTGTTTGTATTTTTATATTTTATGTGTTTATGCATTTTATGTTTTTATAATTTTTTTATAGTCTACTATTTCAAAGCAAGTTGTTTTTTCAGTCAAATTCTCTTTATATCCGATAATCGGTCTTAAGTGTTTTGTAAAAAGGCAGCTTTCTGGATTTTTTTCATAAAATTTTACGTTTATGTAAATTTTGTTTGCCAGAAAAGAAGTTATAAGACAGCACATGAGTCGTCTGATAATTCCAACACCAATCTCGCAAAATGAAAAATAAAACTGGATGTCCCAGACACTGTACAGGATCCCAATAAGTTTGGTGATACGAAAACCAAGTTCTATCGGAATGACCAAACAAGTTGTGTTGTCACCAACGTTACATTATACTTTATTTTAATCGAAGAAACAAAACTGTATTGCAGATAATCACATGTTGATTCTTCTGTTGTAATTTTTTACCGACTGACCAATATCTGAAAGCTTAGGAAGGGAGATGAATGTCTGTGATGATCTTCTGTCGTACTAATGAATAATGAAATAACTGTTCTTAACAAAAAATCGTCGTGTCTTCTACAATAAAAATTGTGATCCTCTGAAAAGAACAGCCCATATGAAAGAGAACTTTGCCTGTGTTTAGATGCATATTTTCATTTGGCGGTATATCCCTTTTACAGGATTATTTATATTACGAATGTAACGTACTTTCCTGAAATAAAGCAGATGACATATTTTTGACGCCACTCAAATGACTGTTAAATGTTAAATGACTGTCAATAGAACAAAATTTTTGTGAAAAATTTTCTAAAGGTATTAACAAGAAGTAGTTTGTTACTTAGTGATGAAATTAATGTTTTCTATATTTATGTGTATAATTTATATTACATGAACAAAATATTTGTTTATTTGTAAGTACTACTTGTTTTTTACATTCTTTAAATAAAATTAATTCTATAACTCGCCGTTTACCTTGTACTCCTTGTACTCCTATGTACTACATTTACATAGGCTTAATTACATTATATGACTATATAACTATAAGTATTAACATTTCAAACACACCACCTGGTTTGAACCTGGTTTTCCCAAAAAGTAATGAATGGTAATTATAATTATTAATACAAATTAATAGTACACTATACAATAGTACAAATTAATAGCTGTACACTATAAATATGCAAAGTGATGTTACGTTGTGCCTATAACTCGCCGTTTACCTTGTACTCCTATGTACTACATTTATATAGGCTTAATTACATTATATGACTATATAACTATAAGTATTAACAGTTCAAACACACCACCTGGTTTGAACCTGGTTTTCCCAAAAAGTAATGAATGGTAATTATAATTATTAATACAAATTAATAGTAATTTATGGATTTTTTTTTGAGATTTGTTTTAGTGTCATTCAGGGAGAAATGACTTTTTCAAATTTAACAGTAAAGATTCACGAAAAAAGAGTTCATACAAATACTTGACTGAAAATTTTCTTGTATACTAGAAAGTATCTGAAGACGACTAACTCTGAAGTTTACTAATTGGAACGTCACGTCATTGGCAGATTTATGGCAAAATGTAGGCCTACTGCTACTGTCCAGTTTTACATAGCTTGTTATCGTTAAAATAATTATAATTCTATAGTTCAAAAATAAATTACTTTCATTGTAAACTTTATATAACATTTGTTTATTAAGAAAGGGTGAATATTATTGGTATTAACCGTGGTACGTTGATCATGTGAAATAGCTGTACACTCTAAACATGCAAAGTGATGTTACGTTGTGCCTATAACTCGCCGTTTACCTTGTACTCCTTGTACTCCTATGTACTACATTTACTTTAATGTCTCTTATAAAAACGTTACATTTTGTAATATTCGTTTTAAATATTTCTGAATTCTGCAATTGAAAATCTTCGTTATTTACTTGGTATTAAATAATGATAATAATAATAATAATTTAACGGATTCTTGGACTAAGTAGTATTTAACAAATCCAGGATCTTATTTTTTTACTATTAATTAGGCTACTTATACATCGCGATTCTCATTTAAAATGGCGGGTACTTGCTTTCATAGATTTTCTGTCAATTACAAGAGTGTAACTTGTGCGACTTATTTATTACTTTAAGAGCGCTCTGACGTTATATTCCAATCGCTTTCCATCAATAATCAGTAGTTTTTCAAAAACTAATAATGGCGAATAAATGCACATCATAATGCGCATAATAATGTACCTTTGTGCACATTATATGGAATATATCTACCGGACGTTACTTTTTGTGGCTAAAACTGGCTTATATAACGGGTTTTCACTTCATCACATTTAAAAGTAATAGAACAGACTGTTAAGATTTAGGGGCTTATTTTAATTTCATGATTCAAAGACACGATTATTACATTTAACATTTCAATTATATTAATCAAATGTTTAAGTACCCTACTTGAGATAAAATAAACTGTGTATGACATTCGTTGTTTAATCCCGTCATCTTATAGGGATAGTATTATGTGTAATAATGAGTTTTCTCTAATAAATACAATTTAAATGAATGAAGCTCCCTGGAAAAGGGCAAACCAATTAGCTTCGCCACAATTAAAGTAGACCTAAATGTGTACTGTGGTCTATTGACACGATTCACAATATAGATAATAATGAATCGTATGCTGATTTGCAGTTTTGTTTCACGTAATGCATGGACCAAACATTAGTATGGTACATAATATACATAACATCGTGATGTGGCTTAATAAATTATTTATTCGCTCCGGGAATGGATACAAACACATTCATTATATACGTTCGCATAATGAAATTACATTTTAAACGTTAATTAACATTATACAGACAGCATAAGAATCAAAAACAAACTCGGTATAAAAAATGCATTACACTTTCATTAATACAAATGAGGAGGTGAGACAGCACGCCACAGTATCGACCGACGCATTACTTACACGTAGCTGTAATTTATAAATTAAATTATTCAAACACACGCGCCAGTACTTGATGTAACATTTATTGTACAGGCGCAGTATTGACAGCAAAACCATTAAAAATAAGTGATTTGTAGCTCGGTCGGTGTGGCGTCTGGGTACTAATCTGGCGCACCATACAGTTAAGGTGCCTTTTTCAGCCTCCATGTCTACTTAGCCTCTAGAAACGAGTACCTGGGATAACACGTGGAATAATAATGGACGTGGCTAAAGGCCACACAACCTTCCTCGAATTCCGAATGGCTCACATAAGGTAACCTACCTTGCCTAATGGCTGACTTCTTCTGTGGTCCAAAATACAAGCTATTGTTGTAGTTATCATTATTGTTATTATTATTATTTTTGTTATTTTTTTATTATAATATTAATAACAATGACAATAATTAAAACGACTGAAGCCGTAAAAATAATAATAACAACAATAACAACATCACCATTAATGACATCAAGGTCACTGTGCACCCCCAACATACAGTAGGCATACACTGTGTCCTACATAGGGCTGATCGATATGCGAAATAAACAAACCTGTTTATAAGAAAAGACTGTGTTGGGTCTAGCCCTCACGACAGTACAGTATGCAAGAGAACGGATGTATAAATCGGAGAGCACGTAACATAATACCGAAGACTAAAGATCTGAGTAGACGAAGACTTGCGTAGAATCAACAATGAGTCAAACTAAGTGATCAGAAAGTTGTCGATATTTATACAGGCAAACTGAACCACAGATGCACACAGAAATTAGCACGAGTATGCCGGTTGACACATGTGAGTCCTGAAGCTGCAAACAAGGCACAAGTGGGAAATAAAATAATCCGAAATCTACTAGCTGCAACTAGTCAGCTGAATTCCACTGGCTAACTTCAGTAATATAGAGATTTAAACAAAAAAAATAAAATAAAATAAAATGATGACTCTGCAGAAACCGCTGTTCTAGTCGTGTTACTTACGAGTGTAAGTTAGGAAAATAACTATATATACGAATGGAAATGGGAATCTAGAGAAAGTGTTGTAAGAGTCAAGAGAAGGTCGATAGCGGAAGTAAGCATTACAGAATACTTACTACAGTCGATATCATAACAGTGTGCACGCTGGTTTCTGTAGAAGTCTTCTATTACTGATATTCTGAGGAATTCTGTTATCTGCTTATGTTAGATAGATTGCCTACAAGGAGATATTAAAAATATTTGGCACTACCATCTCGTCTTTTTTATTTGACGAAATGACAAAAGACTAAAACAAAAGTACAAAAACAGTAAGTCAATAATTTAAGACTAAACAAAAGACATATTCGTACTTTCCTACTCTTCCCCAAGACTAAAAAAACATATAACTTTTTATGCCACGTTGAAGATAACATGAGACCGGACATACGAGTGTACGTTTTGTAAAAAGCTTTAATATCATCAAACGATCCTGTTATCAAGTATGGTTATGTAAGACTGAGTAAAATATTCGAATAAAAACCTAATTCATTGTACACTGTTCTGCCAGTATCAACCCAGCGATCACGGTTGCTACGGTGTAAATCTGTAGATAACACATTAACAACCTCTCATTCCGTGTGTATAAGTAGTGAATACTGTTTCAGTGGTATTTTTCTTATTATTGTCATTTTCTTTATACTCCTTGAACTTAGATTGCACGCATACATGCATATTTGATATATTTTATTTTGAACTTATTACAAGAGGAAGATGTCCTCGATTTCCACGAATAGCATTTTTTAAAAACACTGTTCTGTAGCTATGAAATGTGGAAACACAGAGGAAATGCATGTATAATATGGGGTATAATACATTATATTATCCACCTTTCATTCAGCATGTATGTTACAAAACTACACAAATGGTACGAACTGGTTACAAAACATTAACCATTTTTATTGTTTCAATTAGAACTATAATGTCCTGAAAATTATAACTTTATCAAAGTTATTTAAGTTTTTAAGAATAGTTTATGATAACCATTTCAATATCACTGTGCAAAAAAGATTTGTTACGCTGTGCATTTTTAAAAATTTATATTTTTGTGTCCTCTGAATACAGTCAACATAATGCGAATTTTTGGTGCACTCTCAAAGTTTTTTCAACTTGCCGAAACAAAGATTTTGATTTCCTCGAACACTATTCTAACTTCGAAAACGTTTTATTCGTTATTCCAGCGTCTTCAAATTCGAAATACTGATTCTCCTTCTCTCAAAACACACACACACACACACACACTCGCGCGCGCGCGTTTCTTACACTTTAATCTAGAAATTATTAAATTTACATTTACTTAACCGAAATAACGGTTAAGTTAATGTCCAAATGCAATGTAAGATTTTGAATTCTAACACAGGATAGACACAATTACTCTGAAATATATTAAATCTAAACATCAAGTGCATCCGAGATATTTAAAAACACATCTCTATACATTTATGCCACGAATTTAGTAATGAGAGGATTTGAATTATGGAAACTGTACAAGTTAAAAATGTTTTTATGTAACGTTTTTATAATTACTATACTTCGGTTCATAATTGTGTACACTGAAACTTTAACAGTACTTGAGTTTCAAGAGCTCTTTTAATTTATAGTGATTCAATTAATGTATGCATTCAGACGCGGACGCTGTGAGAAGCAATTGCCGAGCGCCCGCACCCCATAACACACATTATTTGCTTGGAATGTGAATTTAATACTCGTTAAATATGGTACAGTATTTGTGCGCTGCTCTATAGATTTGACTTCTGTGTAGTTACGGTACAGCATCTACTGACTTTCTTTCAAATTCAAACATTTTGTTACAGAAGTAATGTACAGGCCTATTCATTTTAATCATTTTCGTATAAAAGTAAATAATGGTTGTTGAGTGTTGTGTGTGAACACATGTTGTATATAATGTTGTGAATTTGTACAGTTATATACAAATGTTTAAAATTGGCTTTACTAATTATATTATTAAATAATGTTTAATAAATGACAATTTACACATCATGTAAACGAGAGGTGCTGAATAATGGCCAGACGACGAATTCTGGTAGTAATCGACAGGAATTGGCTTGAAATTATTACACACACACACACACACACACACACACACACACACACACACACACACACACACACACACACACACACACACACACACACACACACATACACACACACACACACACAGAGATAATATTATAGCCGTTTAAGATTGAATAACGTTGAACAATTTTATGAAAAGTAGCGTTTCTTTTACAAAGAGCTTTACACAATTATTAAATATATTTTACATGTTAGAAAACTGAGGAATATAGTAAAAAATTACTATGGCATTAATGTAGTAATATGGTATAATTAATATTGTACTAAAGGGAATTATGTTGCATAATGATTCTGCGGTTTTCTTTGTTTTTCGAGACTTAGGTTTGTCATTGAATACAGAGCGTAACTGTTGTTTAGAGGGGCCAATACACAGTGATTGAACAAATATTGTTTCCATTGTGTGCGTATACTACTGAAAGAAGAATAATATTAAACGTGCTTCGACAGAATGGCATTAATCACTTGTCAAGTACACGACTGGGTTATTCTGCCTACCAGTCACGTGTATTGCCATATGGGGCATCATATGTACGCTGTACATGTTCCGCAATAGTAACAGTATCACCAACACTAATATCAAAATTAGATATTAACGTTTTCTTCGTGATTTACGTTACAATATAGACTACGCGTGCTTAGTTAGAAACAATGCGGCATTTACACATAACACAACTCGTTACTACGCATGGTTCAATGAAGACTGCTTTCTGTTTGGTGTTGTTAGCTGTACCAAAGAAGGCATGGTGATGATGTAAAACTAATAACGGATTTCGTTTTGCCGCGGTGCGAAGAGTGAATACACTGTCAGATTCGAATTATAGAAGGGTAACGTGAACCAGTCGCTCAGGCGCTGTACATAGTATACGTTAAAACCTCAGAATTGAAAATATCTTAGTCTAAGGACTGGAATAGTGGCATAAGTACGAGGGGAGGATCAAGGGATCAATCCTCCAAAGCTATTCAAAATTTCAGTGATATTCCATAATAACTTAAAGTAGGCCTATTTCTATGAGAGTATCGCGTGTAAAATAAGGCTTTTATATAATTATAGAAATAAAGTATGAGGAGAATCATGAATTTCTCATTTATTCTGAGGAAAATGGGGAGTCCAACCTTCACCCCTCGCCCCTGGAACAGCTCCTAGTTACGCCACTGGACTGGAATGAAAGTATATGTAACTAAGCTTAATAAGCCCTAAGCTCAAGCCTCATATATAAAATAACTGCACGTAAAATGTTGATTAATACCACCTGACAATGACAATGTTTATGTCAGCTGTTAGATTTTATCGTGTTGTTCTGGTCCTGCCTGGAGCGTACATTAGGAACAATCGTTGAAATAATTTTATGACTCTATACGAATGTGTAGAATAAGATCGTCTGTTGTCTGCTGTTGTCCATTAATTTTTGTTTCTAAAATTACTGTAGGCTTACTGTTGACACTCAGCTGGCCGAAAGATTGGAAAGTTTCTCACATTTTTTCCTTTACATTTCGAAAAAGTGCTTTAAAATGTATCACGTATAAACATTAGTTGTATTTTTTAATGATAATAATGGCTCCCATGTGTACCACCGAAGCAGCTTAGGAGTAAGGCAGGGTAGGCTGCTTTATGCGAGTATACAAGGAAGGCAGTGTGGCCAGCACTACGCTTCAGCCGCCCAATATTATCCCCAGGATGTTATCCGAGGTACTCATTTTCAACAGGCTGAAACTGGGGGCTGAAAAACGCACCTTGATTTTATGGTGCGGGCCCGGGAATTGAACCCGGGACATCTAGATTAGTAGCCAGGTGTCATACCCACTGGTCTACTGAGCTGACCAATTGTATTTTTTACTTTACTTATAGAACACAGGCTTTATCAATTTGGTTAAATTGGCAGCTGCTGATAATTTAAAAGAGTTGGCAATAAGTATAGTAGGACAGGAAAAAAAATCTACAATAACAAGTAGATTTAAATTTTATATTGAAGTAGTTTTTAGACAATTTCCGAAACATGAAATAAAATTCCGTATATGGCCTGTAGAACGTGATAACACAGATATCCATAATACCTTGCCAGGAATGCAGACTTCACATGTCCCATAAACAGAATGTACCGTGTTATAAAATGACAAAGGTTTAATTTAATACAAGATTCCAATTCAACAACTTGAGTGTTCATTATTAAATTATGTTGTAGTTATTATTTTTGTAGAACGCAAAAATAAAAAAATAAATTAGCGATTTCATTAATAACAAATACAATGTCATAGTTTGAAAATATCGTAGTTTCCTAATTTTTAATTTGTTTTCTAAAACGTATAATTAATGAAATTACACGACGTTGAACAATGAGTTTACCTAGTGCAATTCCTGTACTAACACATCGGTAACCATAGCAACAGACTAAAAAAGATTGCAACGTTTCCGGTGTTTACATCTCATGAAGATGCAGATTTACACCTTACAGTACACGAAGATTTACATCTTTTGAAGAGGTACTGTTCATGCAAATACGTCATCTTCAAGAGGAAACCTGTCTTTTTTAATCTAATTTGCCTGTTGTAGTACGTGCTGACTGACGTTTTAACTGTCAGGTAATGTTATTGTAAATATGATAAGTTTTACGGGTTGAGAAATAAACTGATTATGTTCGAATTATATATATGTTTGTGTGTGTGTGTGTGTGTGTGTGCGCGCGCGTGCGCGCGCGCGTGTATGGGTGTCTATTGTAAGATACCTCTTTGCTTAAAGGAATAGCTTGATATTACTTTCATAATGACACTAAGATTGCATGCGCTTTAAAAGTACATGCGATTTAGCCGTGTAAAAACGGTCATATTTACCAATAAATGGAAGGCGATAGGCCTTTTACTCACGGGGACTACCTAATACACAGTGCTTAAAACATATTATTAGTGTAGTATAAATTATACTAATCATAATACTCTCGACTTTCTGTTTGTTATATGTTTTGCGTTACTATAGCAACCGACTAATAATTTAAATTATCGCCGAATAATGTAACTGATAGTAGTTATGACAAAAAATTATATAATATGTTGTTCGTGATTACAAGTCAAATAAATAATTTTTTTCAGAGTTGACTAAAATGCGAGTACCTCACACAGTCAGCAAAAATACGCTTAAGGCTTACGATCCATCTGGACAAAGTCTAACATTAAACGGCGAAGAAATAAGAAATTTACGATCTGAGGATTGGCACTGTGATGCAGGACTGCCAAAATCTTTAGTAGCCTGTTGCATCGATTCAGTATTAAATGATTTTGAAAATCAATATGATATTTTACCTCACCTGGAACCGTATAATTTAGATGAGTTTCTTGAAAAGCTGTCTACTTCTTTGCCTTTAGAAATCATGATGCCCAAAGTACAGGATGGAATTTACTGGGAAAGGCGATGCAGGGATACATGGAGGTCGGTGAACGACGTTGAAGATTATGGATCCTCTTGGAAGAGAATGTTTGCAGAAAGGTTTTTAGAAAATTTAATAGAATACGAAGAACCGGGTTATACTAACTGGCACGATATGCAAAAACAGATTCGTCTATGTTCGCCTTACGTACGTCGTTTGGTTATAACTCGCCTAGAGCCGCCAAGAGTAATGGAGTCTTCGCCAGTTTCACCCGATCTGTGTACCATAGAAGACTTCATTCCAGAGCATCTGGATCTATCACCATTTCTCAAATTACTACATAACCTTGAACAATTAATTCTGCAATTTTCTGTTAGAAATATAGGCATAAACTTTAATTTTAAACACTTCAGAGTTAACGATAGAGACATTGAGAGGCTATGTTCAGGTTTACTGCAAGCTAAACGCCTAAAAACTTTGTGTATTAAATGCAGTGACATAGACGACAAGAAATTACGATTGATCTTGGAAAGTCTTAAGGATTCTACAGTACTGGAAGAACTAAGTTTTCCGCACTGTGACATTGGAGATCACGGTGCAAAGGCCATTGGTCATTATTTAACTGTTAATCAAAATATAAAAGAATGCAATTTAGAAAATAATAAAATTAAAAGTTTAGGAGCTTACGGTTTATGTTATGCTCTGACCGTAGACTCTTCTGCACACTTGGAAGTTTTGAATTTGAGATTTAACCCGTTGGGCGACGAAGGAGGTAAATCGTTTGCGTCCTGTCTAGCTAAAAGCTACTATCCTCGTCGATTAATTTTGGCCTCTACGAGTCTTCAAGAAGGGGCCGGCATCGAGTTAGCACAGGCGCTTAGGTTCAACTCAACTCTACAGGAATTAGACATAAGCAATAACGCTTTAGGTGCTAACGTAGGCCCTGCTTTCATCAAAGCTCTGGAAAGTAATTTTACTGTTGCGAAAATCGATTTACGAAATTGTGAACTGGACAGTGAAGATTACAATACAATTAACCGACTACTTCGCAGGAACCGAGAAGACATTAGAAAGAAGAAATTTGGAATATTTCGATATCGCCCAACTAAGCACGATGACATGGAAAAATTGTTAGGAGCAAGTTCAAACTTAAACTCTTCAAAATATGATTTCATTAAATGACTAACAATTGGACAGAATTTAAAATTATATATTATATCACACAGGAAAATATTTTAATTTCAAAAAAATGTATTATCAATTTTAAATATAGGCTCGTTTAATATAGTTTAATAAAATATATAGAACTCGTTTAATAAATACAATTTACAATCTTTTTGAATTTTAGTGCCTTTTTAAACATTGTTAATTGTTTCCTTCCAGCTAGAATATTTTATGATTTGTTAATAACTCTGCAGTTGTTAATAACATGTTATAAAAGTTAAAACAAATTATATTTACGTTACTAATGCTATACATTATAGATATGTTACAAAATAAATTATATTAATAACATGTTAATAAATAAAATACATAAAAACAAAAAATTATAACTTTTTAATTTTACCTATTTTACCATTGAATATGTTTCCAAATAAGTTACGTTTTATTAATTAATAATTAACCAAGCGGTTTACTTGCGTGCGTACAAGTAGAAGCTATGTCAGATCACAAACCTGTCAATGCATAGTTTCTCAATTACTTTGTCTCACTGATGAAATAAGTTGTATTTGATTATTCTGGAACGTCCTCAAACATTGTAAAATTAATCTGAAATAAGTTAGTACATAATTTAAAGTCATATATTTATGTTACCGGCAATGAATGAAATCCGGCATTCTGTAGAATGCCTAAAAACAACAGCAAAGAGAGAAATAAAATGCATTTCGTACATTGCCTAGGTATTTTGTGTAATGCCGGGTGAACCTCAGGCGGGTATAAGTATTTATTCTATAAAATAAAAACTTACTGTGGTGGTCTGATATCATAAACAGATATCCCACCATTCTAGTCATTGTTTTGTGTTACGTAAGTAGTCGATCAACACCTTAAACAAAAACAGCTTTAGAGGTATCCTATAATTCATACTTACCTTTTACTCTTCAATCCTTTAAGGGCAGAGCATTGGTCAATAAAATTGTTTACAGCATCAAGCATTGCTGGCCACAGTCAAAGCCTGGCATGTGTAGAGTGGCCAAATCAAGGTATACAGAACATACTAACTGCATGGATGCAATATGTACACACTTGCCATTGGAGTGAAGGATCACGATTTGTCCAAGTCATAAAAACCAGAGCTTACCATGCCGGTATTATACACTGCTTGTATGACTTTAGGCATTTTGTACAATGCTTGCCATTACATAGATTTTTTAGGCAAAGTATGTAATTGAAGAAAACGATTCTTTTATTTTATAAGCCGCCTAAAAACATTTGGCATTTTACAGAATCCCTAGGCGTTATATAGAATTATACACAACCCCTAGTCAAAAGAATATACCTGTAACATATATATGTAACTCAGTGTGTTAATTGTATATTTTAAAATTTCTTGGTATCAAATATACGTCTTTACAAAAACTTGTGGTAAAATACAAAAACGTGTATATTAAAAGACGCAAAAAACTAAATTAAATATATTATTATTAAATAAATTATTAATTTATAATTTATAGATAAGGTGGTATTTTATAGATCAAAATAATTTTAAAATTATTGTAATCTTACTAAACACGTTTTTTGTATAGGCAATTAAACCAAAGTAACAATTAAACAATTCTCTTTGATGAAGAATCAAATTTGAAGGTATTAAATCAGTCATGACACATAAATCTACTTTGCTTTTTAATTCTGTTAATTTCAAGTTTACTACCAAAAAATTAAAAATACTGAATTAGCTTCATTTTGTTTTTAAACATTTGTCACGATCGTTTCAAAATAAATTCAGACAAATAATTTAAATATATAATTTATTACTTAATGTAACAACAGTATACGAAACAGAAAACAAACATACGTACACCCTAATCTAATTTAATACTTCGTAACACAACATTAAAACTGTAATTTACTGAAAACGTCGTTTTGATTGCAGTAGTAATGATAAGTCTCAACACAGATTCATATTCCTTATTAAAATGTTTGAGAACTACGTGTGAACAGTGAATGTGCAAAAATTAACGTCATTTTGTAACATCTCGTCCAAGAATGTTACAAACTAAAATATGCCGCATGACGCATTTTAGTTTGCTAATAAAATATTGTTTGCGTGACGATATTGTTAAACATCAACTCGGCCTAAGTAGAATCAAACTCAGTATACCTATAAGGTATTGTGTGTGTGTGTGTGTGTGTGTGTGTGTGTGTGTGTGTGTGTGTGTGAGAGAGAGAGAGAGAGAGAGAGAGAGAGAGAGAGAGAGAGAGAGAGAGAGAGAGAGAGAGAGCAGACTTCAAAATTAAGAGAATGGATGAGTTGCAAGGGGTACTTGTACTTGTCCTCTGCTCTTGTTTTTCAGTTCACATTAGCGAATCTCCAGAACTTAAGTAACCGCACTAACCATTTTTAAATGTTATCGTCTTTGGTATGCTTTATGAGCGAAACGTTGACGAATGGTATGTGGAATGGGTGATACAGCTGAAACGACTGGTCAAGAAATCTATAGTATTTTTTTCAGAACTCGTGTAGGTTAAAGCAGGAAAACTTGCAAAGAAGGTTTACAGTACTTACTGAATTAATTTAAGGTATTTACTTACTATTGTAATGAGACATAATTGACTGTCGGTGAACGTATTGACAAGTGATCACGCTATATGAAGAAGCGGATAGTCGTTACCGCTGCTACTGACGACAGCTAGTAAACACACACACACACACAGTAGTAGATACCAAGTGCAAAGTAGTGTAGGCATCAAGTGCAGTAGTGTATCAAAAAGTGCAAAGTGTCAAAGAAACTAATTGTAATACAGTACAGATAAAGAAATTAACCTTACTAAAGACAAATTAGAAGAACCCAAACAATAAGTTAACGAAGACAGTCGAAAACGTACGTTATTTGTTAGACAAAGTGAATATTTTTTGAATTTCTATTTAGAACATATCTTTCGTCGCTTTGACATTTAATGGTTGTTGGAAATGATAGAGAACTGCGACTGCATGCCAAAGAGAGCATACAGATACAGAATAGTAAACAATGGTATCGCCCAGACGGACACACTGACAGAATCTCACCCACCACAACTAACTTCACTACACCAGAGGAAACTGCCTGGGACCGTCATGTCACAATGATGCATTAAGTTTCTCTCCAATCACAGCCGACATGACTAACGTAAACAGGATCATGGTATACTGACAATGAACGTCTGCTGACCTTGCGACGAATAACGTCCTCACTGGTTGTAATAAACCTAAACGTTCATGATTTTTGACAAAGGTCACGTTAGGTCATACGGGTAGAATGCCGGCAGTCAAAGTATAATGCACATGGACATACGGGTACATTTAAACTGGCTGAAGCAGGCACATAAAATGTTATTAACAGATGGAAATGACATTTCTCAAGGTCAGATCCTATGATTTAATTTCACCTGCGTTTGTTTAAAGGTAATTTATTTTAGAATTCATTTCTCTTGCCTCTGTCGGCTACAGTAACTAATAGTCTGTAAATTAGAATACTAGAATTAATTGGATACTTATGTTTAAATGAGGAAGAAGCAAGAGATAAATTTAGAATTAAAATAAAAACAGGATTGACGGATATTACTGAAATGCCTAAAGAAATATACGATAAGCGTGCTCAGCCTACAAATAGTACGTTAAGAAACGAACTGAGCTGAAATTAATAAATGAGATATACAGACGAACAATTAAAATGAAAAAAAAAGGAATGAAAGTTTTGTTACACGCCATTTTATAACGTGGACTGATAATTGTATGAAGACTAAACAGTGGAGTACCAGTAGTTGTACTCTTTACTACAGCGCAGCTTAAGGGTCGCTACACCCTATTGTGTGGTGGAGTACGACTACTAGCAACAAATATTTATGGTAATGTTTATGTTTGTGTGTGTGTGTGTGTGTGTGTGCGTGTGTGTGTGTGTATGCGTGCATGCGTGTATTTAGATCTATATAGGCCTACTTATGCGTGTACATGTACACGTATATGTATATTTTATAATATCCTACGTATATAATGGGTGTCTCATAATGTACGCAATATTTGAATTACGCGCCACTGTCGTCTTGTTAGGTTGGTAGCACTGCAACTGTTGTATTGTTGTTGCCGTTTACTCGCCATTAGTCGTCATGGAGCGTTACGCGAAAGAACAGCGCGTTGTTATTGTGAAAATACATTATAAGAACGGTGAATGTTATGCGGAAACCGTTCGTAAATTGCGTAGAATTTTTGGACGACGAAAAACACCTAATCTGTCAACTGTGCAGAGATTGATTAAGAAATTCTAAGAAACAGCTTCGTTATTAGACGTTAAATCGTCTGGACGTCCTCGCGCTACCCGTTCTATTGAAAACGTCGCGGTAGTGAGAGATAGTGTCGATGTGAGTCCAGGGAAATCAATTCGCCGTCGATCACAACAACTGGCCATACCAAGAAGCACAATGCAGCGAATTCTAAAAAACGATCTTCATCTGCATGCCTACAAAATCCAACTAACACAAGAACTCAAACCGTGTGACCATTTGAAGCGCCGAGAAGTCGTCAGTTGGATATTGGGTAAACGTGAAACGGACGGTAATTTTTCCCACAAAATCATCTTTAGCGATGAGGCACACTTCCACCTCAACGGGTACGTAAATAAACAAAATAGTCGGCTTTGGGGTACAGAGAACCCGCGTATCATTCACGAGAAGCCTTTGCTACACAAAGAGCAACTGTTTGGTGCGGGTTTTGGGCTGGTGGCGTGATTGGGCCGTATTTCTTTGAGAATGAGGCTGGAGATGCAGTAACAGTGACTGACGAACGTTACCGGAACATGATAATGGAGTTTTTGTGGCCTCAACTGGAAGGTATGGAATTCGAAGATATGTGGTTTCAGCAGGACGGCGCAACCAGTCATACTGCCCGCGAAACAATTGCTTTGTTATCTGAAAAGTTTCCTGCACGTCTTATTTCACGCAACGACGATCAGAACTGGCCACCGAGGTCTTGTGATTTAACACCATGCGACTCCTTCCTTTGGGGATATGTGAAATCACACGCTTATGTCCGCAATCCACGAACAATTTTTCAACTCAAGGAACAGATTCAACGAGTTATTGGTGAGATTGAGCCGGAATTGTGCAAGAAGGTTCGATCGACGGACAACAGTGTGCCAGCAGAGTCGCGGGGGACATTTGTCTGATATTGTGTTCCACATTTAACCGCAGTAAGTGTACTTTGTATTAACATTAAAACATCTGATATTTTTCAATAAATAAAAGTTTTTACAACATTATTAAATCTTGCGTACTTTATGGGACACCCTTTAGTAAGATGACAGGCTCGTGTATTAACAATGTAATGTATTAACAACGTGGTATCTGAGACGGCCCCAAAGTAAGCCATGTAGCCGGAGTTGGTGAACGACTGTGTTTTGAGAAAGAAATGTAAGCACGACTAAATAATTTACGGAGCAGATTGTAAAGAAAAATAATTCCAACTAGCAACTCGGATATTTGAGTAGTCTTGGCGAGAAATCCTTAATCACCTTTACTGGCGTTTTACAGAACCATACACTACAAATATATTTCGTTTTTGCTTACACTGGCTGCAAATAAAATTTTCCTTTTACTTGTATGTATCAGGAAAAACAAAATTAGCTTTTGTTTTATTTTTCCGCATGTAAGATTACAGCGTATTGTTAATGTGGATCTAATTCTTCATCAACCATAAGAGAATTATAAAAAAATGGAGAATTTTTTTAATTGTTCAATATGACTGTTTAAGTTAATTACCAAGTGACTATGTGTCCTAGTTTTGCATGTGCGCGTGACGGTAATTAACATTGTTGAACACTATCTAAACGAATAGCATGATGGTTGAATTTGTTGGAAATAGAAAAATTTGCCAAATAACCTAAAACAGATCATGGTTAGTACAGTGTCGCACTAAGGGCGATGCTACATTGAACTGTCATTTTGTTAAATATATTACCCAATTTAAGCTTTCAAACGTTTTTTAAATAATGTATAAGCTAGTTTTTTAAACACATTTTAACGTATTGAAAAATGTGTTACTTTTAAATAGATCATTTTGATAATCCATCCAAATTAATATTATTAATTTATTAATAACATTAATTAACAGCGGCTGTGACACGAAGCACTCCAATTTTTTTCTTTTTGGTTCTGTAACATATGCTGTTGTTATTATTTTATAAGCTAACTCTATTGTATAATGTGTTTTATTATTATTTATAATCAACAAACATAAAAACGTAAGACACTTATAAGAATGAACTACGCTTTTAGTTGCTTATCACTGTCGGCAGTCACATTTTGAGACCCAGTTTGGAGTTTGAATCTTACACCTATACAATAAACGCTATATTTCCACCGGTGGTTGCGTTAAAGCTATTACAGAAATATAATAAACGTGCTATAACTTGAGTAAATATTTCTCAAAAAATTTTAAATATACAAGAGTGGTGTATATAATATGTTCCCACAAGTTTGCTATTTTTACAATCATCATATCCCACACTACTATGTTGCCTACTAAATTTCTGTACATAACGGTTATTACAACAGCAGATTTGTGAAAATACTTGGAATCACTAATATTTCAGGATATATCAACATAAAGTATTCTAAATTTCAAATTATAAATTACAAATGTATATTTGATTCCACTGCATTATGGTAGAAAAGTTGTTGGAGGCTACTGAGATGAATTATTGGCGAAGAGCGGCAGGGAGGTCAAAACTGGAAAAAGTAAGAAACGTCAGAATCCGGGAGATAATGGGGGTACAGTGCTCTATTGCTGACGACATAAAAACAAAACAGCTAAGATGGTTTGGACATGTGCAAAGAATGCCGGATAATCGACTCCCCAAGCAAATTTTGGAATGGATACCATATGGTTGTAGGCGAAGAGGAAGACCTAGGTTGAGTTGGAGAGGAGGCATCAATCGGGCAATGAGAGACCGGGAATTGGAAGAAGAATCTTGGTTGGATCGAGACCAATGGAGACTAGGGATCGGAAGACGTAGGATAACGTTATGAACCGATTTGGCGAATATGCATTATGGTCTCTCATTAAACAGTGGCGTCTGTTCAGGAACAGGATACATGCTTCTCATGGTTTATGGAGTTACACATTTTTTTAACTTCGAGAAATTAACAGTCTATTGTCAACGGTAAGTACTAAACGTCGCGAAAATAACAAAATGAACACCGTGTTACTTCTCAAGCTGAAGTAAAGTTGTTTGGGGCAGTATTCGGGTTTTCCTGGCGACTTGAGTTCATTTAGCGTGTCCACCCGAAAACCATTAGCTACTTCCATTCTTCATGTCTGATGTAATCTGACATCCACAAACCACAGAAGTTATATTTGTTTTTAATGTTTATAGCGCGCAGCGCTGATGAAAGTTTCTGATAAGTATTAGTGGGGACTAGCGCGTTAACAAAGTCCTACCAACACGAACAGGCGATATCTGAAGGACAAATACTATATCAGATTATACAATAAACGATGATCATATACAACAATGAAACAATAATTGTACTAATCATTATCAGTACACAAATATACTGTACTATATACTATATTATAGTGTATAGTATATAGTATTTATAATGTAATTTACTATATTATACAAATAGGGCCTCAGATGATAAATTATATGATAAATCATATCAGATAATATACAGTTTTATCCCCTAAATTCTATACTGCTTTTAGTAAACTCTGTATGTCGACAGTCGGTTGATCTTGTCCGTTCTGCGGCTACTTTGCGTACCGATACTTAAAATAATGTCTGCAAATGGTAAAAAGACATAACAATACTGTCTGCTGGTGTAACTGGTATAAAAAGTAAACTTCTAGTAATTGTAATTTAGAACCATATATTACAAATATATTTCGTATTACATGTCATAATGGCAGTTTCTATAATTATACTTTTCTCGTGTCTACGTACTGCATGGTACGAGAGAGAGAGAGAGAGAGAGAGAGAGAGAGAGAGAGAGAGAGAGAGAGAGAGAGAGAGAGAGAGAGAGAGAGAGAGAGACAGAGACAGAGACAGAGACAGAGACAGAGAGAGAGAGAATAAAAACTAGAAAGTGGAAAACAAGAAAATCGAAATGAAAAACGTTAATGTTATATTGTTTGTGAATCATTCTAAGTCACTACCACGAGATTGTCGCCAGCAGTAATCACAATTCATATCTAACACCTAAGCTAGCCAAAACTAAAGACGATGGGACCTTCACTTACGAATACTAAGCTCGATATATGTAAGATAGGCTTGAAATTGTGTTTTTAATATTTTAAAACGGAAGCCACATTTTAATCTCAAGTGAAGAAGTAATGCATAGTTAAAAAGTGATGTTTTGTGAGGGAAGTGTAGGCTGTGAGATGGTGAGATATAGCACAGTACTTGTGGCTGACAAGAGGGATGCTGAACAAAAACGCCTTTGTCCGCTTTTGTGTTCACTTAACCTGACTCAAACGCTTTCCCTTACTAACTTTGTTTATCGCACGTTTAATATTTCCCATGGATTACTGCGTTTCGTAATTACGAAAGCGAATTTAATACCTTCCAGTTTTAAAAAACGTGATAATTTGGACGAAAGTGGTATATGAACTTTATGAAAACCTTGTACGTTCATAAGTATGTTAAAGTTACACGTTTTATACATTTGGTAGTGTTTGGAGCCAGCGTAGGTAGGGTAATCTGGTGGCTACACGGTACTACCTGTCACATACCCATAACAACTGGACAGATCTACTAACGTTTTGGAAACGAATAACTTTAAAATGTATTTTCACCCCCAACCCCCATTTTGGAAGCGAAGGCACAATCTGAACATCGGCTAGTTTTACCATTTTTTCTTTTGTTTTCGTCCTGCATCTGAATAAGAGGATATGCTGTATTATGTGACATAACTTTCATTACATGTATGCTTCATATAATGTTATTAGGTAACACCGTTGTCTGTATGGCATCCCCCATTGTTACCGTGTTTAAATTAATAAAGCTATTGCGTTCAGCTTTAATTTAAGCAGCTTGAAAGTATTAAATCTATTTTCTACTGCATTTTAGTCTACTAGGATAGACTGAATATATTACTAAAAAGAAAAATTACTTTTCATTTTGTTGAGAATATTTTGTGTTACAATAGTTCAAACTATTTAAATATTGTAAATATTCAAAAAATGTATAATATATTCTTGCAAGAAACGTGTTATTTATTATTAATAATAAAAAAATACACAAGAATAATGTGGGAAGATATGAAGTACGGTAGTATAAGATTCTTATGCAATATAAGAATTTAAGACATCACTCAAAAATTATAACACATAACATTCATTACCTCATTTGTAGTTATTCTTTAATTTTTACTTTCAATTTCCAAAACTTTCCTGTTTTTAATTTTTGAAACAAATCTTTAAACATCCACCAGAATAGAGTACTGTGTTTTATAACGTCAAATTCATTTTTCTGAGTTCATGACTGGTGTAATCTGTTCTGTACCTCTAAGGAGGGGGTTCGCTGACAACACAGATTCCTGACTTAATTTTAATTTTCCAGTAATTTTAAATTTTCAACGATGGTTTAAATACCCCACAGGTAACCGTTTTTCGTAACGCCCCGTAGTAGTTCTGCCAGTTTACAGTTCCCACACATTCATAGGTGGAATGGGCAGTAACTAATAACATACAAATAAGAATGCAGACTCTTAATAATAGTAGGCCCTAGTACGGTGTAGGCTCGAGTATATTTCTTTACTCAAAATCTGACTGATATTGGCACTTTATTTGGCCGCGATAGTCTTTGAGCACAGTATCTAACTTAACGCACAGCGCCTCATTACTTTGTGTTGTTAACAAATTGAAAAAAATAGGAGGAGGTAGTCCTCTGCAATGTAGTTCTGCACTTTTTTGTAATGGGTCCACACTCAAAGGAGATTGCAAAGTAATTTGCAACTACGTCGGTGTTTCTTCCAATCTTTGTATCTGTCTGTCGATCCACATTTTGTTATAAATTAGAACACATATGATTAGACGTTTAACTGAACTGATCAGGCGATAGTGACACTTTCGTCTTATAAGTAAACTGTAAATTATCTAAATATAACTATTTTATTCATCAGTGACTTCGTGTAACAATATTTGGTACATTTCATGTTGTACACGTACATTCCACCAGTTTTTGAGAAAACTTATAATACTATGATTGTCTTAAAACAATTATTATGTTTATGAATTTTAAGTATGTTTCTAATTCTTTATTATTAATTCAGTTGCTATAATAATTCTACTTCTAAAACAAAAATTTATAAATTATTAATTCCCGATAATTAAGGTAAAGTAATATCTCGACTGAAACTAAAGGAAAGTAGGCCTACTTCATATCTCTTCGTTGGTTACTCACAAGGAACAGAACAGATTTCGGCAGAAAAATTAATAACCGATATTTAATAGGTCGCAAAGCCAAATGGTGCGTATTACTCAAAACGCTTTCAAAGCCAACAAATAATACAAAGCATTCTTAAGGAAAACAAATAACTAACAGACTATTAGCGATACAGAAGTAATATATTTGTCGTGTACCACAGATACAGAAGCGATACTGTGGTAAAGTGTTGTCTAAAAAAGAGTTATGTAGGAATGAGTGACGCGATGATGATGGTGGTGTTGATGACGTATTACCACCTTGTAGGTTGTGCCGAGCCGACGAGAAGTTGCGGGTTAGTTACAGCGGGTTGGGTGTGTGCAGTGAGCAAGGAAGGCTGTATCGATCAGCAGCCAGCTGTGACGTCACATACAGCCTGGGAGAGAGAGCAAAGTAAATCACAACACACAGTCTTACTTCCTCTCACAGCTTCTGGGTTAAACTTCTGTCTGTTAATAACGACGACGTTATCCACACAGCTGAGCCGTCTGTAGGATTTTTCTACTTTGCGCGCTAGTGTTAAAGACTTGGACGGGGAAGAAGCGTGCACTGATACTACTACAGAGTCAATGAAGAAATGTAACGTACCATTCGCGGTGAATACTACAAGACATTAGGTCTTTGAAATGACAAGTCACCAAGAAAATTATCGATTTATTGAGTTATTAAATCCTAATACATGATTTTTAGTCATTAGAATCATTAATTCTAACTGTCATTCCATCTGACACAGTGTTCTTTCTGGTTGAATTCTATTTAAAAAAAAGTTCTTGAAATTACAGCTAATGAAGTTTTCAATAAATGTTAAATTATTTTTGTGTTAACAGGTGGTGTATCCACGAGTTCAGATTATACGCAGTTTTAAAACAAAGAAAAGAACATAAAACACACGCTCGGATTAGTAAGTGAATATTTCAAAACGTGAAGCACTTTAAAGATGCAACATTCTGAATAAAATGAGTGTTTGAAAAACAAATATTTCAGTAACAATCACTCTGAAAATTTGTAGATCGAGAAAGATAGGTTTAAATGCTTTTACAGTTGTTATAGAAAGACATTGTACAAGAAGGAAAATTCTCACAGGTGGTCACCAAAACTTTTGATGTTGTTAACATCGATTTAGGGATACTGCCAAAGAAGAGTCTGGTACGATACAGTTAAACTCCACTCGTGTACGGTTCAAGAATGTCTGTAACATAATGACAAATGTCTCTGGACAGTATAGGTTGTCTATCATTGCAATTAGGTACTTTATGTCTCTAGCTGATAGTGAAAAATGTAACTGCTTCATATGGCAAAATTAAAATTTCCACGTGTAAATTAAAGTTTCGTACTTGAAAATCATTGTTTGCGTACACAGAGTCTTTCTCAATTTCATTGTCAAAAGAGAACAGGTCTTGTGAACTACGAGCTTTCACATCCTCGTTAAATCCTCGCAGTTGAGTGGAGGTGATAATTCGTAAACCAACAATAATAACAAAGCATTTGATACTGATGTGAGAAAACGTGTTTAGTATCATTTTTTATATATAAATATTTTAAACGTTTTTACTGATAAAGCGACGAGCTGTTAGCTGCAGCCGAGACGTGTTTTCGATCAATGTTTTTATTTTCGTACATCTGATTCACAGACTTGAACGCAGCAAACGTGGCGACGCTGTACATGATCTCAGACTCAGACAGATGACCTGTTAATAGTTTCTTATCTAACACAAGATGAAACGTCTTCTGTTTTATCTAGTTTTTGTCAAAAAGGTTTTGAAATAAAAATAACAAATGTTACAAACACTAATTATTACACATTATAACGAACAGATCAAGTAATGAAACATTAACAACTTTCTGAAATGTATACAACAAAAAATAACATAACAAAAGAATTTACATCCGGGCTGTTTGGCCGTGGCCGATTACTTTGTCTAAGCGCTTTTACCTCGGGCAGGGGTACTTCCGACTCTCCACCCTTCTGTCGAACATTTTCTAAACTCTTCTACTGATGAAGGCCTCCGTAGGATGGGCGAAACGTTTAGACAATGACAAAATAAAGCAATCGACCACGGCCAAACAGTCCGGTTATAAATTCTTTTATTAATGTCTCCGGCCGTGATAGACTACATAATAAAAAATATAATCTTGACATAACATTTGTGCCTACGCATAAGCAGTGTAGACGTTTTATCGTCGAGGTCATGTGCGTAATGCGTTATGATAATTTAAATCTGTATATATACCAATAAGCGTTAACGCCAGTTGTAGCCTTTCTAAGTGCTTACTGTTGAGCAGAAGCCCCTAACGAACACAATTGTTATTGTCTACACTTATAAGCGATGTTCTATGAAATGTTGCATCTCTTTGATTCAGTCACAATAGCCCCTTTGTTTAACTACTTGGCTTACGTTCCAGCGCTATTTTCGCCTCTGTCAAATCAATTTTAATTATGTTCCGCTATTTGCATGAATTCTTTGTTTATTCCTGTTAAAATCTTGGATCTACTTTCTTCAGACTTTATCATCAGAACATTTATTTTTCATGAGAAAAGGGTCTGCGACCCTTAATTCTGTGCCTTAACACCCCTTCATGAATAGTTAACCATTGTTGAAGTAATTTTTAGAATAATGTCTTTAGTAAATTTATTATATTCTCATGATGGCAAATAAACCATTTTTATAAAAGACCTAACGTTGTTGAACGCTTTTCGTTGTATTGGTTTAATGAGATCGGAGAAAACATGATGAAACATAATTAATTGAAAAGTAGTACATATATCAAATGTGGTGTCATTTCCCAAAATGAGATTTAACTGCTCACACCTGTAAATTATTCCACAAACCACAACGTCCATTATTAATTTAAAATTTAAGTTTAATTATGTTTACCTTGAAAATCCATTACTGCATAAGAGCGATTTTTACTCTAATCTCAATAAAACTGGTTGACTAACTTGCAGCAATCGGTCGACAACCTTATCGTTTATGAATTCTGTTACAAACCACCTCCGTTTTCAAAATAGGAACATATTTTTGGGATAATGGCCCTTTTACAGATCCGTTTCTGATTTTTTTTTAAAGAAAAGACGTGGTGATTTTTTTTTAGTAATGTTACTAAAAACTATAAAGAAGGAGAAAATAATTTCTGTGTTATTCACTACTTTACCAATTGCTCTGAAATTTAAAGATCGGGATCAAGAGCTGTAAATGCACTACATTACCTTTAAGCTCACCTGATAAGCTGTTTTGTGATTTGAGACTTATCACAGCCCAACAATGACGTCACACAGCCTCCCAGTTTCCACCCATACTGGAATTGGAGCAAGGTCACCTTTGTACGCTTTCCACATGCAACTGACAAAACGTACATAGCCTACATTGTTCACTTCAATTTGTCGCCATTTGTTCTGTTTGTTTATAAAAATATGTTTATAAATTTGTAGAATATTCAAGCGTTAAGAGGTGTTCGAAATATTCTTGAGGTCTAAGGCTGATACAGGACTCGAGTAGGGAATAGACTACTGGACTCAAAGTCATTACTGTATAATTTTAATGTTATATCGCAAAACATTGTGCGATGTATTTGTATGAATGTTATTGTGCAATCGTGAATAACTGCATGTTATCCGGGAGCTTTACCTGGAAACCGTCAACTGTTGCAAATAATTATGTTTTCACGTTTAATTTTATTATTTCCTAAATGTTTTAGTGGATGGTTAGTGAGGATCGGTCAATAATACAAATTTTAGCTATTTTGCGTCGACGTTTCGACAATATTTATTGTCATCTTCACGACCTGTGTATGAAATACAATAGAAATATCAAACGTAACGAAACAATTAAATATTTGGGTGAACGTGTTGGTGATGTGAGTGTGTGCGTGCGTATGTATGTATCATTTTATATGTGAAGACTTATGATAGTTTGTTTACATCTTCAAATTATCTTTAAGAAAACGAGCAAATTATAGTATGAGAGAACTTAATTTATACAGTATTACAATTTAAATTACTAAATGTATGTTATTTTAATTAATTAAACAAACAGTAATCAACAATTGGATATTAGATTGATACATAAATTGTTTATACCTACAACAGTCAACATATAGCAAAGTACAATATATTACCTATAACTAAAACAGATTAGGGGTGTTTACTACGTAATTATTAAAAGTTATTTTTACCATGTTTCACTCCCTACTGGTGTTAACAAACAGTAGGGAGTGAAACATGGTAAAAATAACTTTTAATAATTACGTAGTGAACATCCCCTAATCTGTTTTAGTTATAGGTAATATATTACTGTTTGTTAACACCAGTAGGGAGTGAAACATGGTAAAAATAACTTTTAATAATTACGTAGTGAACATCCCCTAATCTGTTTTAGTTCTAGGTAATATATTACTTTGCTATATGTTGACTGTTGTAGGTATAAACAATTTATGTATCAATCTAATATCCAATTGTTGATTACTGTTTGTTTGTTTAATTAATTAAAATAACATTACATTTAGTAATTTAAATTGTAATACTGTATAAATTAAGTTCTCTCATACTATAATTTGCTCGTTTTCTTAAAGATAATTTGAAGATGTAAACAACCTATCATAAGTCTTCACATATAAAATGATACATACATACGCACGCACACACTCACATCACCAACACGTTCACCCAAATATTTAATTGTTTCGTTACGTTTGATATTTCTATTGTATTTCATACACAGGTCGTGAAGATGACAATAAATATTGTCGAAACGTCGACGCAAAATAGCTAAAATTTGTATTATTGACCGATCCTCACTAACCATCCACTAAAACATTTATTGATTGACGGTCACTAAAAATTTAAGGATTATTTCCTAAACGTTTAATAAATTAACATTGCAAATAAACTATTATTTTGTATTTATATTTCAATCATATAAAATATGTAATTTTTCAAGTTATCTTTACGCATGTGTATTTTAAACGACTAGGCCTACATAAAGTACATTTTATTAATAAAATATTTCTCTCTTTCTCCTGTTCTATAAACTGTAAGGAAACTAAACATGGAACGAAATAAAAATTCGATTGTGGATAACTAAACAGTAATTACAGCGTGACTTGTGGTTGCTTACAAGACGCTGCCAAGAATACGGAAACTGTTGCTATCCCGCGGAACGTGCCATGCTTATTTAATGTGGACAAGTCAATAACCGAGACGCGGCCGTGTATAATGCGTTTTAAATATTTTATAGTCGTTGTGTCCACGTGCTGGTACCCATTACGTACTGTGTGGGGTGTGTTTATTGCAGTACGATTACACCATGGAATAGGCCTATAATCTCTCTCTCTCTCTCTCTCTCTCTCTCACACACACACACACACACACACACACACACACACATCCAGTGAAGTATAGATCAACCATGTTTCAAAAAACGACTACGACGTTATTTAAATGCCCTGTGTTATTAAAAGTCCGGTAGCGTGCTAAACCGTTGCGATCATGTAATTACTGAGAGGTTCGGTAGACAATTTGTTAACTAAACTAATAACAGTTAACAGTGTAGTAATCGTCAATTACAATGTTGTTATCACGAATTAAAAGTTATATTTAATCTGTTACAGGAGTGCCCTGAAGGTGTAGTTTGTGAGGATGCATTCAAGGATATATACTCAAAATTCTTCCCTCACGGCAGTAAGTAAATTTATTTTTTGTGAAACTGTCATTGCGTGTGAGCATGAGTGCGCGTGCGCGTGAATGAAGAGTATTCACAATTATGTGATTATAGTGGTGTCTTTAAATATAAGTGTTATGTTTACAAACGACAGCCATCGACTAACAGTCGCAAAAGGCTTTTAACGGGTTCTTACAAAATGCTTTCCTACTGTTGTGATCGGAGTCATTGACAGCTAGAGCAGTTTTGTCATTGACTCTTCCAGTTTGACACTTCACAAGCACTGGAAGTAGTATGCGGTGTAGTCAAAGCGTTACCATACCGCATTCTTTTTTGTGTTAATGTGTTCTTAGACTCCTACGTCCCATATACGCTAATCGTATTGCTCCGTTAGTATAGTTGACAACTTCATATTCAGTCCACGTAGACTCAACGCTGCCACAGTTACTAGCTTATGAACTATAACGTATCAACTACAGTCATACTATTTAATTTACACACTATAAAAACACTAAAATAATAACCGTCAGCCGTGCAAACTTATAAATCGTTAGACTAGTAGCCTAATTGTGGCAGCGTTGAGTCCAGGTGGACTTGAAATGTAAACTATGCGGGTAATCTGATTTGCGTGCTCGGAGAATAGTAGATTCTAAGAACACATTAACACACGAAATCATGCCGCATGGTGTAGGTATACAACGTTGTGTAGGTATACAAGTGTATACTTGGGACATTTAGAGGAGAAAGTCATGTGATGCAAGGCAACTGTGTGGAAGGCATTATTCGCTCGCCAAACACCGTATGTGAACTATACCGCGTGCCGTTGATTAGGAATGGAAGGGGCAGCAAGACAGAGAAAGTGGGAGAGAGAGGAATCTTACTTCTCCACCCTATGCGTACTGAAATCGGTGACGGATTTTTTCAAAGTTGTCAGGCTTTGAGTGCGCGGCCTACATTCCTGTTGACTTTTAGTAGCGGAAAAATAATTCGGCCGACGCCATACGGCGAGCCTATCGACCACACCAGCATGACTCTGATCTCCTGCGGGCAAATCTTTAAGGGATTGCCAAGCCTGAGTAATCAAAGAAATCCTTTCCTGCACGCCGTATCTGCAAAAGGGACTCGCATCCTAACTCCTTGCTTTGAACAAACGACCGCGCTATAACGTTCATCGGGCTGCGACCCGGACAACGCAAACAAACCAGGACGCAACATGCCCCGAAGAACTTTTGTCTGTCTGTTGGAGAAAAAAAATGACAGAAAATTATTAAAGAAAATCCTCTACTGATAAAATTCTAATTTTTCAATGAAAAGAGGCGGAAAAAATTAATAGATATTATTGAAAATTCTAACTAGAGAAATTTTATGGGGCATAGGGCTTATGTGTTACCAACTACCAATTCAACTTTCTTTCCAACGTTATAGAGTCAAAATTAATAACAACTCAACAGAAAATTGTATGCATATTTATGTTTATTAGTGAAGTCTTACAAACAACAAAAACGTTAATAAGAGTATCAGCAATTTGACAGTTGATGAAACAATTCTTAACTGTATAACGTTAAACAAGATTTTAACGATGTACAGTTTATGTTTTAACAAACAAACCTAATAACGTTTACCTATTAATAATTGTGTTCCCCTTTATTTGTAGTCGTTTCGCACTAGAGTTACCGTTAGTTTAACCGTGAGAGGTTTAAGGTTTTTGAGCATCGGCTCAAATTTTAAAAGTTAGTTTCATCGTGTCGATAAAATTTCATCATCAGGACTTATAGCCTATACTGGCTACACAGAAATAATACACATATCTGGAGCGGTTTGCGCGAATGTGTGTTTGTGTGTACACATGTTAATAAAGAATAATAATATCTATTATTACGCATAATTATTATTCTTATATTCTCATGAATATTTACTGTAGTCCATAAATCTAACATGTATAATATGAGTCTTAATTATTTCTGTATGTTATTATTAGGTCCTGATGGTGACAATAAATTTCGAACCTTGACAGAAAGTCAATTTGTCGACAAAATTGTTTCAAAATTGTGTCTGGTTAATGACCAAACCTTTCGTCACTAGAAATTATCAAAAAAGTACATTTTCCTCAAATGACTTACGGGGCACCTGTATTATTAACGTCAATCACGATAGAATACTGTTTAGAGTACAGTAGAGTCATGGGACCAACGACCGCCTATTGTTTTTGTCTTCAGGGATTGTTTACATTACAGTAAATCACTCGTACGCGTACGTACGGTTCGAATAGGCTATGAGCCAAGTCACTCCGTTCGTAGTATTAACTGCTAACTGAAAATAGTGTTCATTTCCAATTGTTTGTATTCCTGTATTCGCTGTCGTCACGTTTTGTTAATTTCGTTTTAAAAAACAAATTGTGAAATACGAAATATTTCAGATCTAATTTTGAATTTGTTTAAAATTTTCCACTGGTAAAACTGGAACGTATCGGTACAACTTGTTGGCCGCAATTGTGGTACAAACTGTTTCGCCGACAGAAATTGAAGACTCCGAGCAATAGGCTACTCGCACAAAACATAACAATTCACATTCTGGCATACAAGAAAACATATCTTCACGTCATATATATTGATTTTATCATTTTTAATCTTCCCTGATTTTAGTAAAATCAGTGAAGTTGAAATTTCTGAACAACCGGTTTAAAAGTATTGGGTGTCTGTGAGTAAATATTTAAAAATATTCAATGGATCGTTTTATATCCAAATGGTTTTAATTTCAATGGAGCCATCTGCATATGTAATGGAAGGATCCGTCATCTACAACTTGTAAGAATTGTCTCATCACTTCCTACCAGTAGAATATGATTTTTCCCTTTTTATAATATCGATAATGATACAGGAGTGTAATGATTGTCGATGTTGTGGTTGGTGGTTGTTGAGTAAAATGACAGCGTATCTCTATCGTGCTCCTGTAACGTAAGCTTCCCAGTCACTTAGACCTGTCAGCAGTCCAGAGACCAGCAAGCAGGATTACATCTGTAGGAAACACGTCTACGTAAGCCTATAAAGTTTTGTTAGCTTTTCCCATATGAGCCCATTGAGGAGGCTGTAACTTAGGTTTTAGGTTTTAGGCAACTTAGGTTGTAGCAGGTTACTCAAACAACTTATTATCCTAATTGTAAACTTCATGTAGACATTTTCATTCGTATTCAGTCAAGCAAGAAAAATATCGTAAACGACAGTGGTACAAAAATGAGGGAAAGGTTGCTGAACAACGTTTGAAAGAACGTTAAAGAGTACACCTCGATACTCTGCAGGACACCCTCTGGGCGATTTTCTCAGAAACCAATTGAATGGGGACAAGTTAAATTTGATTATATTCAAGAAATCACATAATTTAAGTGATATTCCGAGCACTGTTAGGAATGATATTTCGGAACGAGAATTATATTTCTTTAAGACACCTTGTGGAGAAAACGGTGACACTAATGCAAACGGTAGAACAGAAACGATTTATTCAAATTGTTTATGTGTAATAAAGTGCAAACTGTTGAACATGTTCAAAGTGCTATGTTCCAATATTTTATCATCTAAGATAACAGACGTTTCCTAAACAGGGTACATATGTTTGTCAGATATATCGATACCACATACAGCAGTATAGAAGGATTCTCACAGTTTACCCAGTCATAGACACGTTAAGGAAAGCCTAAAATTAAACAGACATAATTTAGTTGACCTGAAATTATATCCACTTTTCGCGTGGTAAGGAATATGATGATGCGTAGATTAAAAGAATAGTTTAAATTGGCGTATTAAAAATTACTGTCTAACTTCGCATCTGTTCAGTGTAAGAATCACTGAACAAAAAATAAAATAAATAAAGAATAAAATAAATAAAATACCTTTTTTTAAAAAAAAATGCTTTTATTTGAATTAGATTTATATGTACTAAAAAGAAAAAATAATTACTTTAATCTAAATAAAATGAACAGCAACAATGTTCTTAAATGCAACAATCACCTTAGATTTAAGATCACATATTAAATGCTTGGGCGCTCCTAATCATGAAATATTGTTACGCAATTACAGAACGATCTCGAACAATTGAGAATATCCTTCTACCTGTTTCTCGGCTATCCAAACAGAGCCCAGCTTTAATGCTTGTGTGCGTACATATGTTGCTTTGAGATGAAAGACAATTACGTGACACTTATCATGCGTCAACACTCGAGACTATTCCAGACCGCACCGGTCGGCGCATTGTGTTCAAGGACAGACATTTACACGGTTTCTAGTGGATTCGAGAGTGCCTGTAATAGGCACTCGTTTAATACGCCATCCAAAAAGTGACAGATTATTCTGGAATCTCAGCGTGGTATAAATATAAGCATCCAGCGACCATCAGTTCAGTTTACGTCGGGCGATTTACTGAGTGCGTCACAAGTGGTTATTAGTAAAAAGTGATTATTGGGCGGGACTCTATTAGTTGACATTATTATTGCGTGTGGACAAATTTATTTTGAATTGTTGTACGAGTATAATCTTGTTAAATAACTTGTTGATTACAAACAAATTACAACTTTGTGACTAATTAAAGCTGGTGGTTAGTGACTTCATTGGTGTCTGTAATTTGTTTCCACTGTACCTTACGACGATCAGTTAGACCGTCGTAACAATATAGTAACCGAATACCATTTCCAAGAAGCTATACGATTGTAAACAATTCTGTTATCTATATTTGCATATAATTTAATAATAAACATTATATTTGTACAAAATCTCCATGTGAAAACTGAGACCGACCTTCTTCAGCCACTAAAGCAGGAATGTCCACATGGAGCTGAGACGATGCGAAGAATCGACGGGAGAGAAGAATATGTGAGTGACTTCTGCTGCGATTCTGGATTAACTTCATTGTGGAGAACGCGCTTTTGCAGATGTATGTACTCCCAAACATCGGCGTCATTGTCCAAAAATTCCCAGATTAGGAAATCATTCATCCGGTAAATGCTTACAGAAATACTGCCGCTTTTCTTGTCTGGTTTGCAGCAAGGGATCAGCTTGTAAATCACAACATTCTAGTTTAATGTCAGTTGGTTGTTCTTCAGTAACAGTACCAAAAACATTTTAAACAGCAAGATACTATTTTTAGCACTCATTTCTTTAAACCTTATGTTGAATTCGTCTATGATTTCTTGAATATTTCCATCAAATTCCGAAAAATCAAGTACTGCATCATTTTTAAACTCTTCTGCTACTTTCCGATAAACATGTAGTAGGTTGCTCACTTTTCTTATCTCTAGTGCGGTTAAATTCTAAGAACTCAGTGAGTGGGTATTTTTTGTGTGCGAGTTCCAGTTTGATAACACTTAAACGTCATTGAATAACAGATTAGACTGATTACGAATAAAGTACGAAAAATCGGACAAACGCGTCTGTTTTGTTTAGCCAAGTGATGGAAAGATCGTGTAATATAATGAAACGAAAAGAAGACTGGAGTAAATACTCATGCCATTAAACATAATCGTGTAATATAATGAAACGAAAAGAAGACTGGAGTAAATGCTCATGCCATTAAACATATACAGTGAAATCTACTGTACGTTTGTTAGTGAATAATGAAATATTTTTTCATAGATTTCTCCTGCAAGACCATTCTCAATTAAAATAATATTTTATTAAAAGTAAATATAGTAGTCATTAAATTGATTTTTCAGGCCACATAAGAAGGTGTCACGGCCACTTTTAAATCACTGCACTATAGTACACAATTGCCATACACGTATTGCCATTGCTAAGTGCTTGTATAGTCTTATCATATGTTATTTCTTAGATATCATTACGATCAAATATCATGCTATAAATTACGATATTTAGAGATATTATTGTCCTAAAATATTATAAGAGTATATTGTACACAATAAACGTCTATCCAAAGTTGTAGCTCGCTAGCTTATTACGAAGAAAATTAATTTCAGAATTTTGACCATAGTGAACGGCAGATAAGTGAGCTAACCAAAAGCGTATAAAAAGAAATCTGGTAATATCAGATCATTGCTTTTATGCTCTAATTAGAAACTGTATAAAATAACAAAATTTTAATCATATTTTAAATTGTTATATTTATTCTTTTCGAGTTTTGCTATGTTGACACAAATGTTTTTGCTTTCACCGGCGCTATGGAAAAAGTCGCATCATAACACTTTTAGCTACGTGTCCCCTACCTTTTGCTTCTGTCAGTATTTAAATTTGTTGCTTATGTGTGAGACTGTGGATTCTAGCTGGGCACTGGGCCTAGCAGTCAGGGAAACTTTACTTTGACGTTTCGGCAAGTTGACAGCAGGTGAGACTAAACGTCTTAATTGAGGTGACATGGATAAAGGCTATCAGGAAGTTGTTATTGCAAACAATAATTATTACAATAATAATTGCTAACATTAACATCATCCTATAGAAATCTTTACTTTGACCACGGGATCACTTTTATTGATTCTGTAATTCAAAATTGAATGATTATTACTTCCAAACCATTGCGGGAAACAAGCAGGTCATCTCTGGTCTTAATTATTCAGGCCCTTTACTTTTACACCAACTTTGTCCACTACTTATTGCCACACTGCTAAATGCTTCGTTCTTGACGAGGCCTTTCGGTGTCTTCACCATGTTCAGGTCTTAAACGACCTTTACTTTTATACTGAAACCACACTGTATTGACATCTATAACAAAATCGGAAACGGTGCTTGTGGGCTTGATCCATCTAGTTACAATTCGATTATACGAGACAATGGCCCACGATTTTGCCGATGAAAAAATTTTCATCTGTTGATCGGTTCAGAAGAAATGAAATTGTTATCAAATAAGAGATTAGTAGAACAGTGATAGGACAAACAATTTTTATTTTGGAAACCCTTAATTTGGCGTTGAAATCGTCTTGATATATTGGCATGTCCTGAGATGCTATAAGCTCAAGTCGAGAAGCTCCCTACTCTACAATTAACAGGGTCAACAGAGTTTGGCCTTTGAAACCCTTGAATCGATTATGATAATTCAAATCATTAAATATTGAGAACCACGAATTTTTATGTCGAAACCTTTAATTTGCCGCTGGAATCCTACTTGATAGGTTTACGTGATGAACGATCCACTAAAGCACTAATTCTGAAAATGTTCATTGTCAATTGTGGCCTTTTGAAATGGGTTTTGCCACCCAATCTGTTCTGATCCAATATAGTGTTTCGAAACAATTAGTTTGTCACAAAATTGCTGATTAGAATACCGCGGTTAGAGAATCACTAATTTGTCACTATTGAATTTTACTTTGGTGATGATATTGTTTTGTTATGAGTACGTGTTTGGAGATTTTTAAAATTTGTAACTTCTTGGTTAGAGACAATTAGTGTTGGTCCTTCAGTGTTGGGTAGCTTCCCCCTACTTGCATTACTGATAAGAAAGCGATTACGAGTCGTTAATAACTTAACGACTGTTAACAAATCATTTTAATCCTTAACAAAACCTTATTCAGGGACATTATTGACATTAAATTCTTAAAACAATATTTAATTTGAAGATACTAGGTGAGACATATAGCATAGCCGGCCAGCTGGAGGAAGTCCGCCATCTTGGAGTGGGGGGCCAACCATTTTGTTGAAAGTTAATCAACCTAAGAATTATAACATTTTAAACACAGTATTATTTTATGTCTTGTTATTTATTAAGAGTTGTAATTAACCATATTGTTATGCATTGTATTTTGTCCTAAAGCGTTTTCCGATCTTTACTATCATCTAAGAGAATCCATTACCTGATATTAAAAATAATGTACTGAATTTTAAACATTGTTTGTTCAAATCGAGTTTAGTGAGCGAGTCGACTCGGACCATATCCGATCGTCTCACGAACCGATGAACTGATCCAAGTTCTAAAACAATACCAAATAAATCAATTTGTTAACAGAACCAGCATTTTATTTTGTAGAGTGCATTAAGATTTAATAATTTCAGATAGACGAGGAAGAGTAGAACCACGACGAGAGTGAAGAACTCCGAGAATTTTGGAGACGAAGCCGGCTAACCTAGAAGACCGATTCGAATCAGGAACCGATTGTGAAAAAACAACACAATCGGGTTCACCTTAAAAAGATAAACTAATTTTGGCGACAATTCAAACCGTACGGCTACGAACACCACTCTCGTATCAGTGAAGTCGTTGACGACTGGGTATCACCGAGGCACTTTTACTAAATAAAATAAACAAAATAAAGAATTAAATATTTAAATAATGATAATAATAAATATTTTTATATTTCCAAAATAACAGGAAGAGAAAACCCATCTCTCGTCTCTTCTTCCTTTACAAATTGGCACCAACAACTTGGGGCTTAATTGAAGCCAAATCGGGATATATTACAATATGAAGACTCTGTTCATTTTCGTTGTGGTTCATCCCTACTGAAAGTTACGTTATTTAGGAATTACTGTTTCTTATTTAAATTATACTTACACTTTCGTACACACACATATCCTTAGTCTATTCAAAGGGAGAGGCGAATCCGTTTGCTCCGGGTAACACAGATTCCACAACCTGTTACTACCGGACATACTATATAACCACATGCATATGTGTATTGAAATCTCCTCTATCACTTGTGCCATAACACATTCGACGCTGTATCTTCTGTGAACAACACATTAGCACCCAGTTTGTTATCCTTTATCATCCTTATTGAACATTACTCATCGCTGCAGTGTCTTCAGTAGTGAACATACAATTTCTTCAAGGATGACTGTAGCTAGCCTGTCACATGTCCATAACGTGTAGCTCGTAGGTGTACTCCACGACATACTCTCTTAACGGGAGAATACCTTCCAGACCAGATATGCTAAACACTTTCATAACATTACAAATTAATAAACCAGCTTAACATTTATAATGTTACTCATATTTATCGGACACGATTTAATTTTTATAGGTGCTAACATCTCTACGAAAATTGTGTAGGCCTAAATAGTTATACGGCTACATAGTGTTACGAAATGGTAAAGTGGAGAATCAAAAGAAATGGATTAGTTTTCCATTTTTGTTTCAGTCTTAACAGGAGTTACTTTATTGTGTGTGTGTGTGTGTGTGTGTGCGCGCGCGTGCGTGCGTGCGTGCGTGCGTGTGTGTGCGTGTGTGTGCGCGCGTGTGTGTGTGTGTGTGTGTGTGTGTGTGTGTGTGTGTGTGTGTGTGTGTGTGTGTGTGTGTGTGTGTGTGTGTGTGTGTGTGTGTGTGTGTGTGTGTGTGTGTGTGTGTGTGTGTGTGTGTGTGTGTGTGTGTGTGTGTGTGTGTGTGTGTGTGTGTGTGTGTGTGTGTGTGTGTGTGTGTGTGTGTGTGTGTGTGTGTGTGTGTGTGTGTGTAATGCAGTGGACTCGTGACTGTCCGGTCTAATGTAGCGGGAGCCAGATATCAAACAACCTGGGTTAGCCGGAGGGTTGACAATTAATTGTTTCTTCTGCAGTCAGCGCCAGTTGTGTTTATAACCATAAATTACTAACGTTTCTTTATGTATTTAAATTTGTGATTAAATAGTTTGCATACTTTTCAAACATTACGTTACATTTGAATTTGACTTGAATAGATAGAAAACATATTAATTTTAGCAATACAGTATTTGAAAACAACATTTATTTACAGAATACTGTAGTACTTTATGACAAAGATTAGACATACAGAATATTTTGCTTGAAATTGTTGGTTCAAATGTGTATTTGACTTTTTAAATTTTAAAAATAATTACAAAAACATTATTTTCATAAACAATGGAATGTACAAAAACAGACAAAAATTGTAGTAACATACAATATGTAAAACTATAGTTTGAGAAAGTTTCTGATTGTTTTTTTGCTAAGTCATTTTGCTCGTAGATACATCCCTCCACTGGAGAAGACGCTTAGAATTGAAAAATATGACAAAGCAATTGTTTATACACTCGACTTACAGATTACGTTTTGTCAATTCTTCAATTAACTAACCGAGAACACACACACACACACACACACACACACTCAAATATTCTAATACAGTATATTAATAATTTTTATAATATTCTAATATGTTATAAGAACACAGTATATCAGTTATGTATCAGTTATCAGTTATGGAGGCCTACATTTTTGAAAAAGTACTTGAGATAGACATAGAAGTTATGTAATACTGAATAATAACTAATAATAAATTTATTTCGTTCAACAACAGTGAGCAAATCCTACAGCTCAAGGAGCTTACTAGTTATAGCTTCTAAAATTAATTTATGACAAATTATTAGTTCGACCAGTGACGATGTATTGATGCATTCTTGAACAGATAACTGATCAATATGGCTGACGAGCATACAGTATAATGCTCGAAACTTGTCTTAAAGGAGATAGTATATCTTGTCGTAATTAAAAAATTGTAAATAATAGTAATCAATTGACATCTCAGCAAAAGAAGCTATACGTATTAATTGTATTTATTTAAAATTATTTACCACACGCGCGCGCGCGCGCGCACACGCACACACACATACAATTTGTTGAGTCGACGTAAAATAATCTATACACACAATGAAATTAATAATATAGTTAATCCAAGGTGCTACGTAAATTTTAGCAAAATTGTGAAACGCAAACGAAGGTAGGCTATATAACGTGAAAATCGGATTAACTAAAAGGACCGTTCAAACAGAATGGGAATAACATTAGTTGTTATCAGTGAGATCAGTTGCGGCATACGGTTACGTTGTCCATGGCTATAACATGTGCTGCAATGAATATAAGATTTTTAATTAACAAGCATCAAAATGCAAACTCGTGCATGGAAGAGTCAACAACAGTACATGCACACGAGTATGCAAATGCACGATACAGTTTAGCTCTGTCCTGTCGTTCCTATTCCTTTTATTCAGACGAACCGCAATTCCTTTTATTACGTTTTTACGTATTAATCGCGTGTATTAATTCTTGCTTTTTATTATGGCCCCTTTACTCCAATACCATCTTTCAGAATCTTGGAACAGTTAATAGGCAGGGCCGCCGCTAGGGTGCTTGCCTTACCTGCAGGTTTACCTACCCATGTGTGTTGAGCAGGAAAGCAAAAAAAAAATTGTTTTTCAAAAAATTTGTTATCTTTGGTTTTGTTACGTCAAAATGTCCTTTTTAAGAAGATATAAGTTTTTTTGTTCAAATATAACAAGAAAGTCACTAAAAAAAATAGTAACCGAACCAATGTACGTGATATTGGGCAGGAGATCGAGCGCGCGATCGGCAAATGTGAACGCCATTTCATATAATGTATTTTTTGCATTTATTGTAGGGATTTTTGGTTGTTGTATGTTGGCCAGCTTGTTATTTGGAGCACAGCTGAGTGTCTTTGTTTATGTTTTACGAATTTACCCTTGTTTGAGGTTGGTTGTTTGTTTTGACATTACGTTATTGTGAGTAGTGTTGTGTGTTGTCAAGTGAGATAGTTTATTTTCTTACTGAATCAAGTATTTGTAATTAGTGATTTTCACGTTGTTATAATGCCTAGGCAACGAGTGAGTTACAGGACCAAAAAATGACATCATAATGGTAATCAGTACACTAAAAGAAAATGTGCTGAATCTGTATCTCAACTCAATCATTCTGCTGATGCAGAAATTCCTGAAAGTAGCATCAATTGAAAGTCTACCTCATCCAATAAACCTAAGAGCTCTTCAGGTAGAAAACTTTCTTTTGATGATTATAATAATTTTGATTGTTCGGGAAAAGGAAATTGCATCTTTGATGTTTCAATGTTGTCATACGCTATCAAACAATTTGCTAGATGTAAATACTGTTTCTGTAAAACTTATTTGTACTGTATGTTCAGAATCAAAACAATTCTATAACTCTGTCTGCTGATGGTAAATTACATGACATAAACTTAAAATTTGGCTATGCCATGCGAACCATTGGGAAAGGATTCACCGCTGGCAATGTGATTTGCGCTCTATTGGATTTGTCTCAGCCCCCCACAAAAATATGCTAAATATCACACTTCTTTAATAACAGTAGTGCAAGCTTGTGCTGAAGGTAGCATGCTGAAGGCAACTCAAGGAGCTATTATATAAAATGGTAATTGTAATGATCTTGCAGTAGCGCTCGATGGGTCCTGGCAAAGAAGATGTCATACTTCCCTAAATGGGTTTGTTAGTGTTACAAGTTTTGACACAGGTAAAGTGCTAGATGTTTCTGTTATGTCTAAATACTGCCAAACTTGTGCTACAATAAAAAACCCTGAAAATCATGACTGCACTAAAAATTATGACGGATCTAGCGGTGGCATGGAGGTTGCTGGAGCCATTACAGTGTTTCAAAATTCGGTCAACCGTGTTGTGCGTTATGTTAAGTACCTTGGGGACGGTGACAGCAAAGGATTCCAAAGTGTCGTTGAAAAAACATTATGGTAATGAGGTAATAATTCAAAAACTAGAGTGTATAGAACAAAAAAGATTGGATACAAGACTAAGGGGGCTGAAAAGAAAGACTAAAGGGCAAAAATTACCGGACGGTAAAGGAATTGGTGGGAAAAATAGGCTTACTGATCTGCAAATTGACAAATTACAAATCTACTATGGGTTAGCTATAAGAAGAGGCGTTTCAAGCATTGAAGAAATGAAAAAAAATGTGTGGGCAATTTATTTTCACAAGTTGTCAACAAATGATAACCCACAACATGGTTTGTACCCAAAAGGGCCTGAGTCCTGGTGCAAATTTAATAAGGCACATGCATTGAAGCAGACATACAACCATGAAAGTAGCCTTCCATCAGATGTGTTGTTATCAATAAAGAAAATATGCCAAGACTTATCTCAACCTGATCTAAAAAAATGCCTACATGGCGTACCCAAAACCCAAACGAGAGTTTTAATAATGCAGTGTGGTCCAAAATCCCAAAACTTGTGTTTGTGAGGCTCCATACTTTAAAGTTAGGTGTTAATGATGCTATTTTAACATTTAATGATGGTCAAAGTAGCAAACTTGCTATATACAAGAAGTTGGGACTAACACTGTGTGAAAGATCCGTGAAAGCGCTGCGGGAAATAGATATTTTAAGGGTTAAAAAAGCTGAAAAAGCACTTAAAACATGTCCAAGGAGGCAAGGCAAGCTAGAAGAAGGCAGAAAACACTGTTAGAGGATGAAAACGAAGCTGGAGATACAGATTATGGTGCAGGGCTCTTCTGAAGGCACAAAATGGTAAGTATAACTACATCTCTTTTTCCGAAAGTTTAACTTTTTTAAGTTTAGGTACACTTTTCTCAGGATCTATCACAGATAGAGACTTCAAATTTTCTGCACAGATTAACAACACAGTTTTGTATACTTGTACCCATTTTTGTCTGTATATGTAAATTTCTCTCTTGGAAAAAGGTACATTACTCTTCCAAAGCAAAGAATTTTTTAATACAGGAAAAAAAATTTTTTTATAACTAAACAATGCGCAATTAACATATAAATTGGTATAAATACAGTCCAGACGCAGAAGATAGTGCTGTAAAAAATTCAAGTCTATAGCTGTTTTGGTTTGTAAGAAAAATGTACCTTAAGTTAGTGAAATTAACATGGGCGGTAGAGGGCTTTCCCGCTCCCCTTTACCTATGCGGCCTTCCTGAATATACTTTTCATATCCCTACTTTGCCACACTATTAGTATTTAATATTATTTTAATTAAAAATTGATACAGATATACTTTCACTTTCAGTAGTATCAGCTAAAAAGTTCACTAGTATCAGCTCAACAACACCACTTAACTTCTGTTGTTGTTCAATTTTCGCCTTTCTTTGTTGTTTATATTGAAAGCCCGACAACCGTTTCGTTTTTCTGTCAGACATTTTGATGATATTACGAATATAAACCGTATACAAATACAATACGTCTCAGAATTACACCACCAAACAAGACCGTACTTGGAAACGCCTTAAGCATAACTAACAAATTTCTGTTACTGGTTACAGCTGTTGTTTTGAATACAAGTTGACAGTCCTAAAGGTGCCCCTTCGTCAAAACAAAACACAAATAATTTCTTATCTTATCGGATAGGTACTCTATAGTTTTCCAGCGCCGACATACACGCGCCTGTCTACAAAACTACAAAGAAACTGCAGCTATAACTCAGATATAAATGTCGCGCAACAATACGTATACGCTTTCTTGGCAGTCAAGACAAAGGCTCATTCCAGTACACTGGGGCAATGCTAACAAAACAGATATCAAAAACAACTCAATAAACGTTGTTATATCACAAAAATATTTTAATGTTACGCCTCACGTTGTAAGCGCCTAATATGTTAGATCAGTTATTATCTCTATTGTTACTTTTGTTTTATAGTATTATAATAAGTCTTATAAGTCTTAAATCTTAATCTTACCCTTCATCAATGTAACTATATCCTGTAGCCTCAGGTTGTTGGTGCCAAATTATGTTAAATTAATTATTTTCTAACTATGTGAATTAAAAAATTTGAACTCTTTTATTCTGTCTTGTCATAATTTCAACAAATTTTATTATTCTTTTCTCTTTAACATATTGAGATTCACTAACATACAATGCCCTTCTCTTCAGTTAGTAGCTCCTTTAGGTCGATAACATGAAAACTCTTTCTCAGGGTTAATAAAAAAATTAATTAAAGTCTATGTACAGTTAAAGTCATACATATGAAATAAAATATAATAATTATAAATCTGAATTATTAGTAAAGTGATGTTGTATATGTGTGTTGAGTTAGGGGTTCTTTGGATCATACAAAAGAAACAACTTAAATAGGAACAACTAATAAAAAAAACGTACATTGAACAAATAAAATTAATAATCATAATGTTTATAGTGTTTTTGTTATTTCATCTCACTGTTCTTGTGCTTTGAATTGAATAATGTTTGATCAAAGGTGTATTTTAACATGATGGAACAATCTCACCAAATTTGTAGTTTAGTCTACAGATTATTTCTTGATATTTATCTTCTGGCCTTCAGTTTTCCGCGTATTATATTAAACCATTATACTTCTTATTATTTTTTAAGTCTTCCTTCATTAATTCATTGTGTAACATTAGTTTTTTTGTAGAAAATGTCCAGCTTCAAATTAATGTGTTCTGACTTATTTTAAATATATTTCAACAATACCCTTTCTTTTAAAAAACTCCCGATTCAATTAGTAATGCTCTTGGCTATGACATGTTTATGGGTCACAGGTTTGTTTTTATATTTTTTAATTAACATGATTCAGTTGAATCTTGTTTTTTATTAGTCACTGATGTATATAATTAGTTTGTAACTTAATATTCCACTATTTTTAATTATTGTACACTTTGTTTGATCTTACTATATTATCTATATAGTTGTTTTATATAAATGATATGTTTTATTCACTGCTCATTTATAACCAGGTCTATTTCCTATTCACTTTCACTATACACTGTTTATTAACGTCATTCACCGTTATTTTCACTTTCTTACGTTATTAAACTACCTAACGTTTGCGAATATTGTTTAATATTATTTTAATTGTAATATTTAAATCACTTTCATTTCGTAGTGCGATTATACAAAATAACTGCTTGAGGTTCGCAGAGCTCCCTATAGTTTAATAGGCTTATGCAATAACAAATGTTGTTTTTACTTACTTCTTAATTTGTTAACATTTATACACTATATTTTTATTTATTACAACTATTTACATATTTATTATCATTCAATCTTCCCTCCTGGGTGTAACAGTCATCATCATGGCATTGTCTTGTCATTGTCATTAAACTATTTAATGAATAAGTTTTCATTTCCAATTACCATTGTAGGGCCTATTTGTTTATTATGATAATTCCTTTTTGTTTTTTATTATCTTTTACTCCTGGACATTATTAATTATCTTTAAATAGTTACATTTTATGTTCATTTCTTTATTTGTTAAATTGATTTTATACTTCTTTGTATTTCATTTATAAGAAAGATTGCGTTTAGGCATAATTCACAACGAATTTTGATGGTTACATTATATTTACTCTAGGGCATAATCTTGTTATGTTGCAACGTTAATGTCATATACCCAGATCTAGTTGCTATTAATTGTTTTAATTTATTTTGCAATACCTGCTGATAAATTTGGCAGTCTACGGCCGCCCGTGTGGGGTACACATTTCGCACATATGGTAGCGGCGGCCCTGGTAACAGAAAAGGTCAATAATGTAGAGTGACTGGTAGGCTCACCGAGCTGCAGAACTCTCTCGCGATTTCAAAAGAAATACGTTTATTATTAGATTAATCTGAATATTAGATAGTGTTTTTAAATTATCAGGCAACCCCGATTACTCTAGTATTTATTTTAGTTAAATAACCATCGAAAAGCAGACTGTCGTACAATAAACGCTAAACATTCCTACCTACTGCTTTGGTTTCTTTGTTAAATGTACACTACAGTGCCTACTGCCGGTGTCTCGAAACATCCTAGAAATGATGATTTACACTATAAGAACGATTACCAACACGAGTACATTATCATTTGGTATACACGATGTCGAAAGCCAATCACAGCCAACTTAGGTCCCTGTGGTTACTCTGAATGAACTATTCATTCCGGAATGTTCAGGAAAAAGCCAATTAAAGCAACGTAATTTGAAAATTGTCAATTCACTGCGGTGAAACAGCTTACAAAATATTTACTAATTATCTTTTTATTAATACTCTTAACATTACTTATATCAACATTTATGTTTTTATATATTATTAGTGTACATAAAGTAACATTAGATTTATAATTATTAATGTATTTATATTTACTCACACTATTCGTGTTCTTTTAACTTATAATAAATAATAATACTTTATATTTTTTGAAACAAAAATATGTTTTATTGTTTTACAATGTTTCAACGGGTTTTTTTATTACTGCCATCATCAGTGTTTGTCAGTACATAAAAAAACTGTTGAAACATTGTGAACAAAAACTAATTTTTGTTTAAAAAAATATATAGTATTATTATTTTGTAAATTATTAATATGGGTGTGGTGTGATGTAAGTCGTACTATGCCTAGAGGGCGAGCAAGGCCATGGGTCTAATGCTTGGAGGAATATGACAAATCTGAACATGACTCCGAAGTATAAGGTACATTAAGTACAACTAAATACTTTGGTATTCTGCCAGAGATTTCTATGCCTTAAATACTACCCTCGTATGAGACATCACAAAAGCAAACTACACATTTCAAAATTCATTAGCGAATTAAATTACTCGTACTAGCGATCTTATTCTTTTCTTTACGTAATTCCAAGAAAAATACATTAACGAACATAATATTTGTAAAGTTTTATTTTGGTCAGTAATATAATAATTATTTATTTAGTTAATTTTAGAGATGGTCTCTCCTTACAGCTATCCCAATCTCCTTGAAGATTTCTATCTAACAGGGAAGGAGAACGACTTTATTCTGATGTGAGGAGAGTACATAGAACAGTATGAACAGTAGGCCTATGTACCTTGGTACATTCTACGTAACTGGGACGTATTTCATGGGGAACGTCGATATTCTGTAGAAAAAATAGAAATATTTACACATATATAAAACAAACAACAAGTAAAATGAAATTTACACAACATACATTTCTAAAATGATTAGATGTCCAAGTCAGAGTCTCACTCCAGTACCTTCATAGCATTCTTCCTAAAGGCGTTAATATTCTGATTAAAACAGTCAATGCCTTTACTGTCACAAACTCTATTTGTCATTTTGATGGGTCTCGCCAATGAAGCCAACACACTTTGCATCTTTGTTGACCCTCAAATCAGAAAGCTGATGAAAGATGAAAAGTTCAAAAATGCACTTAACACCAATAAGAAAGCGGCTTGGGAAACATTTGAAAAAGTAGTTAAAAGGTTTTTAGGCAAGAAAAGAGCTGAAAACCCAATTTAAAATATAAATGAGCTTTTGGAAAAGAACATCATAAGTTAGGATGGACTATGTCTTTAAAAATTCATTTCCTCCACTCGCATTTGGATTTCCTCCCTGACAATTGTGGAGACGTAAGTGACGAACACGATGAAAGATTTCACCACGGGATCGCCGCCATGGAGAAGAGGTATCAGGGCAAATGGGACGTGTCCATTCTTGCAGATTACTGCTGAACATTAGCAAGGGATGTTTCAGACCAAGAGCACAAGTGGTAAGCTAAAAGGAAGCGTTCGGAAACATAAAAACAATCAAGAAAAACAGTAATAATGAACCATTTTAATAACAATATTAACTTTTAAAGAATTAATTTTCTTTTCTTTAGACTATGTAAACATTTTGTATGTAAATTCATTTTTATATATTGTATAAACTAAAATATTTAAATGTTATTTCTTGCTCTGCAGATTTTCGTATATAGGCCACTAAGAACAGTATATCAATAAAACAGAGCTAAAAAAAGTTTTTGTCAGTTATTTTCTTTTTTCTTACCTAATAAACAATCAAAATCAGCTAATTTTAGTCAGGAAACAAAATAATGATTTTTTTTTTTTTTTTGGCTAGTGAATTAATATTTTTATTATGATCCCGTACTGTCTGTGAGAGACTTAAAGCGTTACGTCGATATGTATAATAAAAAGGAAGCTCCCCGAGCTGCAGAACTACTCGCTCACGATTTTAAACGAAATACATGTACTATTAAGTAAACTCCAGTATTAGATAGTGTTTTAAAATTCTTTGGAAAATGATTAAAACTCCGATTACGCTACTATTTTTTTTAATGAAATAACAACTGAAAACAGACAATCATACAAAACATTCCTATTTCTTTGTTTTTTTTTTTAGTTAAAGTTTTACCAAAGGGGAGAGAGAGAGAGAGAGAGAGAGAGAGAACAGACAGACAGACAGAGAAATAGAACGGATACAGAAGACAATGTCTGTACGTGTGTATGATTCGGAAATTGTGTGAATGGGATTGAAGCGTTCCTTGATCTGGTGGTTCTACTGAATACAAATTTATATACTTTTACTTCCATATTCCTTAAGGAAATGGAAGTATGGTGATGGCAAAAAAAATCGTGTTCGAGATTATTGCAGATTCTGATTGTACTACACTCAAAACATGAAAAAAAGTCGTTTTTCGAAAAGTGTGTGTGTGTGTGTGTGTGTGTGTGTGTGTGTGTGTGTGTGTGTGTGTGTGTGTGTGTGTGTGTGTGTGTGTGTGTGTGTGTGTCTGTCTGTCTGGCTGTCTGTAGATTTTTTTCTATGGCAAACGATAACAGCCGCAAATTCAAACAGAATCAAATAATTTTTTGCATACAGCCCTGATTTGTAGAGTACTGTACTCACGACCTACTGTTTTTGGTGAAGATCGGTTGAGGGAAAGGGGTAGTTTACCTGTAACGGTTTTTTTATCAAGGGTAATTTTTTTTTTGGCAAACGATAACAGCCGCAAATTCAAACAGAATCAAATAATGTTTCGCATACAGCCCTGAATTATGGAGTTCTCAAGACTTATTGTTTTTGGTGAAGATCGGTTAAGGGAAAGGGGTAGTTTACCTGCAACGTTTTATGTTTTAACAAGGGTATTTTCTATGGCAAACGATAACAGCCGCAAATTCAAACAGAATCAAATAATTTTTTGCATACAGCCCTGATTTGTAGAGTACACAGGACCTATTGTTTTTGGTGAAGATCGGTTAAGGGGAAGGGGTAGCTTACCTGCAACGTTTTTTATCAAGGGTAATTTTCTATGACAAACGATAACTGCCGCATATTCAAACAGAATCAAATAAATTTTTGCATACGTTACTGAATTGTAGAGGACTCAAGGCCTTTTGATTTTGGTGAAGATCGGTTAAGGCGAAGGGGTAGTTTACCAGCAACCTTTTACGTTTTGACAAGAGTAAAGTACTTGAAAATTCATTTAAACTTTTTCAAACAATGATAATTGTTAAAAATAAAATAATTTTGTTGCCAGGCAATAAAATTATAATTTTTTTTCATTTTAATGTAAATCATGTATAAGAGAAAATATATCGTGCGTGGCAGGCAAGCATATCTGTTATGTACTGTTTACGTTTCCATTTTATTATTATGACTACCGCAATAAAAAGGCAGGGAAGACACACACACACACACAAAATTCGCGTTATTTCTGGCCTCATTCATGTTTATTTTCTTACATTTGCACGCTTTTTAAATGGAAAGTGCCGAAACCCATACCAACATAACGCGTGCAAGCCGCAAAAGTGTCCAGCGTGGATAGCGATTTGCTTCCTGTGGATCGCTGGGCAGTGTAACTGCACGTGTTTACAGAGGAACGATTCATAGACAGACTTTTCGTCTTTAGGGAATGAACCCTCTGCAAGATCCTGAGGGTCCATGAGTGACTTCGGAGCGCTCCTTCTTTTCCACGTGTTTGTTCTGTGAAACGTACACTGTAGATTCGCAGCTTTATTCTAAGCAACGCTCAATAGGAAATGTTGAAAATTTTTGTCCACGGTGTACCCTCATACACACTAAACCTGCTCTGATGTTTTAATTACGGACAACATAATATTAAAACTTTGGAAACTTGAGCACTACTTAATGGAGATCAATCATTAACTTATACAAGCGATTAATTTTATGCATATTTTCTATATATATGTGTACAACGTTATCGGCAACAAAGAAGTAGTTTTTGTTAAAATTCCTTCCCGGGATATTTGGCCGTAATCCAATGTTTTCTACAAAACCAGACGTTTCGGCAATGCCATCGACTTCCATCATCAGTGAAAATCGAGTGCGATAACGTGAGGTGGTATACGCTAGTGACCACAGTACTGTGGTTAAGGCTGAAGCAGGAAGTAGAAAGAAGTAGTTTCTATGGTAATATTTCATTTCGAAAATGATTTTAAATATAAATCTTAGAATATGGAAGTCATGTGTGGTTCTCCATACCGATATTTTATTTCATTTTAAATCTACGTATTAGCTGTAGTTTACTGAAAACAGCTGTATTGTAATATTGTGAAAGAGTTGATATAGAAAACGTATTATTTGACATTCCCACGTTCTTCAGGGCAAATTTGAAATCCCATATCAACTCTTTCAAAGTAGACAACAGTTGAAAGGAAACAGTAACCTACTTTTGTAATTTAATTTAGCAGTATTTTAAATTTTAACTTGACATTTTACATTTCCAATCAAGATTTTCAGAAAGACACTTTTATATTAATGCAGTCGTTTTAATGAAAACTGATTTAATGTTACACATTTAATGTAAATGTGCTTTTCCCTGTAACACCAAAAATAATTTTGAAAGTACTCACTCAATTTGGTACTTTACTTGATTAAATGCAGTCAAAATTTAGATTGTAGGAAAAGTTTTATTACAATTTAGGATTTCACTTAAATTCTACTCTTCATCAAAATCGGACTAGTGGCGTCCAATGACTCTTGGTATTGGCGATTCACTACTAAATTACCGCGTTGGCTGAAAGCCAAACAGTATTTGTTTGCGATTTGTTTCCTAAATGGGTTCCCGTATCTTTTTTTGGATGCTTTTAAAAGAATTAGACTTGTACCGAACTTTTACTGAAATTGAACAATTCAGCTACACTTTGTATAATGCAATTACAAATATGTTGTCAGCTAATCACATTAGTTTTGTGTGCAAACGTATTCTACATGATTTTGCCGTGGATGGTTCTTTAAGAAAAGTGATTTAAAACCATTTTACTTTTAAAATGTTGCATATAATTAATTAATTTTCAAACAAAACATAAAATTTGCACAGTTCAGATCTCTTTCTCTCACATTGACATTACATTATAACTAATTACTGTCTTTTTCAATAAGAATAATCAGATATAATAAATAATAGTATTATATAAGCTATAACTAGCATTAATTTTGTCAAACTTTTTTTGATAAGGAAACCAAATATTTTTTAATTTGGTCAGTCCAAACAATCAAGATAGGGCCTATGTTTTGTCAAAATATCCGTATTGTGTATACTTTCCTTTCTTGGTAAGAGAATGAAAAGAATCTACTACTCGTTCATAAGAGACGTAAAATATTCATGTGAAAGCGGTTTTTGAAGTTCTGATTGTATAATATTAGACATAAAGGTATACATCCGCTTCTCTACTGTTACACACACACACATACGTCATAATATAGTAATAGAAAAGTAATTGTAAAGTAAAATGGATAGGGGAAGGAAATAGTAGGCTTAGCTGCGACTCGCTAAGCCTGAAACAAATTTGTAACGGAAAATTTGACCTAGTTATAATTTTAATAAATAAGCTATGCTGAAAATAGAAATAAGGGTGTGCGTGAGAAAGCAGAGAGGCGCTAGAAAGCGAGGTGGCAATAATGTGAAAACAGAATTACTTGCCAAAAACTCGATAATGCATGTACGGTATGTTGAGGCACGATTTGGGACACTACTGTCATAAACTGTATTATGTTTCAGATAGTAAGGGTGTTTACCAAATGTTGTAAAACCTAAGTGCATATAACAATAGCTGGCGTGGGAAAGCGATCTTGTTGTGCAAGTGAGATAGCGAGAGACGCTACTTTCTGTAAACACGTGTGCGCGGAGAAACGTTGGGCGAATTAGAAAAAGCGTCATACGTTACGCGGAAAGTTGTAGTTAAGCGGATTGGTTGAATTCGTATTTAGCGGTAGTTTGTACCTATCAGAGCATTTTGTTGTAGTTCGTAAGTAAGGGAAACTTGAGGCATGTATATATTAACTTATACATGAACTTAGAGGAAATAAGAGTAGTCTTCTTTATATCGGCAGAATTATACGGAGAGACTCGTGTACGTTGTTTTGCGTCAAATAATATAGATATTTTAACGGAAAGAATCAGTAAACTTCTCAGAAATAACAAAGTACGGGAACACTATAATTATTAATATTGAAGTTATAAAGCAAGTTTCATAAATCATAATAATTCAAAGAGTGTATAATCGAAGTTATAATAAACAATAATAAATAAGAAATACATACGAAGTTCTGTTAATTCTTTACGTGGCGGTAATTCGCGGAAGGAGGCGTTGGAGTTCGAAAGAAAGTTGTGCGGTATAAATTAGTCGGGCCAAACGCGACGTGGAGTGAGTTAAATGCACTTAAGTTAAATTCTGTCATCTTTGTGTCCAGTGTAATTATACAACATAGTTAGAGGTATAATCCATATGTTAGTGTAGTGCACTTGTGATAAAGTGAATTGTGCAAGTTTAACCAGAATCAACACGACGACGGCTGCTGACGAACACCGATCTACGATAGCTTCAGGACCACGCACTTTGGAAGGATTTATGCAAGTAAAGAATAATGAACATTTAAATTCTATGTTTTTGATAAATAAATATATGTTGTATGCAACATAGTGACTCAATCGGTCATAAAGGACTCACTGCTAGTTAATCATATTTAAATTTGTTCAATAAGTAATTCAATTCATATAAGAAGATTTTAATTTTGTAATGTATAAATACAAATTGTCATTAAAGTGATTAACATACTTTAATTTGTGTTTATTATTACTGGCGCCCTGAGGTAAATCAAGAGTCGGTACACTAGAATAAGTACCATAAACTATTATAGAAATTATTATATATCATATTTGATAAAGATAGTTTGTGATCTTATTTTGCACATGCTCATAGGCCAACATTAATTTTCAAATCAATAATTTTAACTCTTTTACAAAGGCCTAGCAAGAAGTGTATTACATTCTGTCGCCCGGAACGTGGGACACGATTGAGTCACTATTAAATAAATTATAAATTAAGAACAAGTAGAAATTAAGAAATAGTATAAAACATAGTTTATGATTTTATGATTACGCGAAGTAGGAGTAGGAGAAACAAGGACATACAAAACAACATTCATAACCTGTACAGCAACATGAGCACAAACACAAGTACCCAAAGCAACGCTATGGAGTTCCATGTAAATAATCAACTAGGCGATCCAGACACACTCGTAAACATTTCAGAGGACGATGAAGCGTCAGGGACGCGGGGACTAAACAGACAGAATTATGTAACCACAGAAACACAACAATTTACACCAACAGTAGTAACAGAAGTCCAAGAACGACCGGTAAGTCAGACACCACCAGAGACAGACAAAAACACTGATATATATACAATGCTACAACAATTACTAAAACAATCACAACAAATACAAGAAGAATCGAGAAGTACAAAAGAACAGCTCTCACAACAGATACAAAAACAATCAGAAAAAACAGAACAAACAGAAAAACGACTGGCACTTCAAGTAGAACAAATAACAAAACAGCTCTCACAACAGATACAAAAACAAGCAGAAAAAACAGAACAACGGTTAGAACAACATGAGGTGAGATTAGAACAAGCACTACAACAAATGAACGAACGAATCCAGAAACAACACATGGAAATAAGAAACCAAATCCAAGACAATACCAATAAGATTACTGAGATTAGTATGAACACTAAACAGCAATTCGTAGGGTTGGAAGAACGGCATAGCAACAATATGCAAGTCGTAAGTGAAAACATCGAAATAAATAACAAAAGATATGAAGACGATACGGTGAGCGAAAATATCGACCGTGAGTCGGAAGAAACAGAAATAGTAGTTATGTCAGATGAATCAGAATCACCTGTAATGATGGATGTTGATGAAGGGAGGAATTCAAATATGGATAGAAGAGGTGAAGATGGAACGTCACCTTTACATGTTACTAATCATGATGTTGACGAAGCAATAGAACTCAAAAAAGATCCATTAACCCCTTACTGGACAGCTATTCATGGTTGCCGGAGTGCCGAACACTTCCAGTGTCTTAACAGTATGTCAGAAGAAGATACAGCAAATCCGTGGGAGATTAAACCATCCCAAACACATGTACGTAAATCCAGACCTCACAGCCGCAGAGAAAAACATTCATCAAGAAGTCGTCATGCATCATCCAGTCACAGAAAAAGACATCATCATTCACGGTCTCACAGAGATGAACATCGAAGACACAATCGGGATAAAGTAACTATGAAAGAAGAAAATTCTTTATTAAGCCGCTTAGAGTTTCGAAGTCATCGAAACAAAGAAGCACACAAGTCTCGTAAAGAAGAGAAACAGAAAGAGAAAGAAAGACAAGAAAGAGAGTTACGCAGAGAAGGACTTCTAGAAGTAGAACGAATAATAGAAATATATAGAAAGGAGATAGAGGTAAGGAGGCAAGGACGACAAGATAAAGAGCGTAGCAGCAGTAGAGAGAAAAAACGAGAAGATTTTGAAGCAATGGAGAAAGAATCCCAAAACTTACACACACACACACACACACAGAAACACCACACAAAAAATTGAAAACATAATGTAACAGCACACATCCGTATATTAATGTAGTAGTAATAAGTAACAAATATAAATGTAAGGAAAGTCAATGTAATAACGTATAAGGAAAGTTAGTTATATAAGAAATTACGAATGTTTAGAAAATAAGTAAATAAGAATGGTCACCAGATGTTTAAAAAGGGAAATTGTTGTGTGTAACAGATGTTATTGAAAGAGAAAGTAGACCACCCACATTTTAAAGAGTTGTTGACAAGTCAGGTAGAGAGAGGGACGGATAATTTGTTTGTAAACAAGTCATAAAAGCAGACCAACCCTTAAGGTCTAGTATGCAATAATGAATGTATTAGGAGTAGTGTTGTAATAAAATACTCACCTAAGTATACTAAGAAATTTAAGGCAATTACGTAAATTGAATATGTTGTTAATTTTAATTATAATGAATGTATTAATTATGCCAAGTTAATAGAATATCGAACAAAGTACTTATGATTATAATAATTTTAGGGACGCATCAATTAAACTAGTTTACAATTTTGAAAAAATTGAACGTTAGTTTAATGGGGGGACTTATGTAACGGAAAATTTGACCTAGTTATAATTTCAATAAATAAGCTATGCTGAAAATAGAAATAAGGGTATGCGTGAGAAAGCAGAGAGGCGCTAGAAAGCGAGGTGGCAATAATGTGAAAACAGAATTACTTGCCAAAAACTCGATAATGCATGTACGGTATGTTGAGGCACGATTTGGGACACTACTGTCATAAACTGTATTATGTTTCAGATAGTAAGGGTGTTTACCAAATGTTGTAAAACCTAAGTGCATATAACAATAGCTGGCGTGGGAAAGCGATCTTGTTGTGCAAGTGAGATAGCGAGAGACGCTACTTTCTGTAAACACGTGTGCGCGGAGAAACGTTGGGCGAATTAGAAAAAGCGTCATACGTTACGCGGGAAGTTGTAGTTAAGCGGATTGGTTGAATTCGTATTTAGAGGTAGTTTGTACCTATCAGAGCATTTTGTTGTAGTTCGTAAGTAAGGGAAACTTGAGGCATGTATATATTGTGAACGTAGAGGAAATAAGAGTAGTCTTCTTTATATCGGCAGAATTATACGGAGAGACTCGTGTACGTTGTTTTGCGTCAAATAATATAGATATTTTAACGGAAAGAATCAGTAAACTTCTCAGAAATAACAAAGTACGGGAACACTATAATTATTAATATTGAAGTTATAAAGCAAGTTTCATAAATCATAATAATTCAAAGAGTGTATAATCGAAGTTATAATAAACAATAATAAATAAGAAATACATACGAAGTTCTGTTAATTCTTTACGTGGCGGTAATTCGCGGAAGGAGGCGTTGGAGTTCGAAAGAAAGTTGTGCGGTATAAATTAGTCGGGCCAAACGCGACGTGGAGTGAGTTAAATGCACTTAAGTTAAATTCTGTCATCTTTGTGTCCAGTGTAATTATACAACATAGTTAGAGGTATAATCCATATGTTAGTGTAGTGCACTTGTGATAAAGTGAATTGTGCAAGTTTAACCAGAATCAACACGACGACGGCTGCTGACGAACACCGATCTACGATAGCTTCAGGACCACGCACTTTGGAAGGATTTATGCAAGTAAAGAATAATGAACATTTAAATTCTATGTTTTTGATAAATAAATATATGTTGTATGCAACATAGTGACTCAATCGGTCATAAAGGACTCACTGCTAGTTAATCATATTTAAATTTGTTCAATAAGTAATTCAATTCATATAAGAAGATTTTAATTTTGTAATGTATAAATACAAATTGTCATTAAAGTGATTAACATACTTTAATTTGTGTTTATTATTACTGGCGCCCTGAGGTAAATCAAGAGTCGGTACACTAGAATAAGTACCATAAACTATTATAGAAATTATTATATATCATATTTGATAAAGATAGTTTGTGATCTTATTTTGCACATGCTCATAGGCCAACATTAATTTTTAAATCAATAATTTTAACTCTTTTACAAAGGCCTAGCAAGAAGTGTATTACAAATTCATTCCGGGTACAACAGATCATAAAGATCTCCGGTACTTATTACAGCAGATAATATCTAGATGGTGTTGGGGGAAAAATCAAAAGCAGCGTTCTTTGAAGACAAGGGAAAGGAGATGAACTTCCTACCGTACTGCGATTTAAAGAGGACAATAATGGAGATAGAAACGTGGCTAACTCGACAAGGCATGGCCTTAAGATGATACAACGTATAGACATCTATAAATTAGGTATTTCTACTCAACCTACAGCACGAAGGTGTACATAATTGAAGCATTTGTCGAAACTAACCTTCCTGAAACTTATTAAGTTAACAGATTAACACTAAAGCAAATTGTTTCTCTATTTTAATGTAAGGTCTAACATACGGACACGGTAGATTCTCGGATGAAGAATAGGCCTATATGTAATAGACTACTCGCAAACAAAACAAAAAGTTAGGAAAAAGACTACTTTTTTCGTTCTACAATCCTGCAACTGTAACGCTTAATATAAAACACGTTAAAACCGAAACTTGTACGCTAACAAACTTTAAAGTTTCTTTTTTCGTCACCTATATATAAATCCAGGTGCCATGTCTGAATGCAGTGTGTTGGCATTTAAAGAATAAAAGCAAATAAAATTATCTGGAATAGTAGGAACAGAATACGTTTAGTGAATTCTAATGTCTCTGGATAGGATTCGAAGAGACAGTCCACAGTGTTGCAGTAAGTACTAATGGTTTCGTTGCAGTGTGCTCCCAGCTAATTGCAGCCAGCTACAGTTAACATTGTTCACATAATACAAACCGTTGAAAGTATTTAACAAAAGGCCTGTTTACACTTAACAATAGAATATTTTTGCAACTAAAAATAATGATTCGCCAACGTACAGAAAATAGTTTGTGTTTGTAGGCTACTTGTACTGTAGTGTAATATTAATCCGTCACAATATAAAGTTACTGTTCTGTGTTTCGTCGCAGTACCATCTTATAATATAAGTTACAAAATATGTAGTATCTGTCGGGCATAAGACAAAATATGTGAATAACGCGTGATCATTAGTCAGCGACAAAAACTTATGACTTACAAATAATGTTGTTACTTATTCAACAGAGACCAACACCGTTATAGTTCAGGGTGCATTCATGATGCATTTCGGAAACAGCTATACACATTAATTGTTTAGCTTCAGTGTATGTTTCCAAGCTGTAAATGTGGCATTAATGACATTACTTTGTTCGAAATCGTTTGTAATTGAATTAAATTTGCGTGCTATGGGACTGATGTGCTGTATCGCTTGTTTCAGACGCCACTTTGTATGCCCACTATGTGTTCAAAGCGTTCGACGTCAATTGTAACGGAGCCATTAGTTTCAGAGTAAGTAATAATTGATTTGTAATTTATTAGCTGCTACTATTAATTAATTTGTTAGAATTTTAGTGTTTAATTGTAGAAAAACGTTTTGGAGTTGTAAATACAAATGTAATAAATCTTTATGAATCTGTGTGTGTGAGCGCGCGCCCGATCACAGTTTGCTGCTCACTTACGATACGTCATTATATAACAAAACATATAACATACAGATTTACAATGCACAGTTAAAGGCCATACAGTCGAAGTACGAGACCCAAGCGAGAGCCAGTAACATAAACATACGACATTACTATGTTAATCTTAAATTTCACACAAACTGTTATACGCCGCGTGTATGTTATGCATATTAATTCTGTATGGCTGCACAACATTCATGACGAAGTCAATTGCATGAGCAAAGCAGTTTAGCTTGTACTTGACTTGAATTTAAACCGTTGTTTAAACAACAATCAGTGAACGATACTTTGCATGTCAATTCCAAGCTAAAACAGTTTTTTAACTCATAATCCGTGTAACGTTTTTGGAAACAAATACGCTTTGTCTACAAAAGAAAGTCTACAAAAGAAAATTCAGCTAAAATCACAAGCGTTGTCGATTCAAACAAATAATATTTATAATATTTTATAATGTGAATATTTATAACAATCTTGTTTGTGTGCGTGTGTGTGTCTGAGTTTGTGTCTGTCTGTATGTCTGTGGGTGCGCGCGCTCTTACTACTATGTACCATCAATACATACCTACTATTCTTCTATAAACCATAAGAGATTTGTTTCGGAAGAATGGCTATAGTCTTGACCGCTTCCAGCAAGCAAGCATGCATGTTTCCATAATCACTTAACCCAAAACATTGTTTCTTGTCACTATAAGCAAAGCGACCTAGTTCTATGACATCAGTGGACTCCAAACATCGCTGCAACGAGGAAACCAGCCGCAATGTTCCGTTATAGAGTCTAGAACATCGGCTGCAGGGTTGAAGATAATAAGTATCCTATAACACGACTATTTGAAGTTCGGAGAAAAGATGAGAAGCATTTAAAAATAAGGTGTGGAAACATACTATACTACAAAGATAAACGGACTGGAGAAAAGGAAAGTATGGAATTTGTTATTTAGAAGAATACAAAAACGACACGGAATTTAAGTACAAAGAATTATTACACAAAAGGCTTAAAGAAAGTAGGAAAATGAAAATTAGGTAATCCAAGTTTATTCCTCAGATCGTGAAGACTATAAATCAGGCCCCCCACATCAATCTGTGGGCCCCTTTGCCAGCTGTTATGACGGGCCCCTCCCCCACCTCACATAATAAAAAATAATCTTTGCGGGAATCCTTGTCCCTTTTCCACTGTTTATGTTTGAACAGAGACATTTTGCATTTTGAAGCATTTTCCACAATTTAATCCTAAAACATACTCCATATACTTCTCCGTGATTAAATACGAAGCAATTTTAAAAGTTATATCGGTGATTTATCAAAGGTTTTTATCATAGACTTCTAAAAGCAAATATAAAAATAAATCTAAAAAATGAGACGGATAATGTGATTAAGTAACATGATGAAAACCAACAGTATGTTAAATAGGTGACGTCACATTTAACTCAGAAAATTACACAAAATGGTTTCCCAAAATACAAAATACAAAATAAAAGCCGAAATATAGTCTACAGAATGACATAGAGATAACAAAATAATATATGCTTTAATAACAAAATTACATCGCAGGAATGGCGATAACGAATGTTATAGCCAAAGATGAAACAAAACGTATTCAATAATATTTTCATATACAAAAAGGTATTAAAACGAATGTAGGAATGAAAAGAGTATGGTGCAAGTCGCAGACATAATACTCAGAAAATAATCTGCATTGCGATAAAATTAAAACTGTAAAGAAAGGTAAAAGAATTGAAAATTTTACATGAAAATGAGACACAGTCGTAAATAATTCAGACAAGTAAATGTAATGTAATAATAAGAAATTATGATATTTTATGTTTTGCAAGAAGTCGCTGTGGAACCATAAAAGAAAATGAAAAATTAATATACTTACATAATGATAGTATTATCAACAGAAATGACAGTACATAAAGAAATTATAAACACAGAAATTCTAAAGAATCTGTTTTAATGACGCTAGAATGAAAAAGATACTAGTGGTAAAACTATTGGCTATAGTAATAGTACATATCAAAATGTATGTTGTATATGTTGAATACAACTTCAAAGACTACAGACAAATTTCATTTCAGTTCTTACAGAAGTAAGGCTTTTTTTTCAAGAGTCTCACTAAAAAAAATTTGTGAAGAGAACTTGACAGTCAGCAGTCACCTGATAAATCAGGATTTAAAAACACTACAACCAATATAGACACCTATAAGCAATAAACGACGTCAAGAATGCCGTGGCCATTACAGAAATCTATTTTGTGCCGTGGCGATTTCGATTGTACTAAACAGAGAAGATTTTAGGAACACATGAAGTAGCCAAAATATAGTTCCAGATTTTGTCTGAAATACGTAAAAACTGACCAACTCAAATAAAATAAACGTATTGTCAAATGCCAATAGGAAAGTGTACGGCAAGTAGGAAACTCAGTAATGCAGGCATGATGGAGATGCAAAATGTAACGTCTGGCTTGAGAATAATTAAGGGAAGTCAAAAGTGTCAATAAAACTGCACCAACTCAGAAAGTGACGTCAGATATACGTGAGTGGAGTGAAATAATTGGGCTAAATAATGACAAACAGTGGAGATGCAATGCCATCAAATAAGGTCATGGTAAATCAACATTAAATGACAATGAATATTGTGAAGATTCATAAACTGTCATTATATTTAAAATGTTAGTTTTAATCACTTTGTACTTACTCCAAGTGACTTATGGTTATAAAGATAGATATCATAGAGAAGCATGGAATGGACTACGGATTAGAAACTGCAACAAATTTTATGTAGATCAGGGAAAACAAATTAGTCATCACTTTTTTAAATATCAAAATGAACTTAAGAAACCGGATAACTACAAATACAATTTATAAAAGCAACACTAAAGATTCAGGACATTAATATCATGATGCTAATAAAAAGTATATGGGCCTACCACACAAAGCCACTATTATGAACTTTTGGGAAAATATGTATATTTATAAATGTGTGTGTGTGTGGGGGGGGGGCATATTCAAATCAATACATATCACGACATAATAATACATTTTTACAACTTACAAATGGGGGACACTCAGAAAACGAAAATATCATCGAAACCAGTTTAATTCAACATACAGTATTATTACAAGTAGTTGAAAATTCCAACGCACAAACAGTTACTTCAGCAGAAGAAAAGTGAACATGACCGACGCGATGATGGAGCACAAAGTGACAAACGTATCTTTGATTTTATTATTATTAATAAGATGGTTAATTAGATATGTTAAGGAATAAAAATAATGAGTGAAAATATTTTTATTTACACACAATATGTATATACGTCACGTGTACGTATGTAAGTATAATGTACAGATATATCATATTGTATAACGCTGTTATTTCAAACAGGTAAACACAAGCTGGCGCAAGCTAACACACACAAAGTACGACATCGACATCATACAGTTTAAAAGGGTTTTAATATTGTCGTGAATGTTGTAGGATTTGTTGGTGACACTGTCAACGCTGTTAAGGGGTTCTATCTACGAAAAACTGAGATGGACGTTTAAATTATATGACATTAATGGAGATGGATGCATTACAAGGTCTGAGCTGGGAGAGATTGTGGTCGCTATACACGAACTCATGGGGCGACGAGCTCATCAGGTAACGCACGTTCACTTTACTGTACTTGACAAATAAGTTAAAATTAAAGAAGATATAAATGTTAACTTATGATTATGTGATTGTTTCACTGTTTCTTATTACACCACTAAGTCTATGTAATTATTGTACTTAATACTTTTCCGTAAGTATACGGATGTATTTATTTGTGTTAGGGTGTCTTTAACAGAAGTACTACTGCTGCTGCTGCTACTACTACTACCGTACCTCATTACTACACGTTACACAAAGAATTAGGCACACTAACTGCCTGATACAACATACAACACTTTGTATTTATGTGTCAACCTCATTACGTGAAACTGATGACTAATTTATTCATTGCGCTGCTTTCTCTTCTCATAATTCAGTTGATATTGAATGACTTAATACTATTGATTGAAATGCAGTCATTATTAGTATAATATTTCGTAATCTGCTATTACAACAAATTGCTAGCGACAGATGCGTGTTATAAGTACTAAATAGTCGTCTTCATTAGGTCTGCCACAAGTCTACCTAACTACTAAATGATCGTATCATTATCAAACTATTTTTCTTCTCAGAAAATCTTGTTACTTCGCTATACCATTGTTCTGACAAAGGGAACCTTTTATAACAAGGTTTTATGCCTATACCTACAAGTTTATTGATATAATTTTAACTAAAATTAAATTTAATTAATAATGTTGTGTTATTGGTTATAAAATTAAATTTGTTGTTGGTTAAGTATATTAAAAGTATTGTAATAAACAAAAAATGTGCCGTTTTCATTATTTAATTTGTTTTAATTTTGTTAATTGGACGTAGTTATGCAAAAAGGAACCAACCCACATGTCATCAAAACTGAAATATTGAGCTTTAAAGTTTAAGCTAAATTCTAATTTTTTTGTTGGTATATATTTTATTGATTTTTTATATTAATAAGTAAGGTATACCTTTATTTATTAATAACAAAGTAACTCCAGAACAATACATAATTTCTTAAAAATATGATAATTCGTGGGATGGTTCCTTTTTGCAATAAACAATTTTTTCTATAAACTAGTACATATTGTTAGTTGGTTCACTGGTAAAATGAAAAAACATTAAAGGCAATAATTTTTATTATTATTATTACATAACAGTGTTATTATTATTACCTTTTCATTACAAATACAAAATTTTAACATCAACATTAATTTTCTTCAACTTCAAAATCTGGAGGTCCTCCAAAACCATCTAAATCGCCTTCTGCATTCTTATAAGGAAATAGAGTATTATAAAAATAATGAGCTGACTGAGGCATCGATATCTTTTAATTTTTCTATAGAGATACCTTTACCATTAGGCCACAATTGTGTGAGACTGTCTTTACTGATGACACACGACACAGGATATCGCCCTTGCTGTCTCTTTGAAATATCAACTTCACTTAGAGAGCTACCAAAATTTTGTCTCATAAAAATGGACATTGGTTGACTTTTTTTCATAATTTCCCTAGTATTAAGTCAGTTTATGAATTATTTAGCTTTCTTTTTTTACGGTATGATATGAGGCTTTCAATCTTATTTGCTGAAACAAAATCTGCCTGCTTCATTTTATAAACAATAAGTGGTTTTTGTTTGCGACACTCTTTCATTACTTTCAAATAATCCTGTGGCAAATAAGCCTACTGTTGCTTCAGTAAAGTGCTCTCTATTTTACCAAAATCGTCATCACTAGGAAGATAGCTATGTTCTGGAATAAGGAACTTTTGAGTTATTTTCTTAAGTGTAGGATATAATATTTATAGAACCATTAATAGGAATGCTGGTCTACACGTTTGAATCTCAAAAGAGATTAATTTTGTATTTTCGTTTACATGTGGATTTTAAATTATTCCGTGAGCTCGATACTGTTTTTTGCATTCTGTTGCCTCATAGTTCAATTTTATGTTTTCAGATTCGCATTATTAATTTAACAATTTTATAATTTAGTGTTATTTTTCATTTATTAAAACTCTAATTGAATCTCTAATTTTTTATTTGACATAAACTACTGTAGCATTATTTTTATCAGTTTTTGTTACATTTGGATAACTCATTTTTAGCTTATGTTTATGCTACTAATGTTTTCATTTTTATAATTTTTAATATGAATATTCATTTTATTATATCTCTGACAAATTGTATTAATAAAATTCACGTGTTTGTTCTTAATTTATTTCGTTAATTTTAGATAACATTGTTAATTGTATTTTTATTTTACAATTACATTTATTTACATTACGTATTTTTTTAAATTTGTATGATTAGTTCACATTTTTTATAGTAAGGATTACTAAATCTTTGGGAAAGTCTTAGTTTATATGGATATAATAATAATAACATACTAAGACAAACGGCATACACTGAGGTAAACATGTGTAAGCCTGAAAACAAGTATGAAAGGGGTTAGGACTATCAATAAATATGAATACGAATAAAACCAAAATGATAAGTCAAACAAACTTATCTATCCGACTCAGGTAAACTTGATTACAGAAGAATGCCAATGACAAGCAATGTTACGGTCTCCAATGATACTTTGGAGAACACTATCAAAAGATTGAGAATTGGGGAATAGGATATTGAGACAAGGATAAACCCTGGCCATATTCTGCGCTTATCACCACCAATCATACGCGAAAAAAATTTCTTATAAAAGACTGTCATATTAAACTATGTGAAACCTATGTATTAACTCAAAGATTGCTGGAACACTTGAGAACATTTAAAAGTAAGCTCCTGAGGCCCCATAAATAGAAATTCAAGCGACGCGAGGATGCAAGTCCTTCGCTACTGGTAGAACGAGTTGGACATCAAGACAGAGAAGTCCAAGGTCTTATTTACAGATGTAGCGCCACTTAAGGACGAGAATTAACAACAAAAAAGATGATTTATTTAGAATTTTTAATTGTATTAATAATAATTCTAATAACTAAAAACGAACAACTTAATTTTTTTTAGTTATCACCACCAAGAGACAATTATAGGCAAAAAAATCTCTTATAAAAACTGTCATATTAAACTATGCGAAACCTAGATATTAACTCAAAGATTGCTGGAACTACGGAACTGGAATTACTGGAACAACGCAACCATCAAAAGAATTGATAACGTAAACAAGCATTACAAGATTATTGTATGAAAACTGAACTAATTCAAATCTAAATACAATTATATATAGCCTACTACAAGTAGGAATCAATTATTCGTTGATACATTCTGTTTCTGCAGATGTAGATGCGTGTTATTGTACTTAAGTGATATAATTATATACGTGCTAAAGGAACTAATTACATTTATGATAGGCTTAATTGTGGTTTTGAGAGCAACAAAATCTGGAATTTATGTTACAATTTAATATTGATTACAAATTAAATTAATGTGTGTGTACACCACGTATATACATAGTGTCGTAGTAAGTCTCACATGAATGTTCGCATAATTAACGTACAAAATGACTTCGATCTATTTACTCGAGTGACAATACATTTTACTCGACGTACAGTCGTGAAGAATTAACTATATCATTCTAGTTACAGCGTTACGGTTCCACGCGTCATGTGCATGAATGTATGACCACTTGGAAGCTCGGTGACTCGTAAAAATAGCCAGATGGTGATGATTCGATAAAAGAAAAAAAAAATTATTTCCGTTTTACCTGTATTATGACGTATTTCATTAAAATAATGTTTGATCAATAACCCAATGACTGCCTGAGTCTTACATCGAGTAATTGCGACTAACATCATGTGGCTCGTAAGAAATAGCAATAGTAACCAACAAAACTTAACTATCGTAATATTTAAATTATTAATCTTATTATGAAAATATCTTCCTTTGTCACTGGCCCATAAAAATAACTGTCTTGGAATGGCGTATGCCGTAGTAACTAAGTGCAGTCGTCACACGTAATAGGTATTATCATAACGGAAACATACAAGGTGTACAACGTTCAACGTATCATTATCAATGTAAACAAAGGTATTTAATCATTAATGTATGATTCATTGATCCAGGCAGAGCTGAGACAGCGTACCGACACAAAAGAAGTGCAGAGTCAGCTTGGGGGAGGGGGTTCACGCTCGCTCTCCTCTCCGTTTTGAAACGTTCTCCTTATTTTATTCGCTCTCATTTACTGTGTCGTTCGTTCACAAAGGAATTGCTTCTTCTTTACCGTTCACGTGTTAAACAAAAATAACTTATTCAAAAGTAGCTGTTTTTTCGTACAATTTTATGTATCATTAGAATATTTAATTTTTTACATGCTGGTGTTAAAGTAAGTAAGTAAAATGGCTTACAGAATGTTAACCTCTACTTCTCTACCTTTAATTCGAGTTACTTTTGTTTATAAAATTACTGGTCATAGTGACAAACAAAAAATCTTCTTCTCAAAACAATTGCAAACATATGCTTGGGGGAACTTCTTAGACAGTCGTTATTTAATGAAAAGTAATTACAATCGTCTATAATCGTAGACGATGTATTTCAACTACAGTGTAAATTATGCGGACAAGAACCTGTATGAGTTTTCATTTAAGAGGTTACTTTTAAACACTTCATCTGCGAGGCATTTTTGTGCATTTTGAATGGCTAATCTCGCTGTGTAAGTTTGGTTTTTCAGTTAGAGAACACATTTTGTAGGATTACATCAATTAAGAATTCACAAGAGCCTTACCTCAGAGTGTATATCGCTAGACCACCATGTAACATGTCATTTAAGTCAGGTCCTGTCATCTGATGCTTTTCTGTTAGGTAATATACTACTTTCTGGCGACTATGTACCATAGAAAACCGACCAATTCAGATTAAAAAAGGATCTGGCAACTACTTTTCTTCTTCTCTAAAGCAAGAAATTCACAGCAAACGTAGTCTTTCCCTCATTGAAATAGCACGTTGTAGTACTATTCGTGCTGAATGCTTTTAGTTTTATCTGGTGTCAGTTTTTTCTCCAGAAGTTTGGTTGCAAACGGCACTTGTTTCCTTCGAACGCCAACGTCAATAAACAACTTTCTAGACTCTTGATTAACTGCGTAAAACTATTTGCACTATGGAGGCAGTGTCCTAATGTCCTTTAAGGTACTGATGCAGGTACCGAGTCATTGAGACCTCAGCACAGAAACAGATTATACCTGCATGCAGAGTTAAGTGAAGCGGAATCAAAAAAAAAGAAAAAGTAAACGTGGACGTATTTCAGGTCCTACAAAGGATCCCCATTTCCTTCATTTGCCCAAGGCCAGACAGAGACAGCCTAGACGGAGAATCCGTGTATGATTCTCCGTTTTTCACACATGGAATGATATGCTTTTATATGATATTAAAAAAAAGGAATTTTTTGTGAGAAACGTTAATATTAAAAATTATTGCGTGTAAATTTTATAATATAAAACAAATTGTTAGAATTTTTAGAAAATTGCGAAAAACACAAGAAAAGTCGTACTTAATTTATGTACCTATTCAAAAACTTTTTAATACTCTTTACAAAAACGACTTATAAGAAATGTGGTTGTTCAGATATTTTAGTTTTCCGAATATTCTATCAGAGATGTTTCTGGACGCGCCTTTTGCTTACGGAAAGTATTCTCAGAATCATGAGTGCCCTATATTTAAGAAAATTTTGATTTACAGTACAGGATATTTTTGATACAGTACTGCTATGCTAAACGCCATGAATATACCGTACACATTATTTGAAATTAATATGTTATTTTCATGAGATCATACGTATACGTTTTACTTTTATCAGTAACGTTAACCTGAAACCTGGAAAATATCACTTCAACCATTATAAAATGATTACAGGAGAGTACGTGATCGTAAAAGTGAAGAGCACAGCGTGATGAATGAAATAACCGAGGTGCAGCAATAAATAGGCCTATCCTTCTCAGTTAAATCATATGGCTGATTTAGGAAATATATTAAGTGGTAGAATGATAAAAATTTCTTTTCCAAGTTAAACTTGGAACTGTTACTGATAAACAGAATTTATTATTATCATTAAAATGATAATCAAATTAGAAAAAGAATACTTTTGAGTGCCGCTTTCTGTGGAAGCAAGGACTATGTTTAAGAACAGATGATAAAAAATGATATATATTGCGGTAGAGCATTATAAAAGGGAATTAACTCTAAGTTATAGAGACATATTTGTAATGATAATGAACAAAGACATAAGAATAACAGGATGCGGTACTCGTTGGTTAATGGTTGAATTCACTTTTTCGGTTCTCAGGAAAAGCTTTCCGCTAAAAATAGAGGTATAGAAGCTTCTTTATACGAATTATATAAGATAGGGGAAAACGAGAAATATTATGTTTAGTTTCGTATATACTAACCGGCTAAACACACGCACTTTCTACCTTTATGGCAATTTCAATACATTTTATTTTTTTGTATTTCAACTATATGATTATCAGTGAGCAGAATATCTAAGGATATGAAATTTAGAAATATGATCTATGTTAATTTAGTGGCGCAACTAGGAGATTGTAACTTAGGTACGGTTGTCTTCCTACTTCTAGAATCTACTTGGTTACCTGGTAAGTAGAGACGGGCTTACTGTATAACAGATCCACTGTCCAGCTTTTACTGACTTATCTGCACTCTACACCTGCAGTAAATTGCTGATTTTACCTGTTATTGCGTTGACATCAATGAAAGTATGACTGTCATATATCACTTAGGATACTCAGTGAATATTCTTATTCACTGATATAAATTTTTCAATAGTTTTTCAGTATATGTAATACAGCAGTACTATGCCTAATTAATACGGTGAAAGTGCAGTAGGCCTAAAATAACTTTTTACAATTTACCAATTTAATACTACATGTCTTACAAATCAAGTCATTTTAAAGTAGGCCTACTTCATATTTATAAAGTATTTATAAACTACTTACAAAAAAAAACTGATTTTCAGGTTGTCTAGGAAAGATGATAAAATAATGGTTACTAGGTACTGTTAATTTCTGCATTGAGAATTTAGTGAAGTCTAATGATTAAGAATGACGGATTCAACAAACACGTGTTAAAAAGAGTATCTAAGGGAACTGAAACGCTAAAAAAAGATACTTGTAATTTCTATCTTTTACTGATCCAATGTAGTATATTATGATAAAAAATATTTAGCTGGCATAAGTAACTAACATTTGCATAAATTCTACAATAATAGTTTTGTATGCATTTTGTTTCAATTGTACTGATATTTTTACTTACAAGAAAAACACGTGTTTTACGTTTGTAAGAAAAACGTTAATGTTATGAACCCATTACAGCTTCTTGTACAAAAAATAAAAGTTGTAAAGCTAATTCTTCAGACTTTCAAAATGCAAATAACAGTTGTTTTTCAAACAACAGTAGGTAGTAAATTGTATTTATTTACGTCAAACCTTTACAATGCTTCGATCCAAAACCCAGAAAATAGTTACGGTGTGAACACGGTAACGATACCGTAGTAATGTCCGGAAAAGAATGCCGATCCTCGAGCCAGATAGATTATCATACAGGCCTACATATTGACCATTATGTATTGTACAGCGTTTTGGGGACGAGATTGTCCGGACTTGGAGAAAGTGGAGTCTCATTAGTTATTACTCATTCCTAACAGTTAACTCTAAAAAAACTTAAAAATTTCAGTTTAAAAAATGTAAAAATTTAAACATTTTGCATAATAGGTTATTGTATTAGTAAACAATAAACTGCTGATAACCAAGAGACTGTGGAATGGTCAGTGCAGGAATTAAGTTACCGTGGTCTAGCCTGGGTTTGGTGCGGCAGGGGACGGTCCGTTGGCGCACGCCATGAGTCTCTCCATTCATCCGTGTGTTTGTGTGTGTGCATGTTTATAGGAATTTTCTTCACAGTAGCACTCTATTATATACCTAGGTCAGGTGCAAACAGTTCAAAAATTAACTAATTTTGAAAGCCATGTTAACGCTTTGTTAAAAAATGTTCGTCCTTGGAATGCAAATTAAACCAACTCCTCATCCCCCACGAACATACACAAAAATGGTTTTATCAAAATTCTTAATCGAATAACATAAGAAGAATCGTGGCAGGGTGGTGAGAGAGGGGATGAGGAGAGGGAAAGTCGGTGATATCTCCAACCAACACGCAACTTTTAATGACTTACCACGGTATCAAGTAGTACACATTAAGGTCACGGCAGACATTCTACCAGCATGCAACCTAACTGTAGAGTATTTGCATTTACGGTCACGTATCTCAGCGCCTTATCCGCAGCGTCAGCGATTAACGTAAATAATTGGTAATAACAAACAAGACTTAAGAAAGTAGTTTAACAAAACTGCCAAACAAAAACCTTCGACGATTAAAAAAGTAATTTATTACTGCGGACCTGTGATACATTTGCATATAGGCAGGTAAAAAATAAAAAATCTTATAAGTGAATAAAACTGTTCGTACTCTTTAGAGCACTGTTAGTATTGCGACAGAAATATTATCGCACGCTTTTATTTCATCTGTTTTAATTAAATACGTAGTTTATCCACTCATTTATTTATTTCGCTTATTACTAATAATTTATACACCTTTGTCAATAGTTAAAAAAATACAAATAATTGTTACGCCATAATTTATATAGTAAGCCTACCATCTTTTATTAACTGTATCACAATCAGTCAGTACATAGGCCTACTGAAACGCGAAGGGCATCTACAACTTACTACGTCTGTGGTAACACGAACACGACGGAACTGTATCGCTATAAACTGGAAGTGTATAATACGCCCATTGTGACGCTACAGCTTAGGGTTGAATCTCTGTCTATCCTCGGTATACGCGAAAATGACATTATTGAGAAGGAACGTGTACGTAAAGAAATATGGCTTCTTAAGTCGCAGTAGCCAGTTAGCTACTTAGGGTATAACAATAACCTTTTGTATTTTACTGTTATTACTGGCTTTTCTTGGCAATGCGTGCTAGTCACATTACAAACGAATATCATTAGGACAGTGCTGTTAAGAGGCTTCTTAGTGGCGGAGAAACATTCGTATTTTTGAAAAATTTAATTTTTGTGTGCTTCGAATTGACAATGTTTGTATAAACTAGATTTTTTAAATTAGATATCCTAATATCGTTAATTTTTCTTTCATTACAATAGTTCATGACTATGGATCGTTTGGTTGTATTTCGAAATATGTTGCTACTTTGTAGGCCTATTGTACTTCACAGAATGAATACCGTCCGTCAACATTGACGTAATATAAAAACAGACTACTCTGCAAGATTACCGGTTTGAATCCGTAAATCGTAAATAGTTTCAATATTTTTTTGGACATGTTCGTAGAATGATATTGTTCCACTATTGTCTTATATAACTATCCTGTGATAATTACTATTATTAGTTACTGCTATTTTTCGGTGAATAATATTAATATTAATAATGATAGTAATAATAATAACAATAATAGATACGAATTTCATTTGTGTTCCGGCTACTACAAGAACAACTACTACTACTGCTGTTGCTGCTCCTACTACTACTACTACTACTACTACTAGTACTAGTACTCTCCTGCTTCTGCTGCTATAGTAAGCGTAGGCGAGTCTATTGTTACCAGTTCTCATCTTGAATGATGACTGTACGTTACCAATCCTGCTTTCACTTTTTGGTGTTCTTCATTAACTTCATACTTCTAAATGTATAAGGCACCTCATGAAGTGTTCCTCTAGTTTCTCGTAAAATTTTAATTGTATGGTTTCCTCTTCAACTTTTGTCTTTATTAGTAATATTCATAGTATGTTTTCACAAATTTAATTGATTCAACAAAATATACTATCAATGTTCATTTTCTAGTTTTCCCATCATTCTAATTTTTTACCAGATTCAGACTATTCTGCATAACAGAGTTATAGCCTAAAACTTGACAACTTCTATTATTAACATTAAAATATTTATGATAAAAATAAAATTGATTTTAATATGAATTATAGAATTATTATTATTATCATATCATCAGCATCATCGTCGTTATTGTCTTTTTCATCATCATCATTATATTTTTATATATACCTACATCTGGAGTTACTCAAAGTTTCAATTTAGGAACTTTCTTTTTTTGGTTTTATGAAATCCATAACGTATGTTCTTAATTATTATACTCAAACGTTTGCAGATGACGTTACGATCTTCCTTCTCATTAATGGGAAGAAGGATCGTCTTGTTTTTCAAAAGTGCACGGACGAGGCTGTAGACTGGTGACAGAGGAATTGTGTGACCCTTAATTAAAATAAAACTATTGTTGCTGTGTCATCCTAAGACGAGTCAACCGTATTTTTCCAAAACGATCAACGGCTTGACTTTGTGACAGATCCTGGGATTCTCTTCCCTTAGTACATCAAAAGTCTTGTTCCAAAGCTAGAAGGAATTTGGGACTTATTATTTGACTGGAAGGCATTTCAAGAATATGCACGCTGAGTGACTATAAGTTATTTGTTTGAAACTATCTAAAAGGACAGTTCTGTTGCTTAAAACAGGAATTGTAGATGCTCATTAGTTCAATTTAAGGAGTTCAGAGGATCTTTCCCTTCCAGATAATCAACAAATTTCTTTTGTCGCGTGAAGAAGTGGAAATCATGAATGCTTTTCGTCTTATTCACTTCAACTAGAATCCTGCTCTTTTTTAATGAAGACCTTCATAGACCTATTGACTATGCCTTTGACTAGACCTATAGGCGGATTGCCTTTGACTATTGATTTAAGTGTTTCGAATTACACAATTCGTGTAACGCCTAAATGGTTGGCTGTCATGTATTCCAGTTAACTTATGTGTTGAAGTCAAGATTACAGATGTGCTATACTAAGGATTCCAAATCGTTTTATCACACTTGGCCCCCTTTTCCTCTGTCGAATCCATCTACCAACCCAGTGGATGGATCGGCAAGGCCTAGGGGTGTGTGATATTGTTGCAAAAAAATTGTATTATAACTCCAATCATTTTATTACTGTAATAAAAAATCTGTATGGAGAACCATACATGACTTCCACGTCCTAAAATTATATTTAAAATAATTTAAATATTAATTAATTAAGTGGATGCTTGAGTTCTGAAGAAATTACGTATCAGCTAAAATGGTACCACCATGTTAGGTGGATTAAAACTATCCTCAACCTTCGTGAGGAAGGACTGTACTTTTGGATAAAATGTCTGTAGGTCGAACGAAGAGCTAGCTAAATGTAGCTGTGATCTGATTCCTGTAATGAAATTGGACTCTCGCTGCGAGGGGCCGAGGGATGTCTATAGTATTATCAAAGTCTTTCCTGTCAATACTATACTAGTCATTTTTCTTTTTTAAAATCGAGTCTTGATTTCTTTCTTTCCATTTGTCTTCTGATTTCCTGAACGACTATTCTGTTCACCCGTATAATTATAAATTTCTCAGCAAAACATTTCTTCCTTAATACGTTTGTGTCTCCTGTTTAACACCCACCATTCTGATCCATGTCATAACGCTATATTCCACACAGGCTAGTATATAACTAGCCATCAGGGAGGTCAAAATATTTTCAAGTGGATTATTATGACCTTCTTTTCAGGGTACTTTATTTATCAAAATTAAGCACTTTACTCTTGTTAAAACGTAAAACGTTGCTGGTAAACTACCCCTTTCTCTTAACCGATCTTCACCAAAAACAGTAGGCCTTGAGTCCTCTACAATTCATGACTGTATGCAAAATATTATTTTTGATTCTGTTTGAATTTGCGGCTGTTATCGTTTGCCATAGAAATAATTCTACACACAGACACTTTTCGAAAAATGACTTTTTTTCATGTTTTGATGGTAGTACAATCAGAATCTGCCGTTATCTCGAATACGATTTTTTCGCCATGACCATACTTCCTTTTCCTTATGGAACATGGAAGTAAAATTATTCTAATGATAGAGTAGGTTTTTAATTACACTTATATTGATTACAATTTTTACAATTTTATTGTTACTTATGTAAAGTTTTAAACATATTGATAGGTTTTAAAATTAAAACTTGGTTAAAGAAATATTATGTTATAAATATAGTTTTTTATTGTGCGCAGGTGGAGGAAGACAGAAAAGCCAGGGAGCAGGTGGACTTTGTTTTCAGAAAGTTGGACATTAACCAGGACGGAGTTATAACGTTAGAAGAATTTATTGAATCTTGTCTTAAGGTAAGTACATCTAACGTTAAATGAACATATTCGATCACTAATAAACACTTGTAGGTATGTGCTCCCACGAGTTCATTCACCAGAATGACTAATATTTACGTACGCCTACTGTAGACTTTTCTTCAATAATGTATCCGTATAAAAAATAAGCAGTTTTACTGGATATTTCAACATTGTAGGCGCACTCAGATAAATATACATATTTCACGGACTATAAATTGTAATATCTTTATAAACTGTATCGCTGTGTTACACAGTGCGATAGGACCACTGCGGTTCACGATGTGTTCAAGTAAACGTCACACTAAACATTATTCAGACTTTGCTGTTGTTACAAAAATTGGACTGATCTGAATATTCACTTGGATACATGTGGCCACTGAATTCTTTTGTGGTGCACAAAAAAAATCTGTATTTAACCCCAAATGTATATCATTTAGAAAACATCGGTTCCAATAATTTACGAAGCTACAAATAAAACGTGGCAACACATTTGTAAAAGAACGAATTAAATAGCCTTAATAAAACTCGTGAGACGCAAAGGGAGACGGTAAAAACAAAAATCGGTATGGAGAACCATACATGACTTCCATGTTCTCAGATTATATATAAAATAATTTGGTACTGCCTTTATGCGTACCCGCAGTTATTTCGATAATGCGATTTTTGGGCTTATATATGTAGTGAATATCGCACATAATTTTATCTAGTGAAAAAATTATACAAATTTTAATTTTTTATGTTGCAAAATAGTTAGCTGGTGATTGCAATTGATCCCGTTTGTCATTTTTTAATGGTAAATGACTGTAGTAGTAATTTATCACCGGGTCGTGGCTGTGACACCAAAAATTGATTATGTTAGGTTAACATGAAAACTGAAATTATACATGGAAACCAATACGTGTGTAATGTAAAACTATTTTTTTTTCTAAAACCACGAAAAACCCAACTCGAAATAAGGCGGGAGTGGTCCAAGGGTCAACCCCTTGCCTATTATTATAGGCCTACATGTCACTTATTTGTGGCAGAACTCGTTTTTTTGGTAAAATTCGTTTTCCGACAAGTACTCGTTTTGTGACTAACAAAATCAAACATCCGTTATATACAATTTGTAGAGCATATGTTGTCATTCCTTAATACAGTGTTTTTTGTTTTTTCATTAACCATAAATATTTGTATTTTTCATTTTGTATTTGCTGTTGTTTTTTCCAATTTGTAAACTTAAAAAAGTTAGGTTCTTTATTTTAAGTGTTACTCTGTTATACGCATTGTATTACACGTTTAATGTTATGTGTGAACCACTGCTTTTATTTATTTTAGCAGTAAACTAAAATCCCAAAACCATTATTACCTAACTACCAAATGAAAACAACACGTATTTTGCATTACATTAAGAAATAGGGCAATTTACAATTAGTACACTTCTTCTTTTCCACACCGTAATATATCGATACAATCGCATATTAAAAATATCGAAATGTATTGCGGGTACTCATACAGTTCCAATCATTTAATTGAATTCGGTTCGATAATTCCTAAAAAAATATATAATTTTTTCAAAGTGAAATAAAATGTTTCCATAGAAACTACTTCTTTGTTGTCGATAACGTAGTACATGACTTCCATGTTCTAAGATTTATATTTAAAATCATTTTCGAAATGAAATATTTACATAGAAACTACTTCTTTCTACTTACTGCTTCAGCCTTAACCACAGTACTGCGGTCACTAACGTATACCACCTCACGTTATCGCACTCAATTTTCACTGATGATGGAAGTCGATGGCACTGCCGAAACGTCTGGTTTTGCAGAAAACATTGGTCTACGGCCAAATAGGACAGGGAGGAATTTTAACAACAAACTACTTCTTTGTTGCCGATAACGTAGTACATATATAAAAAATTATCCCCTCCCCCTTCAACTATAATTTTCATTTATAGAAAATTACCCCCACCCCGTTCAACTAGCCTCTTCATTTATAGATATTTCATCTACGTTTCTATAGTGGATTATTAAGATCTTCTTATCAGCATACTTGATTTATCAAAATTAAGTACTTTACTCTTGTTACAACAAAAAATGTTTCCGGTAAACTACCCTTTCCCCGTAACCGATCTTCACCAAAATCAGCAGGCCTTGAGTACTCTACAATTCAGGCACATATGTAAAAAATTATTTGATTCTGTTTGAATTTACGGCAGTTATCGTTCGTCATGAAAAAATGTCTCTTGTTATCACATAAAACGTTGCAGGTAAACTACCCCTTTCTCTTAACTGATATTCACTAAAATCAATAAGCCTTCAGTCCTTTACAATTTAGGAACGTATACAAAACATTATTTGATTATGTTTGAATTTACGGCAGTTAACGTTCGTCATAGAAAAAATTACCCTTGTTATCACATAAAATGTTGCCGGTAAACTACCCCTTTCCCTTAACCGATCTTCACCAAAATCAACAGACCTTGCATACTTAAAAAGTTATGAATGTATGCAAAACATTATTTGATTCTCTTAGAATATGCGGAATTTATCATTCTTCATAAAAAAATTACCCTTTTAAAACATAGAATGTTGCAGGTAAACTATCCTTTTCTCTTAACCGATCTTCACCAAAATCAACAGACCTTAATTTCTGTATAATTCAGGAAGGTATGCAAAAACGTATTTGATTCTGTTTGCATTTACGGCTGTTATCGTTCGTCATAGAAAAAATTACCCTAGTTAAAACATAAAACGTTGCAGGTAAACTAACCCTTTCCCTTAACCGATCTTCACCAAAAACAATAGTTCTTGAGTACTCTATAATTCAGGACTGTATGCAAAACACTATTTGATTCTGCTTGAATTTGCGGCTCTTATCGTTTGCCATAGAAAACAAATCTACACACAGACACTTTTCGAAAATGACTTTTTTTCGTGTTTTGAGGGTAGTACAATCAGAATCTGCAATTATCTCGAACACGATTTTTTTTGCCATCACCATACTTCCATTTCCTTATTGAACATGGAAGTAAACTATCTTTTCCCTCATCAATTACCATTTTAATTTATAGAAAATTACCCCCTTCCCCTTCAACTACCCTTTTCATTTATAGATATTTCATCTACCATTTTACAGTTGATTATTATGACCTTCTTTTAAGGATATTTTATTTATCAAAATTAAGCACTTTACTCTTGTTAAAACGTAAAAGGTTGCTGGTAAACTACCCTTTCCCCTTAACCGATCTCCACCAAAATCAATAGGCCTCGAGTCCTCTACAATTCAGAACTGTGTGCAAAAAATTATTTGATTCTGTTTGAATTTGCGGCAGTTATCGTTTGCCATAGAAAAAATTCTATATTCGAAAAATTACTTTTTTTCATGGTTTGAGGGTAGTACAATCAGAATCTGCCATTATCTCGAACACGATTTTTTTCGCCATGTCCATACTTCCATTTCCTTATGGAACATGGAAGTAAAAAGTACACCAATCAAGATTCCGCATTGTTCCGACATAACACAGAAGTAACTCAATAAAAACCGTTTTTGTGTCTGAAATAATTAGACATACGTAATTCAACTGCGAATGAAATTCTGATTAATACTTTGCTTACTCTTTACGCACAACATTACGAGTATTACCAAAATTAACGAGGTAAAAATGTAGAATTCAATAGAACCTTCATGTACAAAATTTTCCACGAGACGTATTATTTTATTTAAGTATAATTTTGTTTACATAAATTACAAAAGTAATGGTGCTTTCCGATGACACTCCCTCCAACATTTCTGGTCAGTTATTAGTTGTACACCCCTTTTTTCTAAACAGCCCACTCAGCCTGCTTCAAGTAACGTGATGTTGATACAACTCAGTAATGCAAGTTATCTACCACAGTGTACGCAGGCATTTACCTTACACTGCCATATACTGTAACTTTACATTAAGCACGTTTAGTTCTAACGTACAAATTAGTGGAATTTAATTATTATTGTATACAGTAATCTCCCTTAATTATATATAAATAAACTGAGTATTCTTATTTATAATGAAAACGGTTTTAATAAACTTACACATTTTGCAAATTACGCTTATTTCCTTGCATGTACGTTCTAAGACAGTTCTGATCCGACAGGAAACATTCATGTTTTAGACTAAATTTTTAAATTCTTGCCTTTGCCCTAGCTTTCTGGCTAAGCGAAGTAAATCTTCAACAAATTTTTATCTAAAACTTTAGTGCTCCTTGTCTGTCTGTGACCGGGCACGTTTGGACAACAAAATCCACGAAACTCTGATCCATTATACTACTCGGTTAGTCACTTGTTAATAATATTACAGACGAATTTTTTGTCTGCGATTAGTAAACTAGTAATATAATTTAGACAATTTCATTCTCTCTTGAGGCTGCTCATATACAACTAAACTCATTCTCTTTTCGTGCGCGCGTGAGCGTGTGTGTGTGTGTGTGTGCGCACGTGTTAGAACAAGTTCACGCAAAAAGAAACTTATTCTCTTCTCTAGGAGCTAGTTTTCCTACAAAATATTTTTTACTAAAGGTTTATTGATGGGGTTAAGTAGGTAAAAGGGTTATTTATAAACACGTTATCACTAGGACGACGCAATTGATAAACTGTATCACACAACACAAGTCAAACACCGGGGTTTTAAAAGACGAATGGGAAGTAATTGTTTTATATACAATTACAGTGGCTGTAACAAAGGAATATTTTTAACGTGAATAAGTCAATTCATCAGAAATGAGAAGATAATACAATGAGATTAGTTTTTTCTGAAAGAAATATAGAATACATAGTGTCAGTAAAACCAAGATATTATGTACTTTAATTCTATGCAGAAGAATGGGTTTTTTAACATTTTATTTTCCAGTAGATAAAATATTCTGTCTCTGATTTTTCCCAGAAGGTTAACATCTTGGATAGAAAGGACGCTTAGCTCACACTGAGTGTTGAAAATATAAGGCCACAGATCACACTCAGAAATGTAGTAACTTTAATTTAGAAGTAGGAGAAAACTCTCTATGACGCAGATGAAACATCGTTGAGTGCAGAATGACATGGGTGAAGTTAGCTAGAAGCATTCACCCATGATTTTAGGAAGAGAAGGAGTGTATGGACCCACTTCAAACCGAGAGCTGCAGCTAGTGTAGTTTGTTCTTCTAGAAGAACTGTAGTTTGTTCTACAGTAGAACACTTCTTCTCGCAGGCCTAACCTTTAGCAACTTTCTCTGGATTTTTAAGTAATGCATGTAAATGTTTAAAATCCATGTAGATGTTTTAAATCGTCTCAAAAATTGTCATGCCTTGCTGACAAGTCATGACTTAGTACTCTATGCATTTGAATAAAATTATCGACCTCAATCCATCCAGTTACTCAGCGCTGCGCTATAAGTGTAAGTGTAAACGAATATTACTAATGTGTACACGTTCAACCTAAATATTTCAGGTTTTTAAGGCACCGCACTTTTAGTTTGACCTGCGAAGTATTTACATAAGAACACATATACGAACTTGTAAAAAGCATTTTGTATAAATACTGGCCTTCTTTGGCTTTCTTTTTTTCTACATTTCTGGTGTCTTCCCGTACGATTTAAAACAGAGAATTCGTTCCAGGTACCCCAGACAACACCAGCTTTAAGTATGTCTTTTCCAAAAAACCATCTGGTATGGAACAACTTCCAGCGATTCTCAGGAACACTACTATGTTCTAGCAAGAGGAACACTTCTTTTCCTCTCTGAAGTTTCTCTGCTAAGTGAAAGCTTTCTATAAGGAAAACTCTTCGGGCTGAAAATGCCCAACGATTGTTCTTTTCTGAACCTTACTTGAAAATAATACTCAACTTATCCTCTAGAATCCTTCTTTCCAGAATCAGCACTTCTTTTCATAGACTTCCTTTACGAAGTTCGTTAAAAGGGTCCCTCCGAAAAACGTTCCCTCTTCCTAGTAACCAGTGACCGCTGATAAACCTGTTGTACTATAAATATATGTTCATTTACAAAACTTATGTTTTAGAAAGTTTAAATATTTTTAATAAGAGCAAATACGATTCTTTAATCATAAAAACTACCGATCTTTCGCAGACCTAACCTAACCTAGTCCTGTTAGCAACTTTCTCTGGATTTTTAAGTAATGCATGTAAATGTTTAAAATCCATGTAGATGTTTTAAATCGTCTCAAAAATTGTCATGCCTTGCTGACAAGTCATGACTTAGTACTCTATACATTTGAATAAAATTATCGGCCTCAATCCATCCAGTTACTCAGCGCTGCGCTATAAGTGTAAGTGTAAACGAATATTATTTGCTTAAAGTTGTAAAGTGCGCTATAATCAATATTTTTGTAAATTTATAATGTAACGTAATCAACATACCTGTACTGACAACGGTCGAGAGAACTTTATATCTTTTTTCCGTAAGTCATTATTATGTTTACTTATAAATAAAAAATTGAATTTATTGACTTCTAGAATAACATCACCAAAACCCTGTCTATCTTAGTCAACGTGTCAGTCGCTAGTTATTACCTTCATATTCGCAAACATAACCGTCTACTTCTCGACGTCTTTATTTCGCTTGGCACAGTACTATCCTGTCACTGGCGTACCTGCTGTTCCCTTCACTTCAAACTACAGTTTGTAAAGTAGCAGTTAATTAGTACTTCACTATATTTAAAATTAATTTTTGATTCCACGCAGGGCTTTCTAGATGTCACATAACGCATGTTTTAACTTTGCCACAGGACGACGTGATCACAAGATCGCTGCGAGTGTTCGATTCTGGTCTATGATCGTCGCGGGGGCAGGACGTACAGCAGCAGCGGAGAGCGTCCTCAGCTCAGCCAGCACCGCGGCGACGTATGTCCACTGCCCAAGCTACGCCAAGGCGCCGGTCCTCCGTCAGAGTGCGCTGGGATCACTGACCGCTTCCGCTGCCTGCCGCCAGAACCACGTTGTGCTTCCTCCTTTCCTCAAACGATAGATTTATTTTATTTTATATATAATCAGTTATTTCATTGTTACATACGATCATTTAAATTTTTCAATGATGATTTACAATTGACTGAACTTCCAAGTGTTTGAGAGTGTGAATCGGTATGGTGAAAATTTTAATGGAAACTGACGTGTGATTTGTTTTTATTGATGTTTTATATTTACTGTGTAACTTATTTTTAAGAAAGTTGAAATATTTTTAATAAGAGCAAATACGATTTTTTAATCATAAAAACTAAACCGATCTTTTGCAGGCCGTTAAGTGGTAAATCTGAAAATATATGTCAGCAACTTTCTCTGGGTTTTAAGTGATCCATGTAACAAACCATGCTGTTACAAAAAATTATACAGTACGTGTTTCTGAAGATGCACGAGATTATTTGCATGAATTCTTCACTTATTTTCAGATTTACCCAGCGTAATAATGTATATGCTGTTTAACTTATATAAATTGTTTTGTGACAAGTAATGAAACCAAGTATGTCTTTCCTTGAGATTTTTCATGGAAAATAAACACAAAAATAGTTGTATATGTAAATTGTTGAATATAAGGATTTGTAAGATGCTTAAACTAACCTGACTGACGAACGCTGACAAACAGCGGTAATGTATAATTTGTTTGGCAAACGTTTTACGAATTATAATCGTGTTAAGGAAGGCCTAATACTGCTGGACAATATCGTTAGAGCCGCCACCAGACACCAGACAGCAATAACGCAACATTGACTCGTACATATCTCATCCTGTGTACAACTTTGGCAATAACACGTATACTCAGCTACCGCGATTGTAATTGGTAAATGCTAACATCAAACACGCTAAATACACTGTATTTTAGTTTCAACAGCAGTAAACAATACAATAATAAAAATGCCTGTCTGACGTTCAAAAAACTTTCTTTTACATTTTTCATTATTGCTTTTACTAATAATACTGGCCTGTGTTCATATTTATGTGGTAACTGTGCTCATAACTAACTTTTCAACAGGCTATACCGGTATTTTGTTTATAATTAATTCACAAAATAACATTAAATCACACACACACACACACACACACACACACACACACACACACACACACACACACACGCTCACTCAAAGGCAATCCAGAAGGATGGCTGAGGGGATTGCTAAAGATTTCGAACTAGGCTTAACAATTAAATATATGTTATATGTTAAATGAGTACTTTCCTAATTACCGTACCTCCACTAACTCTAGTTATTTCGATTATGCGATACTCGGTATCGATATGTAGCTTATAATTTTAGTAAAATTATAAAAAGTGTGTTAATTTATTGTTTTATGCTGTTAAATTGTTTGTTTCGGTCGTAATCGCTTTCCAATGGGCCATGTAATTTTTATGCGACACGTTTCAGCTAAAATTATAGGTAAAACCTGCGCTGCAACGGTAAAACATGTTTTGTTAGATTAACTAAAACTGAAAGAGTACAGAAAAACCAATACTCCTTTAAAATAATAATCGCTTTTTGGTGCGAATCACAAAAATTTCTACTAGTAATTTTATACAAACCACTATGTTGTCTTTGGTACTGACGAGCGCTTTCGGCAGCCAAGCCATCTTAAGGTCATTTACCAACAGAGAAATATGACACCGTTCACTTCTTATATACCGTTTTACCAGACCTATCTAGCCCCGCCCCCTGACCGAGTAACGTCTTACTTAGCTCCACCCATAGTGGGTTGTCTTACATTACCAATTTTGTAGCCGTACAATTTACGTTAATTTACTCTTTTTTGTTGTCTAATAAGCTGCTAAATATTTCTTCATTTTCAAATGTGGTTTTTATATTCATTAGTCGTTTTTCATCTTTATTTCTTATTTTTAATATTTCCACTTCTTTCTTTAATTTCCTTTTTCTTTCTTTACTCATCACTTTTATTATCTTATAATTTACGACTGGATCTATGAATTTATGTCCTTCTTCTATAAAATGCCTAGCGTATAATGAATTCGTCGTTAACTCTCCTTCACCCCTCCTATGTTCTTTAAATCTCTGGCAAAATTGACGTCCCGTTTCGCCCAGATACACTTTTTCACATTCCCCACAACTGAGCATATATACTCCACTTTTCTTCAATATGTCTTCTTCTTCAAAATTTGTAGTTTTTATTATATCAAACACGGTTTTAGATTTTTTAACCGCTACCTCTATATTATATTTTCTAAAATATTTTTGTATCTTTCTTGTGTTATAACCTATATAAGATAGGCCTACCCTTATACTCCTTCTTTTCTTTACTATTCTCATTTTTTGTTTCTTCTCTTCGTTTTATATTATTAAATATTTTATCTACTACATTCGTATATTACTTGTTGTTTTTTACAATTATTTTTATTCTTTCTATTTCTTTCTTTCTGTCTCCCTCATCTTCTATACAACTGTTTATTCTATGACAGAAATTATTTATCGCTGCCATTGTATACTGTATTGGATGGTATGAATCATTTGGTATTATAACATCCGTATATGTGCTTTCCTATAAATGTAAAATTTTATTTTATTTTCTTTTTTTATTCTTATCTTTAAATCTAGGAAATTTATTTCCTTGTTTCCTACTTCCATTTTAAATTTTATGCTCTCTTCTAATTTGTTAACCTCTTCAAAAAATACCTTTAATTCTTCATCATCGCCCTCCCATATTAACAAGATATCGTCTACATACCTCATCCATTTCTTAATTTTGTCTTTATTTTTCACTGTTGACATTATTTTATTTTCAAAGTAATTCATGTAAATTTCTGCCATTATCGGTGACATTGATAAACCCATTGGAAGTCCCTTCTTCTGAATATAAAACTTATTATTAAACCTAAAGTAATTTTGCTTCAAACATTCTTGTATTACTTTTATTAATTCTTCTTTCTTTTCGTATCCTTTCAATGTATTCTTTTCAATTAGTTTTAACGTTTTTTCAACCGGGATGTTTGTAAACATATCTAATACATCAAGCGATATTAACCTTGAACTTTCTTTTACTTGTACTTCTTCTTTCAGTGTTTCTATCAACTTTTTGTTATTTTCTATACTATGTTTTTTCTCGAAGTCATAATATACTTTTAGTATCTTACTACATTCTTTTGATAACTTATATGCTGGTGCTCCAATAAACGATATTATTGGCCTAACTGGGTGGTTTTCTTTGTGCAATTTTATCTGACATTTAAATTTAGGCGCTTCCATATTTGATTCTGTTAGTTTTATTTTATTCTTAAACATAGTGGAATTTTTTTTATTAATTTCTTCACCCTACTTTGAAATTTATTAGTATAATCATATTTAATCTCTTCATAATTATTACTTTTTATAAATTCATTCCCTTTCTTTATATACTCTCCTTTTTTACTTTTTAACTGTTTTATGTTTCTCTTAACAGCCATACTATTTCCTCTTTGTTTTCTGTTCTTTTCTTCTAATGTTCCCACAATGTTACTAATTTCAAATCTCAATTGTTTTTTTATTTTCTACTCTTTTTCTTTGCTTATTATACTTTCACATTCTATTAATAAACCTTCTTTATTCAAATTCTTTATTCACATTCTTTGAATCACAAAAAGCAAACTTGAAGTAAGGCTTCAAGTTGGCTTCCTAGGGTAAGACTGCCTAAGAGTACGTACTTTTTATTTGTAATAACATTTCTTTAACTTTAGTCCAAATCAGAGTTCCGGAAATTAGCTTAATCTCTTCCTTGTTAAGTTAGTGAAACAATATTAAGGTGTTAACTCAATGAAAAGACCTATTTAAATACTAGGCTGCCTTTAGTTAAAATATGCAAATGCGTACTCTTAGGCATACAGCGTCCCAAGAGTACGCATTTAGTGAGCACAAGAGTACGCACTAAATAAAAACAATAAAAACGAAGTTCTATAAGGAAGAAAATTATTTATTATTGAAACCAAAACTTTTACATACACAGTTTACATTTATACATTTTTGTTCGACGTTCAACGCCGGCACATTCAGTATGGGCCCACAATTGGCAGCTCTGGCACTGGATCCAACCTTCGCGAAACTTGGATTTAGAATACAGACTGTTACAATAAATGCAGGCTGGATCATCATGTTGTTCGTCGTCGAAACATTCCCCATCATCATCGTCGTCACCTTCTTCCAATGTGAAAGTTAGTTTTTTCGCCGCATTTCTCTTGGGTTTCTTTTTGCAATAGTTTCTTCCTCAAGAGTCTTCTTGAAAGGGGTGGAAGTCATTATTGTGGATGATTTTGATCTTCCCCCTCTTTTATTTCCTCTACATCCTTTGGGGCTAGGAAGAAGGTCTTTAGCTAACGTACTACTTGTAGGACTTTGAATTTCTGTGGCTGCAGACTTGCTTTGATCTTGAAATCCATTCTGGTTTCTTGGTGGGATATTGGCTTCCTGATTTTGGCTATTTGTTACATTATTCTCCCTCTCATACGATGGCCCAGCCTCGTTTCCCAAATCAGATTATTGAGAGGGCATTGGACCTTCTAACTCCCTCTCAGTCACTGATGCAGTCATGAAGTCTTCATCCCTAAAATCTGAGGGATTTTGTGGGAAAACTCCAGTGCATTGGAATGATTTTACAGCTCTTTCAACAGAAGCAGTCTTGGAGTAGGCCGAGCAAAAAATCTCACCCACTTGATAAATTGTTATAGGTCGACCTGGATGTTCCGTGACCCACCGATCACATTCTTCTGACAGGAACTTCTTCAAGGGTCCGAAAAATGCCACATCAAGGGGCTGTAGTTTGTAGCTGGCATGGGGTGGCAAAGACAACAACATGATGCCTTTTCCTCGGCAATATTCAATTGCTGACAAAGTACAATGTGATATATGGTTGTCAAGTAGTAACAATTTCTTTTTTTCGAGAGATGGATTCACATATTTTGTGAAGTGTTGTAACCAGGTCATAAACAACTCTGAATTTATGAAACCTGAATCAGATACCATTCCCAAAGTGTCTGGTGGTGTTCTATCACAAAATTCTGGTTTGAATCCCTTTCGTGGAAAGATGAGAGCAGGTGGAACATAGTAACCCGCAGCGCTGACACAGCAAACTGCAGTCACCGACTCTCCTCGTTCTTGGGAGACAACCTTTGACACGAGCCGTTTCCCTTTTGGAGAAATTACTTTCGGAAGCTTGTTGGGAACAGTTGACACATTTGTTTCGTCCATATTAAAGATGTCGCTTGCGGAAAGTGCAGGGTTCTCATCTAAGATTATTTTAAGGTTTTTATGGAACTTGTCAAATTGTACTCTATTAAACCCAATGGCTCTTCCTAGAGAACATTTCTCCGGCTGCCGTAATGTTAAGGAGTGCCTTTCGCAGAAATTTCTCACCCATTTATCACCTGCCATCTTCTTATTCTTGTTGAATGGATGAGCAATATTATTTTGTGTAGCATATTGGAACACTACAGCCATTAATTGTTTCCTTGTTATGCCAAAAAATTTGCTGTCTAAAATCTTAATACGAGCCACCAAGGATTCCTCTTCCTGCTTCAAAAATATTTGTTTAAATCTGCCCAAGGAAGTTGGTATTGTTCCCTGAAAATAACATTTAAAAATTAATATTCATTCCTAAAGGATACATTTGTTATTATTATTATTATTATTATTATTATTATTATTATTATTAAAAATCTGTGGCTCAACAGCTTCGAGGAGTCTAGGCCGGTCGGCCAGGTTGCCACCACTGTCTAGCAGCTGGTGGATAGAGGGGTGATGTGGTTAGCACCACGCACCTCTCAACCTGTTAAGATGCCAACCTTCTTAACCAGATCCGCTACCAATCGGTCAAGTAGCTACCCATTTGTCCTCACTAGGCTGGGTGGACCCCGTTCCAGATCCATTTCCCTCGGAAAAATTTCCGGGGGTGCCAGGGATCGAACGCGGAACCTCCGGATTAGTAGTCAGACGTGCTGACCACTACATCACGGAGGCGGTCATTATTATTATTATTATTATTATTATTATATTATAAAAAAAAATTAATAGGCTATCACCATAATTATTATTAGGCCTTTTTATTATTTTAGGGATAGTAGGCCTAGGCCTACTATTGTTAGTATGCCATAAGACGACCAAATGAATAAATATATTGAACTTACTGATTTCAATCTCTTTCGCAGCGCTGCCTCATGTACTCCCACAAAATTCGCTGCAGCTCTCACACTACTGCCTGCTGCAATTTTATCTTGAGCTGTGGTCAATTGCGCTTGAGTGAACAACTGCCTATCACTTTACGTTTATATTTTGATGACATGGTACCTGGAATGAAGAAAACTCATTGAAGGCACAATCTCATATGAAGTGTCCCAAGAGTACGCATTAAAGAAGCCAGTGCGTACTCTTACGACATCGCGCCATTTTGATTTTTGGACATCTTAATATTGCAACTACTTCATGTATTAAATAAATTTGCCAATAAATATGAACCAGGAACATGTAATAATAAAATATAAAAAATACAATTTAAAATATTAACATTTACATGTAAAAACAATATACTACTTTGCGACAAATATAAGAACAAAATAGTAGTAACGCAACAAATTCAACATACCTCCTCTCTTGGTGAAAGAATCTCGACTGCCGCGTGCCAACGGGATTCAGCTGGTTAAGAAGCACATCCCCTGCTTACGACAGATGCTGAAATCTATCGGTTAAAAATTGAAGCTCAATGCGTACTCTTGAGCAGTGCGTACTCTTGGGCAGGGTTACCCTATACATGTCTCAGATTACATGACAGAACTGGCTTTCCCTTTAAGCAATAAATTGTAGTCTACCTTACAAATTTTTTTGTCGCCAAAACCAATTTGTGAATTTCGGTTTTTGTCTGACCCGTAATACATTTTCAGTGTTTTCGCTACGTTCGTTTACGTATAGCTCCCATATGGTTCCAATACAATCTGTGAAGATATGTTTCTACTTTAACCTCAGCAAGATTGCTTAAAAAAATACGTAACGTTTTCGTACAAAGTTTAGGTTCCTCAGGTTAGGTCTAAACACAATTTAATTATAATACTGCTGAATCGGAACACTAAGTTTTTTATTGGTAAAATTTTTTTTTAACTCCGTTGGTTTTACGCGTGATGAGATTGCCACCGAATGGTGGTTTTTTGTCAAACCATAAGCATTGTTTTCTTTAAAAATAAACTAAAAAATCAAAACGTTCTTACCTAACATCACGCATTTAAACATTACGTATTTTTGCATCATAATCAGCAATACAATCATTATTTACAATTGGTTCATGTCCTCTTCTTCTTCCTCTTCGCTGCATGACGTATCGATACTAACGCTTACTCAAAACATCGAAAATACTATAGTCCAGATACAGTTACTGGGAAAGTACTATTAAATCTAAACTTTTGTTTCATAGGCATTATTAAAACAGAAAAGATTTATTTTTTGTTAGTTGATACTTTTACACATCATAATCATGTTTAATTAAATTCTCAAGTTACAGCACAGATAATCTAATGCCATATCCAGTTAGGCCTATATTGACAGTCCCTCTTAATTCTTAAAAACACACACACACACACACACACACACACACACACACAAACATTGTCATAATCAGAAACATCTTCAGATTTAATTGTTGATTTCAAAATTCCGAAGAATTCATAAGTAGGTTATGAATCACTTTCAACTCTGTGTAACAATTAATTCTGATGATTTCATGTTTCTAGAAACTGCAGAACTGTTTGGTTCAAAAAATTACAAAATTGATTTGTTATGGAAATAGCAATAAAATCAGTCTAAAGAGACATTACATATCGATTGTCCCCAGAATAGTAGATCAAACAAGTATGTATGTTTTCCAGCTACTCAAACCATCGTGGGATTAAAAATGGTAATATAAAGCCGGCAGCTGAGTTTTCAGTAACCAAATTGTTGCAAATGAAATTATTACATTCATTGAACAATGACATAACTAGAACTCTGAGGCCTCTATTAATAAAGGACATAGTTCAGTGAGATCTACTTGATACAATATGTTTTTTGTTACAAAATTTAAGTACCTTGTGTATAAAATTTCTATTTTAACTGAACAAAAATATGATGTTAAGAACAGTAGTATTGAATGCCAGACTAATTTTATTTGACAACAAATGTGTTTCAGTCGAGAATACTTATACTGCACTGTATTTTAATATTCGTCTTATTGTCTTTGCAAAAACATATAAATTGGCCTCCTAGTTATGGCATTATATTACATACAGAGTGCAGGCTTCCCACTGCACATTTGATGCCATTTCTGACAACATTCAGTTTTAAACATTGATTCACTTTTTGAACTGCTGTGATAAGTTAATAAAATGAATTAATATTATATGATAGTGTACATGTAATTAAGCAATTACCTTATGCAGTGTGTTGACACATTTTAATGTATAATTATTGCCCGATAAATAACATTTATATCAAAAAATATATATTATTGATAGGTTTTGTAAATACATTTAAAGTTCCGTCCTATTTCAATTTTGATGTTATATCCTGCTTCTACTTTACATACACTAAATACAGTCTTTTGCTGGAACAACGTTGATTATCCAAATGTAGATTAACAATAGATATTACGCATCTCATTAATGGTTAATTTTAACAGTATTTTCACACACACATGTGCACATGAGCATAAAATTATGGTCAATCAACACATGTTTTTTTATATCATTCATTGTTATAATAATATTATTATACTGAACGAGAAATTATGCTACAATTAAATAACTTTTAAAATACTTTTACTTTAAAATAAATAGTACATTATTTTTAAAACATTCCTTTGCCATTATTTAATTTAGATCTGCAGGCTTAGGAAAATAGAAATTAGTCAAATATGAATTGAGTGTATATTAACATATCTGTCATAATACATAATTTAAAGTCTAATTATCAAGAGTCTAATTTAAATCTTGCTGTCAAAAAGTTTGTTTAGTGTATCTGTAAATTCCTTTAAACACTGTTCTGAAAAATAGTAGCAATATTTGCACAAAAATAGAACTGCAAATTATTCAATTATCCCTGTTAATGCTGGTAAATACATAACATAATGTTAGGGCTTTATTTCTGTTTCAATAAAAAGAGAACTTGACTATAACTATAATTTTATATAATATTGTCAAGATACCATTTTTGGATATTAGGTCTAAACACAAAACAATCTTCAATTACATTAAGAGGCAGTGTACATAATTGAACAGTGATGAGATTAATGTTACCTTGATTTTAATCGAATTCAGAAATTCCCTTGAAATCCATTACTATTACTATTATTAGTAAATGTCATTTACTAATACATAGTCAGTGTATCATACAGCTGTCCATAGTACCTACTCTGTATGGTAATGTAAGTTGTGAGTAAGCAGAACATTGCCTCTTTCAAATGTTAATGCCCAAAGAAAATGTTAAAGCCCATAGATTATTATTGAATCTATGTATTGAGGGGAAAACATTTTATTTTCATTATTACTGCCAAAAGTTGAAACTCACCTATCTTTTTAATCGATTATTGCTATATAAAATATACAGCATTATGTGTACAATTTAGCCTATACACTGTTACTCTTAGATGCAGTTATTGGCATTGAATAACTTTAAATAAATATGCTTTTCCATTATTATTCTACTGTTTTTATAATAAATTACACGGGTTTTTTCTAACTACATAGAATTTTCAACTAATCTTTTTCAAATATAAATTTATGATTAAGTAAACAGTGCTGATGCATATGCACCATCTTACACAGTATACAACATTTGGATAAACAACGGCACGTATTAAATATTCTGTAAATGAAAAATACATGGTATTTGCATTTAAAGTCTTTTGTACACAAAGTGTGAAACAATATTTGTATACATGAATGTGTGTTTGTACATGTTTGTGTAACATCATGTTTTATAATGTAATTGCTTGTTAAATTAATTACTTACAAGCTAAATAAATATGTGGTATATATAATTATTTCCTTTAAATGCATGAATTTGCTGTGTCTTGGTAATAATACTTTCTTATTAAATATTTTTAATGTATGAGTGTTCACATAATGAAATATACGGTTCTAAGACTGAAGTATTTTAATGTACAGATTAAATGTATTGTCAATACAGGGTTATAAGTTACATATAATTTTAATAATATATAAACAATGTTTAAATTTTTGAATCATATTTACCACATACACTCTTGAGACTAAATGTTGGCTTAAGTAATGGGCATATTTCCAATAAAATTTGTAACATTTATTCTGCATAATAGTAATTTTCACAAACTTGTCATAAATATCCAAACATTCAAAAGCAAATGTTCATTGAACACACTTCTCTGAAAAAAAATATTTTTATAACATTTGTGTAATGAATTTTTAACTACCTAACAACTACATACAGTATTAAAAAAGAAAACAAACAAACAAACAAAAGATTTATAGTATGCATTAAGGTTAAATTTGAATTATTGTGACAGGTAACATTAATAATGGTCATGCAAATTTTCTGTTTTTAATTCTGCATCATCTGATTTCAGTCCAACAATCTTCTAAAGACTATCATGAAAAATTCATATTTGAGAATTTTGAGAGCAATGATAAATCTACTTAACGTAAGTTAATGAGATGTTTCTTAAATGAGAGATTGTTAAACAAGATAATAAAAAAGATAAAACAAGATAATATATTACCTGAGAAACTGAAAATGTGAGGGGGGGAATGAATTGATTCTTGAGTTAATAAAACTGCATTCCATATAACATATGCATTTGGATCGTCATTATGTTATATGTTAGTTGAGTAACCGCAAGGGTTAAGATTAAATTTTCTTGAACTTATTTTATCACTTTGTCATGGAGTGCTATCAAGAGTGTTTACAAAGTGCATTTGAGGAAGCTGCCAAACACCTTCAAAATTCATCTAATGATTTAAGGAAAGCATTGGTAACCACTGATGTGTAAAGCCTATCTCGTTTGTTTCTGTTTGTGAATACAGGTGTATAGTACTGGTACACATTGATTTCGTTCATACATATATGAAAGATGACATATGCATACTGTGTTTGTACAACCTGACAAATTTCATGTGACATTAAATTTTGTCAGTTTTTTCAAGTTGTTTCTCATAGTCCTGTGTTAGTTACATTCATAAGGTTACTTTTTCTGTTAAATTTTGCTGATTTAATTTTTATAAGTGAACATTTATTTAAGTTCCTTGTGGTTAAATGTGCCTCATTGTTGGCATGTGTTTAGTTATAGTGGAAATAATAAAATTGGACTAAAGCCACATTTTTCTATTTTATGAATGGGCTCCTACAAAATTGCATGTGTACTATTGAACAGCTAAACAAGCAAGTTTTAATGAATCAGTATTGTAGGTTACAGTATTGTGTTTTCAGGATTTTGAATATCTAGGATAATTATATTGATGTATGCAGATGAACCCATATTTATCGATAAAGATGTTAAAAAAATTAGAAAAGTGAAGAAAAACTGACATGCAACTCCAAGTATAAAAACAAACAAGAGGCATTTAATTGGTGATTAATGTTATACAATTTGTCTTTGTGTAGCTGATTACATTGATAATCTCATGTAAATTCCTGATACTTGTATGTTTGTTTCACTTTGTTATTATTAGACTGGTTAGATGTAGATAAAATCTTCAGAAACTGTGTGATCTGTGAACCATAATGAGAATTAGGTAAAATAAACTAATCTTAAAAATAATTATGGACCTACTTTTAACTTTATGTTCATGCATACACGCACACACACATACTGCCTCTACCTAATACTAAAGGGAAATGTTTGTTATCTACTTTCTGTATATAAGTGTAAATTATTAATGTAGGGACTCATAGATAATTTATGGTGAAAATGTGAGGATAGAAACTAACAAATAACAAAATACATAGATGTCTGGGTTGTAGGAAGCATTTTGCTCAACACGTAAAAGAAGCAGTGTATTAATGGCAAAATAGGACACCCTCGCCACAACAGCTAAAAGTTTGGTAGCATTAACAAAAAAAGCAAATGATTTTATACAAAATAAATATACTTTACAAAATAATCGTATTTGTGAAGAATTTGTAATAACAGTTTTGGATATTGAATAAGGACAATGAGCCCATAGTATCCCATGTTGAAGAATGGGTGAGAATCAGTGATTATTTTTAAACAAGAAAATTATCCGTTTTTAACTGTATATAAGAGACGTACTAATTTACCTAATAAATTAATATAGTGGTAGGCAGGAAAATTACTACCACAAAATCGTACGTTTTCAGTGCTTACAGCACCACATAAAACCACACCTTTCTTTTATATTAACTTATGAATTTTGTATACTTATAACAAAATGGAATACTTGTGTTTTAAAAGTGACTGTGATAAAAAGTAATTTTCAATTATCATCTCTTGGATCATTATCTGCCATCTCTATCGAATTTCTTTAAACCTCATTATGCTATTTTTAATAGTCCATTTCCTGAGAAAATGACTTACATGATGTAGATGGGAAATAGACAGTCATAAATTGTTTTTTATTCTGAGCTGTCACACTGTATACATAGAAAACAATTATTTGCAAATGGAACAATCTGTACAAACTTTATTTTTAAACTGTTTGCACAAAAGTCTTTTTGTTTAAATTCAGTAACTATAATATATTTATGTAGAAGCAATGGAATCAGTCACTCTTAAAAATTGTAATTAATTAAGAAAAAATTGTATTAACTACATGAAGAAAATATTTAAATAGAACTATTATGACATTAATTCCAATAGCGTTAATACTAAAGTAATGCATTAATATTCCTTTTAGCCAATTAAAACGCTCTGAATTAATTGAAACTTGATGTTGTTGCCACATCTTGATTCTACTTTTTCATGGTCACTATGAAAAGATATAATATAGTGATAATGATTTAATTATTAATATATGTTGAGAGACGTAATGAACAACAATATCTGTATGTTACTAAGTAAACAAAGCAAAAGGTATGTAAAATTTATACAGCCAATTAAGATTGAAGTTTGTGCCATGAGAAAGAAAATGATAATCATCGCATGTAAATTCCAAAATGCTATATAGATAATTTTTTGGATAATTAACAGTAAGAAACCATGTGGAGGAAAATGCATATTTGTACTATTAAAAATATTGAAATATTGTGCTACTTTTTTTTTATTTTATGCTTTTCCACAAATTTTTGGCTGTTGAGTATTATGTTGTTAGTAATGAAGCAAAGTGAAGAAAGTTTTATGTACTGTCAATCCAATATGATATCAAATCATAGAAATGTTTGTCAGCTAACAGTTGGAACCTATTGCAATTAATTTAAATATAATTAAATCACTACCGAGTTGAAATACAAAGTTTATTATGGGTAAAAACATAAACGTTTTACCTTATAGCCTGAACCAGTTTTTGTGTTTAAAAATCTTCTTCAGAGGGGCAATTAATTTTATGCTGAAGTTGATAAACAATTATTCAGATGTTTGCCAAATGATTTAATTACATAACAGACCATATTTTGACAAATTTTCATTATTCAAAATTTTGTACTTTTTTAGTATTGTTATATCCATCTGATGTTTTAACTTATCTGCCTTTCATTTGTCACATTATGCCTGAGTGCATAAAGTTTATGATTGTGACAGTATGGCTCCACAATATATTCTAATAAAAAATGATGTAAACTTTAAATTAAAAAAGCACACACACACACACACACACACACACACTTTAAGACCAACAAGATCTTGTAAATGCCTCAGTTCCCTAAAGCAGTCATGTGAAACTTAGATCAGATATGGGGCCAAATTGGTGAACCAGAAACAATGATGGGCTACATATATATATATATATATATATATATATATATATATATATATATATATAATGTAAGCACTCATAGTTACATATAAATATGTAAATAATTTATAGCATTTTATTTCTTTAAATATTATTATTTTTATATATTTAAAATTTTTTAATGTCTCATAAAATAAGTTTTTAATATGCTACAACTTGCTACATTTTTTTTAAATTTGTATATTGGTACATAATTAGTCACTTGTTGTCAAAAATAATAGTTCAATTTAAAAAACAAATAGAAGAGAATGAGTAAATCTAGGAGAAAAATTATAGCATTAGTTTAGCATGCACAGGTTGTATAAGTTGCTTATTCACAAAATATAAATCACTTAGTCAAGGGACAATATAAAAGTTGCATGTGTATTATTACTTGAATTTACATTATTTTTATAAAAAAGTGACAAAATTGAATTTTATGAAATTGTGAAATGTACACAGACATAACACACACCACACACAAATCAAAAGATTTTCTAGTGAGCTAAAGGTTTTTATATTTTTTGGTTGTTTTGATTGTTCATCTTCTTTTTTCTCTTTTTTCACAGTACTAAATAATATAGAATATAGAACTTTCACTTGTGAAACTTACTTGTTTTTCTTTCCGTACGCGTTTCGGCATGGTGTTCGCCTTCGTCGAAGTTCTATGTCGATGAAGTGAAAGTTCTATATTCTATATTCTATTTTTTATGTTCAATATATTTTTACAACTATTTCTCAAATGACCAACACCTTTTTTGTGGCATTAATTTTTCAATGTCATGATGCTGTTTTTGAGTAAAAGCAATTATCACTTTCTACACTATGTATATGTGGAAGAACTTTATAAAAAAAAAAGAACTATAAAAACAGAAACAATCTTATGAACTGAAGTGTGGGCTGCAGTAAGAAGGCATAAGTGCTATGAGTTTTAATATGACTGCTGTAGACCAAGAGTCAGCAGTCCTTTGCCCATGGGGATACACTGTCCATGAACACAGATTCCTGCACCTGCAAACCACTTTGTAAGTCTTTATTGAGAAGTTGTTCAAACATTTATACCATCATTAGGTGTGTGGTTTAAAAATAAAATGTTGAAAAGTAAAAATTTATTGTGTTTTAATTGGTCAATCAACAGCTTCTTGTAATGGAATGTTCTATTTCTGTGGACTGTCATTGCATAATCATATATAAACATACAATTATGATAAATCTATATGCATAATTCATAATGTGCAATTTGTGACACACAGAATCTATAGCCTTCAAGTCTTTTATTCTTTACTTTCAGTAGAAGGAAATATAAATTTCAGTACTTAAATTAGGCCTATAATAAAATAAATGATAAATTATTATAACGTTCAGTTTTCAAATATTAAAACTATATGATGGTGGTATTAAATAATTGTGCAGGTATTTAATAATTTAATTTCCAAATTGTATATATCAAATGTTCAGGGAAAGAAATTTTTATGCTGTCCTAAATTCATATGACGTTTAGTTTTTAACATTGATTTCTCAAATGCATATGTTAAATGGGATTATCTAAAGACTCTTTACTATAGGCAAGTAACATTATTATTTGTAGACTATATACAAGTAAATTATATTGCTTTCAGTGTATCCTGATATTGTAGGACACTGTCTTGTACTCATTACAATTGTAGTTAAGGTCTTGCAGATTTTGTATCACTGTTACATGTTTGACATGTTCTATGGTATATACATTAAGGCAAGTTTTTTTTTAGTAAATAAAAATGAGTTACTTTAGTTGCCTGTTAATTCACTGGAGTACAGTGGTATCATAATTCATCTTAGGAGTAAAACATTTTAGCCATAACAACATAAACAGAAGTGAAGATCTGATTTTATTATTTTATTGTGCTTACTTTTATCAATGAATTATCCTAATCTTAATTTTTTATCATCTGCAAGTATGATAATTCCACTCAAAAGTGTATCTACTTATTTTGTGTTAAACATCTAACCAATATAAAAATTATAGTAACTCCAGAAAAGTATTAAATTTTTGTATAAATCAACAACAGGCAAATGTATTAAAATGAATTTCATTGATATTTGCATTTTAACTGTTATCAGCTTTTTCTACCAGATAAATGATTAAAGTTGTACACCAACTTTAAGAAAGTTTTAGTTTACTTTGTATTATAAAATGATAATTATCTCTGAACATTTTCTACATTCATAACCTAATTTGAAGTCATTTAATTATTTTCAGTAGGTAATCTAGAAAATCAGATCCAACTAAAATCTCTATTACTTGAACATTGGTTACAAGTGATGATCATGTAACCATTTAAATGCCTTGGCTGTTCCAGAGACTGTCATGCTCTTTTGTATTATAATTTACACAACTTTGATCTGAAAAGGCACTTTTTCAATCTGTATATTAGTATGGTAAAATTTAAAAATTTGTAATTGTAATATTAATGAGTTTATTTAATGTTTGTTTACTTTCTGCCAATAAATTACTTTAAAAATTATAATTCTCTAACAAGAAAGTAAGTATAAATATTTTCTCTAACATACTGAAAAAATATACCATCTGTGGATGTTACATGTACATATATTTTTTCAGCATAAGGATCCAACTATAAAAATAATGTTACGTAGAAACATTAATAATAACAATTTGTCGACATTAAATTGATTATATAGATGACTTTATAAAATTCTAGGCCAAAGACTGTTTGCTCGTCATTGCAGTGCTGTTGAAGAAATGTTTAGTAGTTGAAATTTGCAGCCTTCTTCAGACCTATATTAAAAGTAATATAACATTACACATTAACTGATTACCATAATACCAAGTTACACCAATGTTCAGGTGCCATGATAACATTTGTGCATTAAAATTAGAGAAAATTAGACATGTCATAATAAAACTATAATTGTAGCAGTATATTCTTTCTGTTCAGTTAAGTGTAATAAGTGTTTCTGTCATAACTCGCATTTACTTTTAACTTGTTACTGACCTGAAGATCATAGAATGTTATTTAATACTTATTCTTTATTGTTAGTCTGAAGACCACTGCAGACTTTGAACCTAAAATGTTCCTTACACAGCATTGTAACGAAGGTCTAACACACATAGTTTGTATAATTATATACCTATGTTTCATTTCTATGTTTGAAGAGTGTTACCAATATTTTATGCAATTTGTTAATTCTGTATATTCATACGAGATAACAATATGTTACATGAAAACAACTTAGAGTACAATTGAACCATTTTAAACCCTTATGCAACAAGCACAGGTTTGTTGTATCAAACAAAATAAGCTGAATGGTGTTTATGATATTGCTTACTACATTAACTGTAATTTATAGCTGTTATCTGGTGGTAAATAAGAAACTACCAATTTTCTTATGAACCTGGATAGTGTCATATATATATGTTTAGCTGTATTTATAGTATACAAATGTAGAGCAGGATTTTCTTAATTTCAATTTATTTTGAGTGACTTTTTTAACACCACTTGATGCTGGGTGCTGGTACTTTCTGTGTACAAATATGTATACATCTTTCTGAAGACATAATTACTTTTCATACTTCCCATCTGTTTTCTTAAAAAATTTCTTGCTGCCTGTGCAACATGATATTTTAAACTAAATTAATAAAATTTTTTACATAATTTATATTCTGTTACATTATGTAAATACATAATATTGTACATTTAATATTTGCTAATATTTTAGCTTTAGTAATAACGTGAACACAGCCTCATAGCTTAGGTTATCCTGAGGCACTTTGATGCAGTGTCCTTTGTCTTCTGCATCATAAATATTTGGTTAGCTAGCAACTCATTTGCTAAGGACATGGATAAGATCATGCTCTAATACAAAGAGGCCATTGGCACATAGCAGAGAGGAATTTGGCACTTTTTAGAGGTGTTCTCTCAGTAATGCCACATCTTCTAAGATCAAGTCGATCCACTTATAAGTGAGGCTTTTACTTTTTCAATTTATTTAATATTAGTGCATGGCTACATATGTAATAAAATAGGAGACTTCCACCCTCAAGAAACATTTGATTCAACCTAATTCAAGAAACATTTGAGTCAAGGAAGAATCTCATAAATTTCTTGTGTAAAGCAGAGTTCTGATTGTGTACTACAGAGAAAAGAGGTAAATGACAATTAAAGGCCTTTGAGACTCAGTACTGGAATACGGTGAGCAACAAAGAAGCTCACCATCAGTGAAAATCAGGGGGGTATATGTAAGGAGAGGGACAAACAGGACTAGATCCCCCCCTCCAGAGAGTCAAACAAGTTGACAAATTTTGTTAATCTCTTAATTTTTAGGCTGTTTTATTATTTTTTCAGCTGTGTACATTAATGTAGTAGTAACTCTTACTCAGCATTAGTGCACATGTTTGAAATATGAAATAAAGTAAAATCAATTCAGTCAATAATTATCGTGTAAACAATATTTCAATAATGTGTATTTTTATTGTGTTATTACCGTTTACTTTAATGGGACTGATTTCAGAATGTTATCACACATTTTTCAACCACTTTAAAGATAGTAATATTGACTAGTCTTAACTTGTATTTTTTGTTTTGTTTTTTTTTTGCACGGAGCCAACTCGACACCAGACATGATTTCCCCCAGTCCAAAAGTCTAGATATACCACTGGTAAGAATGATTTTTTTTCTCTTCTATGACAGAAAAAAAGTTTATGGAAAAGCCTTATCAGAGGAAATATTAATGGTGGGTCATTTACGTCATTTAGTTGGTCACAATAATGTTGAGGAAAGTCAAAGAGAAATGGTAGGGAAAGGCCATGAGAGCATCAAATGGCTACAGAGATGGATCTGGAAAGATACAGTTTTTAAAACAATAATGATCACCATGACATTCTGAAAACTTTGGAATATAGCCACCTGGATTGGAATTGCAAGAAAAAATAATTTAAAAAAAAACTATGAAAATGGAGATATTTAGAATAATTTATATAGATTACTGTTTAAACCATTCACTTATGATACTACAATAAAGCAAATTATAAAACACATATCAATATTTTTTACTATCCTCTGTCACAAATTAGATTGGTATTGCCATTATATTTATGATTTATATAATGTTAAGAACTTTTGTGGACATTACATACACCATGTTAGTGTTAGAAGTGGTCTGGGAGAGACTTTATAGTTTTTTTTGGGTGGTTCATCAAAGTTCTGCTTTGATTTCAAAGTATTATTGCAAATTAAACCTACTAGTATCCTTAATTTTATGGGACCACTTGTGTCTCAGTTTGTTTGCTGCCAATTTCTCATATAACTGCATGGTTTGTAGTCTGTTAACTTTCGGGGAAGTTGTTAAGTGTATATTTCAATACAGTAGTTTTATGTTACCTGTTAAAGTATAAAATATTTTCTTTTTACAAGATTCTAAGGCAGACACTGTAAAATATTAGATTGCACCATCAGATCCACCTGACTGTATGGAAATTATAACTTCAAGTTTATTAACAGCAACTCTTTTGAAAGTAGCAGACACACGTGAAAACATCTGTACATATTACAGAAAACAACTGACAAAGAGAGCTACAAAATGCTTGGCTTGGTCTCTATACAGATAGCTCACTAACAAGTGCCAATAATGGAGCTGGAATGGGTTTCTGTGAACTGGCCTCTCATTATGTGACACTTGGCCCAGGTTCAATGAACTTTGATGCTAAGATCACATCACTAATGACAGCCCTAAAACAAGTACTCCACAGGGCTACAATAAACAAGAAAATTGTAATACTAGCTCACTGAAAACCAGCTATAGAAGCAATAAATAACCATTTAACCATTCAATAAATCAGAACAAATAAATAAAATTAGACATATCTTAAATATCTAACAGCTAAGGTAAAACAATCATCTTACTTCTCACATACCTTCTCACATTAGTCTGCAGATAAATGAACAGGCTAACCTCTTAGCTAAAAAGGCAACACCATAGTACAGAAACCAGCATATAAGATGGCAATAAATAGATTATGTCAAATACTACAAAGACTAGGATATTTCAAAATGGGTTCTACTACTCTATTTCGACTGTAGACTGGTCATGATTGTTTTAATGAATACCTATCTAGGATTGTATTCGGAACAACAGACCAGCATCTGCAGGCATAACGGATAAAGGTCATCCCTGAATCTGTAGATATCTTGATCCCACTAAACTGAATCACAGGATGTTTAAGGGTTTTTATTAAGAATTTGATGAATGAGCCATATTCCATCCATTCCACAATAACAATAACATCATGTAACCATTTAAACATTTTTTTTTAATACTGAACTTTTAGCACCAATATCCTTTTCCAAATCTGTTTTAGGGAAACAATGAACTGTAAAAATATACATACATAAAGCAATAGAGCAGAATTTATTTCAATCTTCTGTAATTAGTTATAATTCTGTTCATGCTATAATCAGTATTATGCATTTCAATAAATTTTACGTTTGATATGCTTGCTTGCTCAAGTCAATGATACACTAATATCATTACACATCCGAATACAAACATCAAAAGTTGACCATAATTTTAACAAAACTGAAATAAAAGTTCTACATTAATGCTGTTATTTGCTTTTCAGAAAACTATTCATTATCACTAGCAAAAATGTTTCACATCAACAAAGCTGGGAAACTTAGTACATAAACTTAGAAAAAATAATAATTTATTAAAATTATTAGGTAGTTAAATTATAAAACATATGTATCTTGCAATTACAATACTACAATTAAAAACATAATTATTTCAAGTGTTCAAATTGTAGTGTCTGGTTCATATTTTATCAAACTTCATGATGCATGACATATTTTTTTTAATGTGCTGCGGGTGTATTTTAACACTTGACTAAGAAAATAATTCATTTTACAATTATTAAGATGTTATGTACAATTATATTAAGTTAATTACATAAATCTACCTTAAAATAGACTACATATAAATTAATAAATATATAAATATTCTGTTAATAAATTAAATAAACTTAAATACATGATATACTCATGCTTGCTCAAGTGAATAATTAGTAAATTAATAGAATAACTATTATTTTAATAGTTAATTAAAATATCATCAATTAACTAATATTACAATTAACTAATGTCATAATCATCACCACTATCACTATGGTCATCATAATTACTTCAACATTAGCATCTCTATGATTCCTATTTTGTCAAATACTTTCTTTACAAATCAAGAAAATCATGATTTTTTTGCAGCCAATTGTTAAATATCATCATATTTTTTATTGAAAGCATATCAGTTACAATACAAAAAGTTATATTTTACTAGATTGAAATAAGTTTTTAGTTTTATGTAAACACATATTCACAAAATGATTGAATCTTAATTAATTACATATTTATAGCATTCTGTGTGTGTGTGTGTGTGTGTGTGTGTGTGTGTGTGTGTGTGTGTGTGTGTGTGTGTGTGTGTGTGTGTGTGTGTGTGTGTGTGCGCGCGCGCGCGTGTGTACAGAACACACATGGAATATCTTTATTATTTACAATAAGTTCATTATTAATTAACAGTAATAAAAAATAATGTCTTGAGGTTGTTTAACCAATTAGTATATTCTTGTGTGAGTAAAATAAAAACGTGTTTTATTGTATTACTTATGTTTTATTAGGAAAATATGGTAGAACAATATAATATTGTACTTGAGTATTTAAAGTAAATATTTCAATTTTGGACAGTTTATTAACTAAATATAATTTATTAAGTAAATAAAGTTAGTTAAGGAAAATTAGGGAGGAAAAAGGGGAGAACTATGCTTTTTATTTCAAAAATTCAAGAACACCAGTTGATTGGAATGTGCGTATTCAAAGCAGTTTTAATTATAACTGTATTCCAGGCAATATTAAAGTGATACATAAAAAGCTAACAAACTAACAAACAATTTCAAAATAATAACATTTCCTTTTAAGTTTTGCAAGAAACTAATTTCTTATAAACAGTTAAACCAAATTTGTTTAACTACTTAGTAATGTAACATTTGCATGTACCATATAACAGTCATCTTCACTGCTATGTAATAACGACATCTTTGTTCATAATGAAATATGGTAATTAATATGCCCATATTTTCAAAAGTTACAAAAGGCACAAATTAAAATAAATTACCGTACATCACTTCTTCTACCTCTGCCTTTTTACAGTTGTATACCAGAAGTAATAGTATTTGTTTTACTACCTTATATACAATTAAAGACATTTGTACACAGAACAGTCCCCACTGATAATGTTTTAAATTAGTGTATTTGTTAAAAAAATGAATACAACAATAAAAATGTGGTTTTTATGTATGTAATATATTAAAAATTGATGTAATAAAATTATGTAGATAGGACTTGACTGTCAATTATTAAAAGGATGAGGTTGTATAAAATTAAAATAAGAAATAATTTTATAAAAGAGATTGAAGTAAATGTCTGCTGTATCTACAGGTAGGGTCAAGTAAAACAAGTAGTGGTTTAGGATAGATATGATAGGTACAAATATGATTATATGACTATGTTTTTAGTAATGCATTTCTAGTTAAATCTACTTTTGGTGTAACACAATATTAATAAAATAGAAGGTTAAATATTTTATATTAAAATTAGTGATAAACATAAAAAACAGCATTGCAAATATTTTTAATGTTAATGAAATTTGCTTATTAGAAATAATATGTTATGCTAAATTAAGTATCAGATAGAAGTTGTCAGCATAAACCACAGGTTATGAACGTAATTTAGTAAGTAAAACTATAGGAAACATTTTTGTTAAAAGTGAATCTGCACAATATAAATTATTTTATTTTATAACCAGATAATTAATTAATACATAATGCATAAATTTGGATAAACAATATGTACAGTCAAAAACATTTTATTTCTAAAATAATGTTACAGTACTTTTTAATATTGTTATGATTCATTAGTTTCAGTGTAACATATAAACATTTTGTCACAAATCTGAAACATAAATCAATAAATAATCAATATATGAAGATTTATTTTAAACCACATTAAGTCGTGACTGAGTTCCTGTTACTAATACATTTTATTAATTTCACGACAGCATAAACATGATTCAAAGATAAATTTTTATTTATTTAATCCAACTCCTTACTACTTTTAAGTGAAGAGTATACTGATTAACATTAAATTGTAATACTATTGATTGGGCAATTAATGTTGACTATTATTTAAATTTTAGATAATTTAAATTACTATTACATGTGATCAAAGCAACTGCTTATAATTTGAAATGTGTCCTTTTTATACTAAACTATGTCAAATGAAATATTAAAATTGTTATATTTACTTTTAAGTTACTAACATAAGTTTTTGTTGTCATCATGGTACTCTTCTTAGGTTACTGAAGTGTATATGGTAGCTTGCTAGAATTACAGCGGTAGGATTATACAGTAACAAAATAAATTTGCAATTTACCTAGAATGACAATCATACTAGTTCTATCCCAGAAGGTAATACTCTAACATGGACGATTGTACAGTCAGTTAATATCATTTTCAGCTTCCTTGCAGCTTTTTTAGGGTAGCGGCATGCCAGAACTTAGGGATCTGTAACTGGCTGTCCCACTGTGTAGTTATATAACTCAGGATAACCTGGCAGTAGCACAGCCAGGATTTCTTTCTGAGGGGTTTTGGTGGGTTCAGGGGAGGCTTTAGACATTTTTTAATAAAACTACAAAAATTAAAAGAAAAAGAACTTGCTATTTGCTATTTGTTTTATTGTAGACAATAAGGTAAGTGTATAAACATAAAGATTTACATTAATAGATTTCTAAAACTTAACAATGTCATGAAACAATAAAAGCAACATCTTACATTAGAATATAAATAAAATAAATGGTACTAGGATACTGGCACAAATTTTCACCCATCTTATACAGAAACTGATAGTGATAATTGTTTCGTATAAACATTATACAAATTTGCTTTAGTAAGTACGTGTCTGTAAAATTATAGCAAATGGAATTAAGTCAGTCTACTTGTTTTGCATCAGAAATGAATTAAGGTTTTTCATTTAGTAACACAAATCAGTTCACTAGAAGAGGCAATGGAGTGGTTATAGATGGCACAGCATTCTGAACTACACCCTTGGTTGTAGTAGTACATTCGGTTTACGTAGTACAGAATAACAGAGAAGACTTATAACCTCTCATAACCTTATAGACTTACAAACTTATAACATCCTTCATATGCCTAATTAACCTCATTTGAAAATTGGCATTGGCATTCTCAAATAACTAGTTAAACTAATTATTTAATTAGACCTATATGATTACATTTGCAGCAGCAGATTATTTTCAATTGTTTGACATTGTTTTCCTTTGGAGGAGTTAATCCCCCCCCCCCAAAAAAAACCTTACTATGCCACTATTATAACTACATTGGAATTAAATTAAGTAATTAGACTTAGGGAAGCGACACATTGTACACTCCTTTGTGAGTACGTGGGTAATAATCATAGTCTTGTTACAGACATGGCTCACTCACAACTCAAATGAAGTATTTACTTTAAACTGATTCTATCATTCAGAGAATTCATACAGCAATCCAAACACAAAACCAATTTATTGCTGGTCATTGAAGTGAATCTATACTTTCTAACAAAAGACTTATTACTGAATGTATCATAAGGAGTTAATGAATTGTGATAAAATATTAATTAACTCTTTATATATGACGTAAACATGAAAGGAAGATGAATGTTGTAACTTCTTAATAAAATATTCCATCATAATTTTTTTTATGACTTTCAAGAACTAGATGAATGCCTTGCTGTGACTTGTGAATCCAGATCACTATAACAAATCAAGTTTGAATTGACAATGCAATTTTATATGGGAAATTGGGAGCCAGAAGTGGAGAGCTGAAGTGATTATGTTACATGGGTGTGTTCAGACAAATGTTGCAGTTTCATGTAGCTTACAATTTTCACTGTTGCTTACATCTAGCTTGTCACATCAATAGCTGATGCTCTACTACTACTTGCTTTACAGTAAGTTAAATGTGAGCATATGGGACAGTAAGCTCAATCTTAAATCTAGAGTGTTGTATCATTTATTTCTAATTACATGCTGTACGTATTTTCCCATGTCTAACATTTTCTGTTTTTGAACATGGATAAATCACTTACTGTTTTTCATGTTGAACGATTTGTTCATGGGTGCACAGGCTAGACAGCTACATGGGACGGTACTGTGCACTTTCCTTACTACTAAATAAAGTCTAGAAAGTGGATGCTTGGAGTAAAATATATAGAATATGCAAAAATGATGTTGAGAATTTGCCACCACAGGAAAAGAAAACCATTGATAAATGCAGCATAAAATGAATAAATATGTCTTATTTTACTTATCTATGAAAGCTACATGGCAGAATATGGTCTTTTTCTGTCTTTGCTAAAATCCAGGTCTTTTAAATCTGGAGATACTCAGCAAACGTACTTTGTACTGTTTTTGCTGTGGTTAGTCCACACTTCTTAATCACTTTGGAATTAATACTTTTAAATATTTTGTACTGCAACTATCCTCACATTTCAGGCCAACACAAGTCTGAAAAGAGCTGCAAAGCATAACATAAAATTCTATTGTTCTTTGGAAAAATTAAATTAAATGTTCAGTGGAAATTCTCCAAATTGTTTATTATTTCAAGCGTACATTCAGTGAGACTCCATATTTGCTAGTTGTAAATTTTTTCCCAAGGGGAAACCTTTTTCAGCAGACATATTCATCACAACCAACCAAATGCTTCATGTACAACAGAAACAAATGGCATCATTAGTTCAGTGGTGCCTGGAAATGGGTGTGGACTAGATTTGACAAGTATTCCCTTCTGAAGTTTTATGGCAATATTTGAATACACAAGGAGCATAGGATTAGAACTTTCCCTGTGTTCTCCAATTTCCAGCAGCAGTGAAACAGTAATTATGATCAAACACAACATGAAGTACAATAGAAAAACAGAGCTTACAGTTATAAAATGTGAAACTGATTTCTGAATATTTATAAAAAGTTTAAAAACTTCTGAAGATTCACTCAACCTGTTATATGAAGGCAAGGAAATACATCATATAAGCCTGAGATTTTTGTATTGGATGGCACCACTGCTTTCTTTTTTTCTTTCTTACTTCTCTAGATAACAGCAATTGCTGAGACTGTAATAACACCTTCCACACCAAGCATTCTGCACACTGCTGAGTAAGGAGAGCAGAAGTAGTAGAGGAAGCAAAAAGAGGGGTAGGGGATTTGTTGATACTAACCAGAGCTACTTCATTTTGGTTGTAGCGCTGTTTAGTTGCTGTCTGCACTAACTAATGATCTCATCTTTGAAAGAGCATATATACATACGCACATGATGATGGCTTTATTGATGACAAAAAATCCTAATATTTTCCTCATTGCATGAGTAAACTTTGTTTTATTATTGTACATTATTAAAACTTTATTTGACTTCACCTATTAGTTTCACCTTACCAGTGATAGTCAGTACTCTTTCTTCTTAATCCAATACTTCCCCCCTTAAAATGTGTCATTTTAATACCTCAGCATTAGTGGCTTTAGAATTAGCGCCACAGAGCTGCAGAACCATCAGTCGAATCACAAAACTTTAAGAGGTGTACTTACACTTGCATTCATACATTTCTATTATTCATGTATTTCATTCCTTTTGAGTGAACTGTACTTTAATCACAGTGTGCTAAATGTTTTCTAACTGAACAAGACTTCCACAGTCTGTACAAACCAACATGTTACCTGTAGCACCCGACCTGATCTGTTACAGAGCTTTACCTATCTCTAGTATACAGTTATTTTACTCTCCCCATAAGACAGAGCTGTGTGTGTGCAGCTCACAACTACCTCCCTACCACTGAAACTAATGGGCAAGATGGGAGGGGGGCAAATGGTACCTCATTGTCAAACTTTTTGTTGATGAACCTACATAGATTGTATTTATAAATCAGTTAAATCATTATAAAATTATAATTATTTAAAGCTAAAAGTATTATTTTAAAGATAATATTTTATAACACACTAGGTAAAAGTCATCAAAAAAAGTGAGCAAAAACCTGGAAATATGAAAACAAATTACCGTATTTTTAGAATTGTTATAAATTTTTATTAGAACGACTAGCAATTTTACCTGCAAGCCATCACGGTACCTTTTAAATAATACTCATATCCAAACTTTGTTTATAAATACATGTTTGTTGTACATACAAAGGATAAAATGAACACAACAAGAAGATGAACAACAACAACAATAAAAATAATAACTGATCAATATTACATCATTAGTAGATGACTACATGATACATATTAATTTAAAATAGATGCTTTAAAAAATCGAAGGGCCTTGTTAAACTTTTAACAATAAATATGTTTTCCTGATCAGTCCAATATAACACAAACAACAAGACTAGAAGTCTCCTATGCAGTGTATTTAGCAGACTGTTCTATTAGAGTTGAAGCTGTAGGATTATGCTTTACAGAAGCAGGGTTCTTTGAACTTCAAGGAATCTCTTATCTTTTATACGTTTTTGTGAAATAAAAATCCAGTTTATTATAGTACCTCCTAATAAGAAGAGACAACTCAGTCGCATGAAGTATTAATTGTCCAGTACAATCTTACTTCATATTTATAGTTTGAAATATAGATATTGAAATAATAAATAAGCATATGATAAAGTCAACGCACGGGCACTGATCTGTGCGTCCCACAGAACACACACAGAAAACAAATCTTCAGGTATGCACAAACAAACAGAAAATATATGTAAGATACAGCAACAGATATATTTCAGTTGATCTTTTAAAAAATTTAAACTAATAAAAAAATCTATAAAATACCGGTAAGTTGTGATCTATAAATTACAACTTAATTTTTAATTTTCACAAGTGTAAAAATTTAACATGTCTTTAGTTTTATCCAGTTTCTGAGGCATTTAAATTTTTAGCACTATTTTCTTTTTAAAAGTAAATCATCATTGTTTAAATCCCAAGTCTGTAGGATCAGACACAGTGTTTAAGAATCTATGCTAATCTGGTTGCTTTCATTGTCCAGCCCATCCTGTGATTGGCACCAAATATTTGCTGATTATTCAACATGTCAGGGTTGTGTTGTTGTTGGTGGTGGCATATGTCACATAAGAGTCTACATTGCCCTGATAATATGCTTCACTACCCACCACCTAATAACCACTGAATTGTTGAAGCTTGTTCCAATGGAAATTCAGTGTAATATTATCTACAGGAATACATTTAATAGAAAACCTAACAAGTTGAATAGCTAAGATACCATAACAGACTGTTGGACAAAAAAGCAGAGAAAAGAAAATTAATAATCATCAGAAGCTATCTGACTTTGTAAAGTCTGTTCACTGAAAATTATGAATTATGTTGTCTTGCAAATGCACAAAATATATAATTGAGATGAACAACTCTCCAAGTATTTCAGCAAAAAACTTATACGTAACTCAGAGTCCAAGATTTGAGTGGTATGCATAGAAGACGAGATTCAAGTTTAGACCATTTTGTGGAATTCTTATACATTACAAAATAAGAAACAATCTAAGTAAGATTTATAAGTCAAGTGAAAACACATATTGGAAAGAAACATAATTTGAAAGCTTTAAACAATATTCTGAAAAATTCACAACTAAATTATAGTAACAAATAAAGTATAAGACATAAATTAAAATTAATAAAAGGGAAAGGTGAGGATGTAAAAGAAATGTATAATTCAGTGACTGAGACTAGGTAGTACTTGAGACACAACCTCAAACTAAGATTATAGAACAAAAAGTTTCACAAACGAATTAACTGTTTCAAAAGTGGTTAAACGCATAATATGCAGAAGATAAAAAATGTTACCAGTATATAAGATAAACAGAAAATTAGAAATATTGTGGAAAGATATATCAGAAACATATTACAAAAACTTCTGAAAAATTGAGCACATACAAGAGAGGTATAAGGTTAAATAAAATTTGAAATATATTAAAAGTCATACAATGAAAAATCAGTGAGAAAAATATCACTGATTAAATGAAGAATTGAAAGCAGCACTATCAGAAAGGAGGCAGGCACTTAATAGGAGGCAGATGTGAATATAAAGAAAGGAATTACAGAGTGGGAAATCACATACTGGGCTAACAGGGAACACTGACATTATATCTACAAAGGAAGGAAAGAGAGTAGCAGTAAAAATAGAAAATAAAAGTCAGTCAAAAAGGAATCAAAGAGGTATAATTCTTATTACAAATGGCAAATAAGTTCTTATTAAATGATGAGTACAGACCAGTATATTTGGAAAACATTAGTACCTAACAATTTACTTATCAACATGAAAGTATATCTGTTGATTTTATTACTTGCTTTGTGTTCGTTTTATTAGTAAATATCTGTGCATTTGTGGAATTTATAGAGGAATCCGTACAACAAACTCAATATGAAGAGTGTATGGCTTGATATTAGAGCACAAAACTGATAACCAAATAATTACAAATTACACAATAAATTATATTTTAAGAAATGAAGATTGCATAAACAAACTTTTTACTAGCCTAAGTAAGTTACTAGAAAAATGAAGAAAAGTTTGAAGAGTCACTTTGAGTTAATAGCTTTGAAGAAAATATTGTAGATATTTTTCATTTGGATAGTATTACACTGTGAAAACTATTTTAAATGTTAAAAAAGAGTTCACTTAATGAGGAAACTGTTAGAAGTACATAAAGTATGTACATAAGTGTTAAATTATGATACACTTTTAAAATAATATTTTTAGTTGTTCAAATTTAATAAGTGTCTTTAATAAGTCAGAACACGTTCTCTACAGTATATAAAATAAATATACAAGTTCCTCTAACAAAATAATACACAATAATGTAAATGTTAAGTATTCACAATGAGTGCTAATATTTTCCAGATATCCTCAGAGAGGTGTCTATGAGTGCAAAGATGCACACAGTGTCAGCAAAGATGCATCTGTGAAAAAGGTCACATTAAATTTAAAAAAAAGCTTAAAGAACTTGATTCATTTTGTTAGTTTCTGAAGACTGCATTTTGAATAAAAGGAAATATTTATGAAGTAATTATTGAATCTATAATAACATGCAGTGTACAGTACTAATTTTAAATTAACTGAAGCAGTAGAAATAAACTTGGACTCTACTAGAAAGTCTGAGTAGACCCTATGACTACACCCTACTGGAATGATGAAATAAGAGAGTCCACTATAAGGAATGAAGCAATCTTCTCATATATATATAAAGAAACATCCAATCTAGCAAAGTGTGAATAACAGGGGTTATGGTGGAAATTCCCCAGCTTGTACAGTTGTTTCTATGGCTGATTACAGAAACATTTTTATTATATTATTACACAAAGTATGTTGGTTAAATATTCCTTATTTCAATAAAAAGTTTGATTTGTTCTTTGCCAATGTAGCATAAGTATTTGAAAAGAATAGAACAAGAGAAAATACTGAAGACAGTTAATAATTATCATTCTGTGGAGAGAAGGAGAAGTGAATCAATTAAAGAATTTGACAGAGTAATAAGAAACAAAAAGAGTGAGAGGGAGGACAGTCAATCCAGAAGGGGATTAGAATCAGCTATTTTGGAGACTGAAGTCTAAAATTTCATGTTTTGATCCCTACTATATATATAAACAAAAACCTGTGTGTGTGTGTGTGTGTGCGCGCACGCTTGTGTGAATCCATTTTATTGGATTTAATGATTAAAAGGTATTTTTTAAATATTCTCATAAATAAATTATAGAAAAATGTAATTCTTGACTTTTCAACATGTACTTTTTTACATTCAATATGATGGTCTCATGTCCACGAACAATGCCAGTTACCACTTTGTTAGAGATATCCGTCAGCACCACATAACTTGTTATGGTCTAAGATACAACAGGTTAAGCAGCACAAACAAACAATAACTATAATGTTAAAATGACTGTCTTGAAGATACACAGTTTTGTTTAAAGTAGCTTCTAGTCATTTCTGTTGTTCCAGATATTAACAGGTTTGCTCACACACGTAAATACTGTCACAGATTCAGTCACTACACAGAAATTGAGGTGTAACCATCACATGCAGGTCCAGTCAGGTTCAATCACTTATTTATTTTAAAAATTGTGTTTTTGTTTTAAATACAATGTATACTATAAGTTTAGGAGTGCAGGTAAAAATTCACTTTCAGTTAGAAAAGCTTAAGTATTCAGATTTATAAAGTGTATACAAAATGATTTTAAGAAAGCCAACAAAATAGCTTAAAAAGTTACTTTAATATTAGTAAAAAATTGTCTAGTGTAGATTACTTACCTACTGTTATTCTTAAGGTTTTCATGTTTAAACATTTTGTTAGAATTAAGAACAGTGTCTTTAATATGAAATGTGTTGGACATTTTGTTAAGGAATCCCATTTAATATGTGAAACTGGGCACCAAATTGTAGGTAGGTTAATGTTGACTTCATGTTTTATAAATTGTTGTAATCTTAAATGAATGGCCTCACCATAAAGTTGTTGTCAATGAGCCGTTGTTCCTATTGCATAATAAATTTCGTTATTATATTTAATGTATAATTTACTTCTTGTACCCTATTTTTTTAATAGACAACTCCACATAATAAGTAAGTTATCTACACACATGTACATACATACATAGTTAACCCTTTAAGTCCTGATAAATTTTTTCTTAATGCAGTTTACCTAATTTGATTGTTTGTGTTCTATACTGTTTTAAAACATTGCAAAGCAGTAAAAAAATCTGTCATGCTTATTTCTTTTTAACTAGTCCACAAAATGTTTTGTGATAGGTATTAATGACTTCAAGCTGAAATAGCATAATAAATTTATATTGAAGATGAATTCAATATCTTTTTTATAGAAAATTAAACAAATAGAAAATAGTACATATTATTTAAACAATTTATTTTATGAAATATACTATTCACCTATTCATAATACTGAATAGTAATGTAATTATAATAACATAAAAATTAAGAATATGACACATTATTTATGCTATTCATTTTAGTTAATTTCATACAAAATAAAATTAATTTAAATTATATTTAATTTAAGTTTAATTAAATTAATTTTATTTAAAATTAAATTTTTTCCATACAATTAAAAATAACTTTTTGAAATTTGTAATTGGTAAAGCTATTAAATATTTCAACATAAATATATTTAAAACTAAGCAGACCTACTTGAAACATCTACTTTTTAAAAACACCACCTGAACTAAATTATATCACAATTAAAATCTAACTTAACTGTCATAAGGGAAATTTTTAAGCATAAATACACACATTTTTCACATTTCATTTTTGTCCTGCCTTTACAGTTGCCCATTCTGCAAATTGTATGAGTTACAAAGTTATCTAGCGTATATCAGGGGAATGTGAAATCCATCACACCTCTAACTGTCACAAGGTATTTTAGCTGGAAAGTTGAAGAATTTAGATCATTTTCTTCTTCTTCTTCTTCTTCTTCCTCTTCTTCTTCACTGTCAGACAAAACTGCTCTACGGTGATGTGAAGTTGCTATTTAAGCTTCGGTCATCTTTTTTTTAAATTTCAATAAAACGTTTCTTTTCCTTATTCTCCACAAGATGTTGATGGATCACTGTTGTCAGGACTGTGAATAGTCCCACTTCTCTAACAGCTACTAACCTTATCCTTCATCATCAGCTTTGCACTTGGAACTAGTCACATTAGCTGTTCCATATGTGCATTTATTAGAGACAACTGGGTCAATACCTTCATGTAATAAACAATTCAGTTCAGAATCCTCTTCCAATAAGCATAGTATCTTCTTCTCTGTAAAATATGTCGTCTAAACAAAATAAGTTCACTAAATACAAATTTTCATAAAAATTGTATTAAAACAACATACATTAAATTGTTTAAGCCTACAGAGCAATGAATATAATCACAGAATATACTTACAGTTAAATAAATTGAGTTTAATTCATAAAACAAATATAACCAAAAACTGGTCTAACCCACAAAATTGTGTGGGTGGATAGTTTTTAAAGTAAAATGCAGTTAAGATATTAAAAGAAGAAACAAATAACACAAGGCTCTTATTTATTAACATTTTAAAATTAATTTTATATAAGCAGTGAAAATAAACTACTTATAAGAAAATTATGATAATACTTAACTTTTTCATGATTTGTAGGTTCCACAGCCTTTCAAAAAAACAGCTGTTGTATTCTTCACACAAACTCAAACTGCACTCTAGTAAAAAAAATTGAACTACAAACAGTATAGAGACCACAAAATCTTGCAGTCCAGATTTTGCTGAGGTAGCAATGGTGTAGATTTGAACTGTCATATGCACAATATTTTGTGGGTTCAGCATTGAAGAGTTACATATGATGCATGCACATGCACACATATGTATATATATGTTTCAGGAAATATTTTAACAATATAAAATTGTGCATGTATAATGTCAAAACTGAACATGTAAGTTAATGTCAATCAGAAAATGTAAAAGTTTAATAAACACCCTGTAATTTGAAAAGCGACTGGAGCAGTTTCATATCCTGATTTGAGGATACAAGGGTGAAATTGACTCTCTATCTATGTGTTAGTAATGCATGTGTGTGTGTGTGTGTGTGTGTGTGTGTGTGTGTGTGTGTGTGTGTGTGTGTGTGTGTGTGTGTGTGTGTGTGTGTGTGTGTGTGTGTGTGTGTGTGTGTGTGTGTGTGTGTGTGTGTGTGTGTGTGTGTGTGTGTGTGTGTGTGTGTGTGTGTGTGTGTGTGTGTGTGTGTTGTGACACTTTCAAAAATATATATATATTGTATTTTATGAGAAATAGTACAAAATCGTGTGATGCAATACAAAAACCAAATCTAGTAACTTGTAGTAAACCACTGGTGTGTAGTGCAAAACATTATATATATATCAGTTACAACCATGTATGTAAATGAGTTAATAACTACAGAGACTGCAGATAAATATGAATATTTTCCAAATCAATAAAAATGTTATAGAGTATGTTCTAAAAATCCTTGATAAATGCCTGTTTTAAAGTGTTCTTTGACAGGAGTGGAATGCCAGACTATATACAATACAGACTTGATATACTGTTCTCTTTGCAATCTGCTCATAAAGGTGTTAACTGGTTCTCCATCAGAATGTCGTTTTGCTTCAGGACATTTAGTCAAGCCTGGAAAATTTACACACATAACCTTCTGCAGGATCCATGTAGGACACAAATGCCATAGGTAAATTCCCTTGCAGAAAGGATGCCCTTGCAGATTTTGCCTATAAACAGAATATTTCATTTAACAAAAAGCTAAAATTATACTGCACAAATTATTATCAAATAATGTGTCAGTCAGCAGAAAAGGAATTATAGCTGGAAGAGAGGTGATAAATAAATCTGACTTGAATATGAGAATGTATTCAGGAGATTAGAATGAGATAATTTTATAACTGTATTGAAAAGATATCATAATATTGAGCAACAACCACTTTAGGCTCAAGGCTAAGAGAAAGACTAAGAGTCTATTACCCATGGTGAGTATCCATCTCAGGAAGTATAATGAGAGAATAAGATTGAATATTCTGAAGTATTTTTCTTCTCACATTTTCAGATATTGTCACAAACATGGAAAGATGTTAATAATCTTTGAACATTGCAGTAACCATGAAACTAAATAGGACTCATAAATTTAAGTAGAAGATGTTATGGTAAATGAAATTCTCATATTGAATGTTCAACAGTGGTTTTGGAATTACTGGTGCATAGCCCTTGTTCTGGACAAAACTACAGTATAACTAATGAGCGTCCAGCTTCCATGGAGTTGTAATATCTAAATAAGATGGGTGAGATTCATGATCAGTTTCTTTGATTTACTGATTGTATGGTAAATATATATTAACTTAACATGTTTTCAACGTTTTAGATGAATGTTCATTATGAAAAAAAAAAATTATGACAGGTACTGCAGTACGTTTGAGATAAGGACATTACATAAAACATGCCTTATTTTTGTTTTGTTATGTGCACAAAATGAATGTGATTTCATAAATTCAGTTGATTACATAAAACAATATTTAAATTATGTCTGTCTGCAGTATCAGCCTTTGCAATATGTTTCAGTCAATAAAATATCAATAGATCTTCACTAAAGTCAAACAGAATTAATTTCCCTGAGTCACTTCCAAAAGATGGAATCATAGCAGGAGACAGAGCAGTTTAATGATATCTTTGAATCCATAACTGAAAGCAACCACAAATGGGAAGTGAAACACACCATGGAATAATAGGCATTCTCAATGCACTAATGTTATGACATTCAATTTAATAAAAAATTGCTACTATTTTCACTTCTGGTCTTCCCCAAGCCAACATAATCTTTGATGTATTAAATCCTCAGATGCAAGGTCCTGTTTTTAGAAAGATTGAAGAATTTCAAAACATTTGGACCAAATAAGAAATAATTTTGATAACCTTTAGTAAATAATTCTACTTTCCTGTACAAAATGTGATTTCCTTTATGAACAGAAAAAATTCTACAGGAGAGTCTACTGTAGTCACTGATAAGTCAGAAAAGAAGGAAAATCTTCAAATGCCTATGAGCTTAATTGTATTAGGCCTACGGTGCTTGGAATCAATTTTTCTTCAGTTTTGTTCAACATTCCCTGAACAATAGTTCACTTTGCCCTCCTTCATTTATGTGTTTTATGACATGGGCCATTATTTTAACTTCAGCTAGTCCTTCTTCAGTGGTTCTCTTGGCCTTGTAGCCAATTATTGAAGATTAAACCAGGCCGTGATGTGTTCTGATTCACGAAGTCCTTGATGTTGAGATTATAAAGATTATAAAATGTAATGAGCTTATACATACACCAAACCCTACAAATTCATATAATTTAATTTTTTGAAATAATTAATAATAATTAATTATTCACCTGTAGAACAATTAACATAGTAAAGTAAATAATGTAATAGATTTTTATACCAGAGCTATACAAATTTTCTAGAGACTTTATATTTGTATTTTAAAATGTAATTTATCACAATTATTTAAGTATAATTTATTGCTACACGTTCTTTAGCATAACCACAAAATTATTTGAATATTTTCGGATAACTACCGAGATGTTACACAACAATGTAAACAATGTAACGTTATAACATAAATTTTGTATAATAAATAAATGAGCATAAAATGCTAGTAAGAACAAAAATAAGCAATAGTTTGGAGTAAATAAAATTCATGGGTTCAGGCAGGCCCGCGCCTAGCACTGTTGGCGCCCTTGTGCAATTTTGTGTTTGGCGCCCTTGTGCAATTTTGTATATGTCGCCTACAATTTTTATAACGCTAATATATGGGTAAAGGTACATGTTAAGTATTATCAACTATCCAAAAATAATTTTAAAAAGTATTTTCATGAATTTATTTTCATTTTTATATTTTACAACAGGCACTTACTAAACTGGTACCGAACAAGCCGAACAAGTATTTTCTCATTGAGGTATGTAATTATACATTTATACACAGAAATAAAAATATATTTGAACATTTGATATATTTGTTTACATACAATGCATCATATAGAACAAAACTGATCAACAAATAAAAACAATCTATTATATTAACAATGCAATACGTCATCTTTTAAAGATAAAGGTTAATGTCCAGTTATAACTCGTATTATTATTTTAACTAAGTGAATTGAGCTTTTCGTGCTTTGGTTTTTGCAAATTGTTTAATTAAATCTTGGGTGTCTAATTCTTTTAATAGATCCGATTCTATTGAGATGATAGCAAGATTACTTAGTCGGTTTTGCCCCATGGTCGATCTTAAATAATTTTTTATTATTTTGAGTTTTGAAAAAGAACGTTCTGCGGTAGCAACAGAAACCGGCATTGTTAATAAAATACGAAGTATTATGCTCGTATTAGGGAAAGAATCCACTAAGTTGTTAATTGTTATATAATTTAAAATTTCTTCTGGAGACTTAATAACTTTTTCATCAAAATTCTGTAAATATTGCAATTCTTTAACAAGTTCTACAGCAATTATATCTCGTTCATTGTGAGTTTCGTTGTTTAATACATTTTCAACTTTTTGACATAATTATAGTTGTTCTTTTTCAGAATAATTTTTAAATTTATCAATATTCCATAAAAACGCGAAATTATTAGAATAAGAAGAAAGAATTCGGAATCGTTCATCCTCTGATGTGATGATTACGTCTAGAGCATTAAAAAAACAATCAACTTTGAACTTTAAAGTTTCGTCGTACATCGGTTCATCGTCACATTCATAGTCAAACTGTTTTTTTACTTTGCGCGGTTTTAAGCCTCTTTGTTTCATGAATTTAGGTTCTATGTCTAAGCTGGATGCTATTTCTTTAGCATCAATCAATAGATCATTAAAACCTTCATCGGAGCGATAAGCTTTCAAAAATTTCTTCAGATTATTTAAATGAGCAACATCAAAGTTCGGTTTTTGAATAATTTTACTAACAATGTCAATTTTACTTAAAATATTATACCACAAAATAAGCACGCAAATGAACTCAAAATTTTGCAATTTTTTGGCCAACGATGCAGCCAAATTCTTTACTTTATTTTCAAAACTTCCTTCGCTTATTTCAAACAGAGCATTGTATACCTCTCCAAGTTCATACTTTAAAGGAGTTATTGCATCTATTCTACTAGACCATCGAGTATCCGATGAAGGTTTTAAAGTTAAATTTGTAACATTAGATTTCATAATTGACCATCGTTTAGTAGAAGCTGAAAAAAATACAAACAGTTCTTCAACTAAACAAAAAAATTAATGCTCAAAGTATTTGATTTTGCGGCATCATTAACGACTAAATTTAGGCTATGATTGCAGCAAGGAACAAAGAAAGCTCGCGGATTCAAATCCAAAACTTTTTTTTTGTAGGCCATTATGCCTACCACGCATATTTGCCCCATTGTCATAACCCTGACCCCGCAAATCGTTGATATTTAAGCCTTCTTTCTCTAACACCGATAAAAGAAATTTAGTCAAACCCTCGCCCGACGGATCATCTATAGGACAAAATAATAAAACATGTTCTTCTATACTAATTCCTGTGCTTTTTAAGTTAACAAATCTTATACAAACTGAAATTTGTTCTTGATGACTAGAGTCAGGAGTACAGTCTAATAATATTGAAAAATATTTTGCCTTCTTAGTTAGTTCTAAAATTTTGGATTTGATGTTTTCGCCCATCAAATTGGTTACTTCATTTTGTATTTTATCTCCGAGATAATATTTGTAATCTTTTCTTTGAGACCGTTTTGTATGTTCTGACATAATCGGGTCGAATTTAGAAATCATTTCTATGCATTTTAAAAAGTTACCATTACTTTTCTCAAACAACTTGTTACTACTTCCACGAAAAGCTAAATTCTGCTCACCTAAAAACTGAATCACGTAGAAAATTCTTTCTATAACAGATTGCCAGTATTTAGTTTCTCTGTTTATTACATTTTGAATTTCAGAATCAATTATTTGATTTTTATTAAAACGGTTGGAAAGATCTAGCAATTTTAGAACATTTTCGATATGTAACTTGCTCTTTTCATGAATATTTAAATGTTCACATAAATGCTGCCAGTCGTTGTAACCAGATTCATCACTAAGGCGAACAGATTTCAAATCGCTATCATTAAAAACTTTGCAACAGAAGCAGTAAAGCGAATTTTTTGTTTCGGAATACAACAGCCAAAAACGCTCAATTTTTTCTTTGTTCGGTAGAATTCTAAAGAAATAATTATTGGAAAACTTACGCCCCGAACTATCTCTCGGACAAAGATCCTTTTTGTTTTGATAATAAGTAGGGCCACATTCTACTAATTCTTGAATATTATTCGGACGTAATTATTTTGGCCACATTGCAGCATCTTTGGAAAGTTCATTTATATTTTCTGTTGTGGTAATTTTTGAAGGTGTTGATTCCTCATTATCAGCGGGACTTGAAGAAGTTGATGGTATGCCTTCCAGAAGATGTACAGGTTCAGAATGTTGTGGTTCAGCTGTATCATTTTTGTCATTAATGTTTGGCAAAGTAGATTCGGGTTTTGAAAAAACTGCGTAATTTTGACGTGTTTTTCTAGTTCTTCTTCTCTTCTTATTTTCTTCAACAAATTTTGGTGTCCTGACAATTTCTTCTTTTTTTCTGACATCCTATAGACTGTAAAAAAATTAATACATAAGTAAACAAAATGATAAATTGAGGGGTGTTTTTGCAAAATTTTCTTTGCAAATGTACAATTTGTCCAAAAATGAATTTTTCATATAATGAATTTTTTCAATTTTTCATATAGTCTTGTAATAAATTTAGTGATACATCGAAAAACGTTAAGAAAACTTAACAAAAGTTAATACTTAAAGTTAGTTAATATTTAAAATTATAAAGGTTACAACTATTGACAAAATATTTGTTTTGACATACGTTTATGTGTTTTAAACATAATTTGGAGCTAATATACACAAAGTCTACTTAACATGATCGTGGAATTATTTGTTTCTATTAAGTACGTATATAAAAAATGTACGTAAAACGCCTCTCAGTTGTTTATGGAAATGTTTCAACGTCTCAAACTCGGAAAGTATTGTATCAACTTATTATACTTATTTCAAAATTTATAAAAATTAAAACTTATGAAAATTGTTAAAAATATTGTTATTAGTGCTTATCGATTAATGAACTTGCGTCAATCAACAATGATGTTTACATAATCAAACAAAAAATGTCAATAATAAAATGACTTTTGAGATGGAAGTATTTGGCTTTTAATATTTAAATCTAAAATAAAAAATAAATTGTAGCTGAACTCACCTTAATGAATAAAAGATTTTCAGAACACAAAACACACCACTATAAAGTCTGTAAAACTACAAAAAAATTAGGTTTCAAAAAAAATATCTTTCCACTCATGCACCTTTTCACGTTTGACGTTAAGTTTATTATTGGGCATTGGGCAACCAATAAAGTCGCGACCGATGTAGCGCTCAGGGTACGTTCATACTGGACGCGATTTGCTTAAAGGTTAGAGAGTAGAGACTGGCTTAGCAGGCTACGGTCGCAAACGTAAACAGAATTTAATTCATTCTGAGAATTATATTCATTACGGCATTCTCCAGACATAAACACGTAGTTCTTTATCTTGAATTTCTCCTTATTCCCCCGGTAATATCGCCTCGGTTCGCGCGCTGCGCGTTGATAGGTGGGTGCGCGACACAAACAATAGCTTCGCATTTGTAGGTGCGTTTCGCTGAGGTTTGGCGAATAAGTGTATTTCCTAAGTAATAAATAACAAATAACTAACTAAATAAAGAACAATGTAATAGCTTACAATTCTTTTTTGTTTTTTATCATTCTAAATTTTGTTTTGACGAATGATTTTTTGTTTGTTAGGTAGGTATATTACTTTTTTTTACTTTTGGGTTTTGAGGCCTTTCGGCGCCCCCGGCACCTCGGCGCCGTCGTGCACCGCACGACTTTGCACTTATGTACGGCGCGGGCCTGGGTTCAGGTGTTTCTCCCCGAACAAATCGTCTTCCATTTGTTGAATGTTGGGAAGGAACCAATGATCAACGAAATAAGTGACTGTAATTGAAAAACTTGCCTGTAATGTTTTACACTTTATGTTTTATACGTTTTACGTTTTAGTTAAACAGTATATTGTAAAGGTGACTTTTTAAATGGATCTATAAATCAAACAAATCCCACCAGTTCTCTTAGAGGTGGGCATGCGGGACAGGGATGGCCACACAGCCCCACACTTTTGGGGACCTCACACTCATTCAATAAGAGAAAAGGAGGAAAAAAGTTAAGAATGAGAGGGAGAGGAAGAAAAGAGGAAATTTCTTATTTTATATTAATCTTATTTTGTGTCCTGCCTCTTTCAATTTTTCTTAAATGCCGATTGCTGAATTTATCTTTGTTCAATACCAACAGCAAACTACAATATTTTTCTTGTAAAAACATTAAGTGTTGCATGTCTTTCAGCATCAACTTGTATAAATTACAAGAAACTGAACAATGAGTCCAACCGGGACTTCAAGAAATGTATTATGTTTGGCACTACTGAAAGAGGAAGATTAAGACTCAATACATTACAGACAATTTCTTTCGCAGTTCAAGATGTTTCAACATGTTAATACTACTAATCCAGGTCTGAATAGGAGTAAAATATTGACCTATATAATAGTAATTACTATGAGATATAATGATAAATAACTAGAGAAACTTTCATGATTACATTATTAATTATTGTATTATTTTGTCTGCATTCTTCTGAGTTGTATACTAAGCTGAAAAAATAAGTTGTATACAAAATCAAAAAATGTTACTACTCAGGCCCACTTTGGTGTGCATTAGATAATATGAATTTTATACTAAATGTTCTTCTCATGCCTTCATATCAGCAAAGTCTGGAATTAATTGACTTGCTTTTAAATTATCCAAAATTTCATGTTCAATTGTAATAATGAATAAATTATTGAATACTTGCTGAACTATCCTTGATCTCAAGTAATGCTTTGTTATTTTTAATTTATAAAATGATCTTCCCTCGGATGAAACTGATACCGGTAATGTAAGGAATATTCTTAATATAGCTGCTGTATTTTGGTATGTTAAGATCAGATCACTTGAAGAAAGGTACTGCAGAATGACATAGGGTCTATTCAGGCATTGATCTAGAAAATGTAGTTTAAACGCATTAAATTCATCATACAAATCAATCCTGTCAGTGTCTGTCTCCCCTCGAGAGTCACCTTTAATGTTGAGATGCAGACATAAATCTTTTCAGTGTAAATTGATACGATGTGCTCTTAATTCTTCTTTGGGTAAAATAATCAATTTACTATTGAAAAAGTCAAGTGTATTCATCTCATCTGCTATTTAAAGAAGATGTTTTATTCAGGACTTCGTAATAAAATTCCACTCAAATTCCAATCAGTTTTCCTAGCGAATCTACGCTTATTTTAAGATTAATTGTAGGATTTTGCATCATTTTAATTAGACTTAATTTCATTTACAATATCAAGCCAAAGTATAGTAAAATATATAAATGTAAAAGTTTGAATGTTTAATGCCAGTGAATGCATTGAGTTGTGGTACAATCCTACTCAGAAGAACTTTCAGAGATTTCCATTAGTGCATCAAATATTTTATCAACATCATATCGTAATGGTTTTTAATGGCATATACTCTACTGAACTACTGCGTAGAGCTCAAAGGCTTCAATTTTAAATCTGTTAAATGATTGCAAATAACCGAACATGTTTTTGTGGAGGATGAAAAGAAAACAAACTTCTTGGAGAATGTAAAAGAAATTTATGGTTTCATGCTAAATATTTGCGTCATTATTTACTACTAAATTTAAGCTATAATCTGGTAAAGGAACAAAAAATGGAAGATTGTTAATGCTCAGTTATGTTTTGTAATTTGTTGTTTGCGTGCATGTTCCACCTATTATCTTAACCTTGCCCATCCAAATTTTGAAAATCAAATTTAGTTTGAAAATATATTAATAACAAAATTGAGAAGACCTTTGCAAGTCTAATTTATAACCGGACAAAGACCAAATAAATTTTCACAAACACATACCTTTTTATTTGTATTATTTAGGTAAACATATGTAACGATTACAGAAATTTCTTGTGTTACTAACATACAGTGTGTAATGTAATATCATGGAAAATATTTTGATTCCCTGACTTTATTTAGTACTCGATTTTTTTTTTTAACATAGTACCAAATAAATCGTTGATTTGTTTTTGAATTACATCACCCAGTTAGTGAACCTTATGACTTGAATCATTTTTTGATTTAGAATAACCAATTCTGGGAAGGAACATTTCCCGCATAACTGAATTAAATGATGCTATCATTTCCATCACTTTGAGAAAATCACTGTTTTATGTTCATATTTAAAGTTTTCGAATCACCATAAAAAGCCAGGACATCCACATGACAGAACATTTATTAAGACAATAATCCTTTACCAGTAAACCGTCCAAAACTTTCGCACATTGAACCTTCCCCCCCCCACAAAAAATGATTTAGTCTTTTGTTGGGTTGTTGAAATTAAATACTCAGCGAAGTATATACACAAAATAGCAAAGAGAGTTTATTAATGTGAACGTATTTACAATTTACAATACCTCTATGTATACAATATTTGATGTCAGAATCCAATCATCTTGAATTTTTTGTTTGTCATTTTCGGTAATTGATACAAAAATATTGTTAGATTTAGTGACTCTTGAAAAGGCTACATAGAGTTGTCCATGAGTAAATACAGCATTTGGCAAGTATAATCCAGCTCTTTGAAGTGTTTGTCCCCGAGACTTATTGATAGTCATTGCAAAGGCAACTTTCAGTGGGAACTGTCTTCTGGTCATTTGGAAAGGCATGGTTGGGTCGGATGGGGTGAGGTTAATTCGTTGTATGACAACAGTTTTTCCAGAGTCAATTAACCGAGCAGTGACAGTGTATTCATGGAGGTGAGTGATGACCATTCTTGCCCCATTGATTAAGCCTTGTTTAGCATTTAAATTTCTGATCAACATGACAATAGTGTTTTTCTTAAAAATTAATTTGTGTTGGCAAGCCTGACGGGCTTAAACTATTTAAGAATTCTAGAGGATACAATTGGTTGTCAGTCCCCTCGTCAGATTGTACGCACGGAATCACAACTGTTAAATTTTTCTTTTAACTTAAATTTTAAACAAACAATGTGTTTTAACGTAAACTGAGTATGCTATGTCAGAAGTCGGTAAAAAATCCTATCCACTGATACCTTATTCATCGCTGTAGGCTTTGTATTAGTTGAGAAAAAGGGATGTTGACAACATAAATAATATATAATGATGAATTATAATACACCAACCAATGTTTTTTCTCATATCTTTTTATCTATCTTGGTCTGAGAAATTGTCCCTGCATTTGTACAATATTTTATACTTAACTAAAAATGAACTTTTTTCATGTGAAAAACTTACTATTTTATTGTACGCGTTTCGGCTTAGTATCCGCCTTCTTCAGCTTTGGTAACAGACTGCCAGCATTTTGTAACGGTTGTGTGGAAGGTGAAGTGGGGGTGGTGTGTGGAGGAAGGGGATTGGCGCGGGGATTCAACTTACTGTTTGTTTTCTGTATAATTGTGTCAAAAAGTGTATGTGATTTATATTGTAATTGATCGTTGAGTATGTTGTTTGGTTGTGTTGTGTGGTGTTTATATATTTCGTATTGTTCAGTTGTGTTGAGTTTTTGACCTTTGGGTATGTAATGTAAAATTTCAAGATTAGTGTCTATGTTGGTGTAACTGTGGTTTACTGTGTGTATGTGTGTGGCAAATGCAGAGTGTATATTGTTGTTGGTTAAAGCTTTTAAGTGTTCAGAATAACGGGATGAAAAAGATCTTCCCGTCTGGCCTATGTAGAAACTATTGCAGTCATTACAATTTAATTTGTAAACACCTGTTTTGTTATATTTGTCTATGTCTGTGTTTGTATTACTGATGTGTTTTTTGATGGTATTGGTTGTTCTGAATGCTATTTTGTATTTGTGTTTTCTGAATGTATTGGCGATTTTGTGTGTGTATGAGTTGTGGTATGTGAGTGTGATGTACTTATTGTGTTGTGTGTTGATGGTGTTTAGTGTTTTGTTGTTTTTGTTCTTGATGCGTTTGTGTAGTATGTTTATTAAATTGGGGTTATAACCGTTTTTTATTGCAATAAATACATATTGTTTTTTATACATATTTTATTGTTTTTTATTACGTTTTATTGTTTTTTTATACATAGCAATAAAAAAACGGTTATAACCCCAATTTAATAAACATACTACACAAACGCATCAAGAACAAAAACAACAAAACACTAAACACCATCAACACACAACACAATAAGTACATCACACTCACATACCACAACTCATACACACACAAAATCGCCAATACATTCAGAAAACACAAATACAAAATAGCATTCAGAACAACCAATACCATCAAAAAACACATCAGTAATACAAACACAGACATAGACAAATATAACAAAACAGGTGTTTACAAATTAAATTGTAATGACTGCAATAGTTTCTACATAGGCCAGACGGGAAGATCTTTTTCATCCCGTTATTCTGAACACTTAAAAGCTTTAACCAACAACAATATACACTCTGCATTTGCCACACACATACACACAGTAAACCACAGTTACACCAACATAGACACTAATCTTGAAATTTTACATTACATACCCAAAGGTCAAAAACTCAACACAACTGAACAATACGAAATATATAAACACCACACAACACAACCAAACAACATACTCAACGATCAATTACAATATAAATCACATACACTTTTTGACACAATTATACAGAAAACAAACAGTAAGTTGAATCCCCGCGCCAATCCCCTTCCTCCACACACCACCCCGACTTCACCTTCCACACAACCGTTACAAAATGCTGGCAGTCTGTTACCAAAGCTGAAGAAGGCGGATACTAAGCCGAAACGCGTACAATAAAATAGTAAGTTTTTCACATGAAAAAAGTTCATTTTTAGTTAAGTGTTAGTGCTGTGAAAGAAGAGATGAATAATCAAGACAATATTTTATAGGTCTTCCACTCAATCGATGTGGTAGGATTTTTTGTAACATTTGATATTTATTCAATGTGAAAGAGATGTGTTGTCAATCAGAATGGCCATTTAAATTCATACAGACTACTTACCGTTTTTCCAAAAATTTTACAATAAAAACAATATACAGAGTCGTTTGAAATTGGGTAGATAAGCCAGTCACTATTAAATTTTCCTCCGATAGGAAGAAGTTGATTGTACTAATTATCGGAAAATTTTTTCCCATCAATATTAACTGGAAAACTGCGATTGTGCAACTCTATATGACCACGTGTAACTAAAATATTAGCTACGTCACTGTCAATATTTTCAGGCACCAATGCTGGTTCGTCACCTATAGTATTGTTACTGGCCGATGTAGATGTTAATACTCTCACAATCTCTTTTGCGTCAGGAAGATCATCTTCTGGAAAAGGACCTCAAATTATTGAGTCCTCAAAATTTTCTTCAAATACTCCAATTGGTTCCAAAGATTCGAGATCTGAAGTACTCGTTGAAGTAAACAGTTGACTCATGAATTTCTTGATTTTCCTTACTACCTGAAGGCTTGATCAAAAATTTCTTTATAGACACTGCCTCTGCATCTTTATGATTTTATCTTTATGTCTCTGCATCTCCTTGTCTCTTTTTGGTCGACGTAATTGAGGACCAGAAGGATTTTTCTGGGATTCCTGAAACAATTATTGTTTGAGCTTAATTTTATAAATAGGTATGTACTAACTTAAGGACTAGTAAACCTCGTTAAGTGAACCTGAATCACTAATACAGACTCATCTAAACAAAGAGAATTTTCTGTTTAAAAAACCGGGAAAACTTGGTAAACTTGGGACATAATGAAGACTTCGAGAATATATACTTTTTTTTAATAAATCAGAAATTAAATTTATAATGTACTATTTAGAAGATAATATTTACAAAAAACACGAAGCTTTCTGTTTGCATAAAAAGTATTAAGTAAATAGAAAATTGTACTCTACTAATCATAAATTTAAAAAAGTACTACAAATATTCAAATTAGTACGAAATAATATCAGATATTACAAAAGTATGTAAATAATTTGTACGCTACAGGACTTAAAGTAAATTACGCTGTCATGCACAAAAAAAAACAAATATTCGTGCACGTACAAGGTTGAGGACATGCACCACTTTGCTCACTCCAGATGTTAGATGCAAATGTTTACGCGGACTGTATTTAATTTAATGCAAAGTTTCCTGTGCAACTTATGGCTTTGATTTTAAAAAAAGTGTAACTAAAAAACTAAGATAGCACATTACTTTGTCACGTTAGTGGCGTATGTCCTTGACGACGACTGACATAGACGGTAACGAACGGACACAACTACGAAACACAACGCGCTCAATGTGACCGACACGAGTTGCACGTATGACGCCCGTCTCGACGACTTACGACACACTGACACACGTTGAAAATAATCGGACACAATACGCATGTGCGAATTTACTGTTAAAAACAACTAATCGCTTCTGAAGGAATTAGAGAAGTTTGTCATAATAAACATCTTAGTCGTTTCCACTCAAAGCTATTAGTTCTTTAAAATATACATATAATTTATTTACTCACATTTTTTTTAGATTTTTCACATAATAACCGTAATATCCTACACAAAACAATTTATAACAAAAGGTATTAAAGAGAAGAAAGTAGTACGTTTTTCTCGGAGCAATCATACTTTAAAACTAAATTTTTACGTACCACTCTCAGGAAACACTCACAATAATTATTATTTATCGAATTATTATTTTTATTTAATTATTATCGGACAACTTAAAAATTTAGCTAAGACCTTACACAGAATTTTTTGGTTAAAATAAGAAAGTACCGTAAAATAAGAGAGTACTGTAAGAATGAAAAGAGGTAGAAAAAATAATTATAGCTATATCGAGATTCGTTCAAGATACTGGAGTTAGAAAAAAAAGAATGTAGTAGTAAGAAAAATACTGTTGAAGGTACAAATGCTCTAAATCCGGGATCCCACCACTAGTCGTAGGTTAAAGACTTTTAGTTTAACTTTTTAGTATTTAAAAAGAACTGAGTAAACTTTATGAAGTAAAATATCTCTCTGACGCATTTTATAGCTTTGCATTACTAGTAAAAAGTAAAATATTCACAAGATGTCCTAGATTTACTTTTGACTTTGTAAATTTTTTGGTGATTTTCAATATAAAAATTAAGGAGAAACTCTTTCCATATATACACGAGTAAAATGAAATGTATGGAGACTTGTATTATCAATATTATCATTATGGACAAAAATAAATTAAAATTTAGCGAAATTAAAAATATTTACTTACCATTGCTTACCAATATTTCTCCCGATACGCTTTTCACAAAGTCACATAAAATACACTTTGGTGGTGACTATATTTTTTAAAAAGTATACCAATAGCGTGTAAGATCTACTTATTTTTGCATACAGGCTTCAGTCTGATAAATCTGAATATTATTTACGTTCTTCTGTTTTAAAAGGATTTACCTTCTTTCAAAATACATAGTTAAATAATTCAAGAAGCAAGGCAAAAATATAGGCTTTCTACTAACATAAAAATGATTCATTCGAAATTATTAATCAGTGGCCAGTTATTAATTATAAAACAGTTATGATTACAAAGTAACTTGCCTTGTACAGTGTAATTAATATCTGAGAACAGACTACTATATACCAATTTTGAGTAGAATATATCGGTACCGGATCTGTCAAAGTACCATACCTGTAATTATAGTAATCGATACGATTGCGCCTCGATAGATTGTCCTGAGTTTAGCGTCAGGTCACTCTTTATTCATATCGTACCACTGTGTCTGTGTTAGTAAGCTCGGTGTTTGTAAATTGTGCGTTATGTTGTTATAGTGTGTTTGTGTATCAGCAATCCCTAAGATTAAGACAAGTTTAATAAACACGAGTCTGGATTTCAAAAAATAAATAAAAATAAAAAAAGAAATAAATAAATGAATAACGAAAAGGTGTTACGATTCTTCTTTACATAATTTATCTTGATATAAATAACATTAAATAAGAAATTTAACTTAATTGAATAATTGCACTTTCAGTATTATAAATACAAGCTAATTTGGTGAATTTACGCTAACTTTAATCGACATACCTGTTCTCTAGAATTTAAGATGGTTTTATCTAGAATGTAACGTGTGGGTTGAAGAGGTTGTTATTTGGTTTTAAAGAGGATTGGTGGGGGGTTGTTATAGGAGTGCCGCTGCTGGGTTCGCACAATGTCTTGTGTTTCTAAGGGTGGCTCTGACCGCAATTAAGTAATACCTATTCACGTTCATTTTGCTCGCTACAAACGACAAAGCAACAGAAAGTAAGGTAATCATATATGACGTGGTTAGGTCTCAACGTCTGGGCTGTTAACACAAACGGTCGCAGATTATTTCAATTTGCTGTTGAAATAATATTGTTATAAAATATTGTATACTTATGTAAGTGATTGTCATGTAATGGAGTGTTTTAATAAATGCAAAGTACAGTACATCTAAAAGTTTGCCCCTACAATTTTTGCAATCCGCAATACGCATACATTTTCAAAATTAATTGGTTGTTTTATCTTTACGGCTCTTGTTACTGACAAAAGTAATCATTAGAGCATTAAGACTGAATTATATTTCAATATGAAGCAAACTGATGGTGAAAATAATACTAAATAATTTACCGTTTCATGAACTGCACAACAAATGTGAGTAGGCCTACTTTTTGACTAACTACATATTTGGTCGCCGATAATGCTTGTTTAAATAGGTTATTGCTAGATTACCTATTTTATTGATTACCGAATTAATCAGATAACAATAAACTCTAATTAAGATTAAGGAAACGGATATTTTATTATGCTATATAATTCATGGAGTATACAAAATTTGTTCAGCTGAGAAACAGCCGACAACAACGAAATTTTAAGCTCGTTGTAATGAGTCGATTTGGCAGGCAGTTGCCCGAAAGCATTCAGAAATCATAGTTGGTTAAGTGACAAATGCCGTTGTTTCTCTGAAACCAATTCTCATGCATTCTCATTTAATTATTACTAGCATCATATTCATTAATGTTACATGTGATATCTGCATTACGGTTATGTTCGAAGTAGCTTATTGTCCGACTCCTCCGGAAAACTAATTCGTACCAAAGCATTAGAATAACCAAGTGGTTACGCTAAGGGATAAGTACCAATTTCCTTAATATTTTATTAGTTTCTGCGGCATTTGTTTTGACATGATAATGTCTTTTGGCTGGCCATCATTTGAAAATTTCTGTAACGCTGTAAACTGTAACGCATCACGCTGCATGACGTCATTCTTGCGTGACGTCATTGGGATTGTTGTAAATAAACGTTTGTTTTGATACGTCGCAATATATATAATGTGTTAAAAATAATATCACTGCAAACAATTAAACCAGATTTATAAAGCGTCCTGAAAGTTTAAAATCAAGTGTTAGCACAATTTACCAGCCGGGAATCGTTAACTAAAACCGCGACCGCTAACATGCTAACGTCGTCGCAGATTAAAGACCTAACAAGCAAACAACACTGCATAGCTGTAGATAGGTTATTGTCTCTAGTTAATGGTTGTCTTCGTATGTGATTCAGCTAACTTCGTATTATGGTTACTGACTGACTGATTGTTTCTTTTGCGCAAATGTTGCGTTTAGCTGGCGGCTGAAAGACATTATCATGCTCTTAAGCTTTTACCATTTGGTAAACGGTACTGTATCTTTTAGAGTAACAATCAAAATAACTATCAAAATTCGATACAACAATAATGCGAGTTTAATGTATAGTGTTACAACTGATGCTTTGTACGATAAGTAAATGAACATAAAAGAGCAAAAAGAAACACATTTTTAAGTAGGTAAAATTTACGGGTTGAAGTATTTCTTCGAACACATCGTCGCCGTTGCATTTTTAAATGTCATCGAGGCAAATAGTGAAATAGTACAGTATAATGTGAAAGTGGTCCTCAACTGGATTTATATAGCCTGCTTATTGACTTATATATTACAAATCACAAACGCCACCTAACTAAAAATAAGGCCACCAAAAATATTCATTATTTCACAAAGAAAATATAACGTTCTCACGTTTACTGTACAGTTCACCTAACATCCTACTGAAACACTATATAGGATACAGGACTTCCATTGTGTTATAGAACTTTTTTTTTTGAAGTAGGAACTTCGTGTACAGCTCTGTGGCGCCCGGCTCACTCTCGTATACTACCTTGCACTCCTAGGGCAGTGAACTGATTCAACGTGTAACGAAATAGATGTAACTAAAAAGCAGTGTTACCAGGTCAATCAAACCTTCTTTCCCCACATAGCTACCTAATATTTCTCCACTGCCACAAATATGTGTGCTTTAAGCAAAGCTTAATATTTTAAAGAATGTGAGCATATAAATGTTTCAATACTATTACAAGAATAACGTAAATATTAAAACTAATTTTATAAAGGATAAAAGAAAATGTACTCCCATGTTAAGAAATCGAAGTGAATACTTTTGAAATCCTTTTTTTGTGCATAGTCATTGCCGGCACAATTATTATACGAGATTTATACAATTTTCCAATTGTTTAATTCATAATAACAATTTAAAATTATTGACACCTATTTTTTATTATATTTATAGTATCATCAATATGAATGTTTGTGTACTTTTTGAAATGTCGAAAGAGTATAATTGTTTATATTTGCTTACATTGTACGTTTTTTAGTTAATCCGTGAGTTCTATCCTGATTTTTATATTGTATTTGGGTGGAAGTTTTTTTGTTTCGATATTTTATTTAATTATTTAACGATTTTTATAAAATTTAGTTATTATATTGCATATATTAAGTATAATATAATATATAATGTAAGTAATATAAATATATTATATAATATATCATAATGCAATATATAATAGTATAATATATAATTATAATATAATATATAATAATTATCGCATTCTACTTTTCAACTAAATATTGCGTAAATGGTATTGTTACATTGGAAAAAAATATTTGTTACATTTTGTTTGTATATGTATGAACACTAAAAATAAAAAGACGTGTGACTTGATTCTGTTTATGTTCGTTGTAAATATTGATTTATTTTAATAAAATACAACCATGCCCTTGTCTCATTTAATTATCCATTCACTCTTACTTGAATTTTAATTGTTAATAGCCAAATCTCCCTTACTTCAAATACAACTAGCAACCTTTTACATGTTGAATCAGTTCACTCGCCACTCAGCACTGAAGTTCTCACTTCTGACGTGTGTTCCGTTACACACCCATTTTTTTACACATTTCATCTCTACTAACATAGTCACTCTTAAAACACGAGCAATTTCAATCTATATAAGCTCCGTGATGGGCGTGAAAGCCGTAATTATCTAAACATAAATATGCGAGTATTGGAAAATTCAAAGTTTATAGCAAAATTTGAGTTTGGTTACACAATGGGTGGCCAGTATAGTAACCTGCCTTACCTTGAGTTGAGTAATATTTTTGTGGGCGTTAACATCGGTCGCCGATCACGTCTGTTTCACCTGTAATACTGCTAAGTCCATATTCTATAGGCCTATTAGTCGAAAGACGACCAAACACAATTGACATTAACAAAAACCTTTTATTGAGACATTTTGTGAATTATAAGTTGTAGACGAGACTATAGTTGATTTGTGCTATTACTCAGAGGGACGGCGCGAGAATACACCTGAATGCTTCCCCGCCGTTCCACTTGATTCAGTGTCATCCTAAATGTCTACCACATTATTCAGATGATAATAAAATGTGATTAAGATCAAAACCAAATACTATTTGATTAGCCAAAACAGCTCTTTACGCAACTTTACGAAATTCGTTCTGCGAAGAAAATCATTTTATTTTCATTTAATTATTATAGCCTATAAAGCATATTCATTAATATTATACGTTATATTTGCATTACTGTGTTCAACGTATTTTATAGTCTGAACTCCTTCCAAATACTTGTTCGTACCAAAACATTCTAATAACTAGAATGGTTACGCTAAAAGGCAAGTACCGTTTTAATATTTGGTTAAACATTTTAATTATTTTAATATATTACAAAATTTATTTTAGGAATATTACGACCTACGTTAGGAAGAAAGAAATGTAAGTTGCGTAAGGGTTCCTGAAATTTCTCATAATATGTTCTTGTAATGGTCCTACAGAATTCTGTAACATTCTCGATCAGATCTTAGTATACAAGGACTCGTGGCCACACCCTGCTAAAAAATTCATTTTTTATTTGGTATTATAAATCTTGCGAGATTACTGTAAAACCTGACTCACGATAAATGCGGACAAAAACCAAATATGCATCTCAACTTGACAAGACGTTATCTTGGTACATGAGACATCTGTACCAAACTCCAGGCCGTTTGGTACCCACAAGTGTGTATACGAATTATCTTGAGTCAAGCGTGATTCAGATCTAACGTGGCGCAACCACCACTCATGGCCGCACACAGTTGAGGTAATGGCAAGAGCAACACGCCGCGCGGCGTGCGTATGTTCAATTTTGACTTTCGAACATCCTGCTGACTGGCCCTACCGACTGCCTGAAAGCCTACAGGAAAACAGAACGGTGTCGACATTTGACATATTGTCGACTACTTCAAACTTTCATCACCAACTCTGTCTTGTCCTACTCCCATTAAACTCTTCCCTGACCTTGACTCTTTCTCCTACAAAATAAGCCATCGGTACGTTTTGAATCCATCCTGTCAATTGTAGACTCTATAAGCCGGCAGACTAGGAATTCCAAACGGCCAACTTCCCTCATCAATCAACTGTTTTACTGGCGTTAGTTAGCACCATAACACCCACGGACACCGGCATCACGCAGAACACAAACACAGATTTCTTTAGTTCCACTCAAAATCTTATTTTCCCTTGAATCTCTACAAACATCACCTTTTCCTCTGGACTCCCTGACGCCACGCCATGACGCTATAGCGTCCCCTGATATTTTACGCCACACTCAACGACAATAGCAGTATCACCCCATCCCCAATATGAATTTTCCAGCCACATAGGCATACACACAATAAACACTCCGTAAACACAAATGCACATAATTCTTACGCCTCTGCAGTGGCGTAGCTAGGCTTTTTGGCGCCCGGGGCAAGGAGATCGTCGGCCGCCTTACCTTTAGAATTAAAAGGGGACAAAAGAGAAAAAATGAAGGCCTATCCAGTGAACAAAGTACTTAATAAATTCAAATGTGTAGATTTTTGTAAGAAAGCACGTCCAGAAAACGTCTTAAGAATATTTGTTAAGTCAAAATTAAGAAATTACATATTATAATATTACCGGTATTCAGTTTGTGTACATTTATTGGTAGCAAATGTAGACTATAAAATGTAATAACATAAAAATGTTCTAACAAACATCCAAATTTCTTGTAGGTCTAAAGCGCATCCTCAAAACAATATCCTAAAGCAACATAAAGTTAAACACAGAACAACATTAAAAATCATAAAATTAATAACTTACCAGTACAGGTTAATGGTTCCGTCTTCTATTAATTAACATTTAATATTAATTTTTAATATTTAATAAATATTTAAAACGAGACATTTTAAAATGTAACTTTCCTGGTCTTAATTGCTGCAAAGGTATTTAACCACTATAATCTAAAGACGAAGCACTGTCGTTTTCAATTAAAAGTTTGATTTGATACCCTGTCTTGAGATATTGTTGATCGTAGGTACGATTTAATCAATTTAAGTTTACTAAACGATATATCACAAGAAGCCACTGACACTGGTAAAGTAAGATAATTTTTTAAAGCTATTGTGTATTGTAGCATGCCCTGAGGTGTAGAGTCCATTTGTTCTCCGTTACCTTTTGCCATTTTTAATAAACGTATGACGTCTTTCAAGTTACTGAGCAATTCTACACTGCTTAGGTCATGTGGATACAGTTTTGCAAGCACTATCCACTTAATATTGATTTGGGAAAGCTGTTCCTTAAAATGTATATCCCCTTCATTTACGTACGCCTCAAATTTGCAGAGGAACCCAACGGGTTTTTCTAACTCTTTTATGTTAGATAAACGGCTTAAAATTTTAATTGACAGTTTGTCCAAACTTTCTATTAGAGAACGTTGCATTTCTTGCAGAATCGTCTGCATACTCCCCTGGCACCGCACGCTTCCTTCTTATCCTTTTTGTGATACTGACACCCCATTCATTACATACCTGCTCTGCCTTAATAATGACATTGTCACGCAGCTCATTCCTCCAAACTTTTAATTTGTCCGAAGTGTCAATGCTTGAATAAAGCTTATTCCTTTGGTCTGCAAGATTTTCTGGATTCTGTCCATAGAAGAAAGAATATGGAGGAAAATGTATAGAATATGGAGGAATAATACAGAGGAAAAGAGCAAGGTCACAGAATTAAAGTTTTCTATCGCATTAATGCTGCATCTTTCCTCGTATCAATTGTTTCAGTCGGTGTATGCCTCAGTTTCTCTAGTGCAGCGGTCACTTCATCCAGCTGAATGGATATTGCTTTCACCGCATCTGCTTTTGAACTCCACTTGGTATCACAATGTCATTTTAGAATAATATTTACGGATTTCTTTAAGAGCACTCCATCTATGAGTGGAACAGGAAGGGAAAGTGAATTGACTTTCTACTGTCCCAAAAAATGTCACTGCCTGAACATTTACAAGAGCTGCAGTGATTTACAGTGTCATAGTGATTTACATGAACTCCAACCAAATTAAGTGAATGATTGTCTCACGTAACAAACATAACAAACATAGCTAGTAGATTGAAATCTAATATTCTCTTCTGAACTCCTGAATGGATACCAGCTATTGTTGCTTGACTGCCATACGAATGACCTTGCAATCACTATGATTCAATCCATCTCTCTCAAGCTTACTTGTAATAACTTCTGTGATCCCCTCCGCTGTTTTCACTTCTAAAGGAATAAAATCTATGAAGGTTTCCTTGATATGAACAGAATTGCGTTTATTTTCAACAAATGTCATAATCTGAGACATTTATTCTATATGTGCAGCATCTGGTGTTGTGGCAAATATAATACTAGAGTACTCCGCCTTTTTACATTCAGCAATAATATATTTGCACACTCTTTCTCCTAACAGGCTCATTATTTCATTTTGAATGGTTGGCAAAAGATACGACATACGCCCAGATTTACGAGAGACTGATTCCAAATGAGATCTCATGACAGGATCAAATTTAGCCAAGTATTTAACAAAGCCAGAAAGTTTTCAGGATCTGGATCGTTAGTAACTGACTCTCTCAGTGCCAGATTTTGTTATGTAAGATTTTGTACTGTGGCAATGACCCATTCGACGATTTCTTTCCATGACTTACCTTCTTTACTCATTTGTTCCTGAAGTAGATCATCAATAAATCCCCCTTTGTTTAAAGAACGTTCCAATTCCTTCCATTCCAAAAACGCAGAGCGATAAGCAGGACTATTTTCATGATCCTGAGTACGAGGATTTAACTTTCGTCGCGACGAAAACACATTTTTACTATTGACGTGGCTCCTTTTATAGTTTTCTCGTGGAAATAAAGTGCAACAAAATCAAAATAGAGATTGGAGTAAAACACATCCAAGTGCGATTTACCTTATCATAATGAACCGTAATTACGTAGTAATAGACTAATACTGTTTATCACGCGAGGTTTATGATAACGGACAAGCTGGCTGGTTATGCTTCTTTTATGAAAGGGATAGTCATATCAAAGAAACAAGTTGTTTGTAGTTTTATAAACTGATAACAATTTGTCAAGTCTATGCTCACTTTGCCGCCCTCCTGGGTATGTCGCCCGGGGCGGCTGCCCCCTTGTCCCCCCCCTAGCAACGCCACTGTACCTCTGTGCCTCCTACTGCTCACCGTTCCGCCCACACTGTCATCCCTAATCCTCAAACAGATATTTGGAGCTTGCACCCAGAACACCCCAAGACTCATCTATGGACGAGTCTCAGATATACACCAGCTAGTTAGCTATTAGTAAAAATGCAGATAATTGGTTTAACCTGATAGTGTTGCGCAAATTTTGAAATTCATACGTATCGATCGAATTTTAATTAAGTATTAAATACGTTGTTATAGTAGTCGAACGTAATTGTTTGTTAGTCTTAAAATGAAAGTGTATATTGTATACTGGTGTACGATTGTATCACAATGTTCAGTCGTACTGTCACGTTAACAAGTTATACGCGTAGAGATGATACGATTTCCTACGTCGGCTTGACTAACGGTTTCTGCCGATCACTGGAAGAGACGTTCTGTGGCTACGTCTCGCAGCTACTCCTTTACTCCTTTCATCTTTCACCTTCTACATGAGGTGGGTCCTCATTTTTCCCATAAGATGAATATAGCGAAGAAAGACTGCAGCAGATGCAGTCGAAACGTGAGGCTGAAAGAAACAATGAACCACGATTTAACATGCGAAAACAGAAAAAAACGAACATTAAACTGCGGCAGTGAAACAGCTTGCCTGGAAGTCATTCGTACTTTTTCTCGAATCGTCGTGCAGCGAATTAAGTTTCTATTATTTTCCAGAAAAGTGTATCAGACCTACTGAAATGTTTGTAAGTATCAGTTCTTTGTTACACCTTACATTAAATTATTTAGCGTGTAAAGCCAATAAGGTGAGTTCAGTTTATTGAAATCAAATTGGTATTTAGAATTTGAGTCATTAAGAGATTCGATAAAGTAGCTGGGTCGTTATCCAGTAACTCTTGTAAGCTGAACTTACTATTTGGTTACAATTTCTGTCATAAGTGTGCCATTAGAAATGTTTTTCTCGTCAATAAAGGGTCAAACATAGCTCCTAAACTCTTCAAATGAAAACAGACTGTAGGTACTCTTAGCGACTTTTATTGAATCTAGACGTCTAGTACTGACATTTAAACAGTGAGAAGGAAATATAGCTGTGTTAAATATAATGCTTATGTAATTATTGGTTACTTTCAGTTTTGCACAAAATTTTTAATATTTTTGGAAGCACTGTGCGTTACGTCTACTTGGCAAATATTTCATTTGCTTCAAGAATTAAAAATCAGTAATACACATTCACGATATCTTATCTATTTATGTTTTATTACTGTGTTATAGGTCCATACAAGTTATTTATAATATAAGGGTAGAGCATATATTGTTTATTTTCCTTATGGTCACATCAGATTACGTACGCTATTTACTAAGTTTACGAGACTATACTATTTATTTTATTTTATTTTTTGTATTTGTAGTTGACAATTGAAGATTTCCAAATACATGCCTAATAGAATAGAAAAAAGTGTAGGTTCAAATGTGTTGTCTAAAAACATGTGTTCGTATTGCGATGACACATCCGTCGGTTGAGTCAGTGTTGAATAGGGAGGGGTGGGAGAGACCACGTACTTTCTGCCGCCTCCATGCTTTACCTCACATAATGCAGAGAATATTGTCGCTGACGTACCTCAGACTATACGCAAAATTTCATTAGTAATTTTTAAAATAAGTAATTTCATCATTTACAGTAAACATATCAAATTAACAAGAATTGGTACTTCTTGATTCACTGTGGGCTTTTATGTTAATCCTAGCCACTGAATTATTCAACAAGATTCATTAAAAACAATTAATCTTCACCACTAATCCGTAAACACCAATTTCCCTCAATACAGAAATAAATATTTTATCTGTCCTTAAGAAACAGTGGAGAAGTATGACTTTTTTTGTTTATCAAACAGAGAATTCGAAAGGCTTTGAATAAGTTGAGATATGAGAAAGTCTTAGGGTATGATGGGGTTTTATTGGGAACTCTTAAAAAATTCAGCACAAAGATCAAGGATATATTGTCTGAATATTCAAGAGCGTAACCAGTTGCTGGAGGACTTTGAACGTGTGGCCTCCGGTAATGTCTTTAGACAATAGGAATTACTGCATGCAATAAGATTATTACCCACTCATGGAAAATTATGTTATCGTTATAAAACAGATATTGATGATGCGAAATATAGTTTATGTTTCGTAAAAGAAAGGTACATGACAGGTTATATTGTTTTGTAATTACTAATGCCTGTCGAAAAAATGTGATAACAGAAACAACTATCGTGGACTTACGGATTTCATCCATGATTTTAAAAAACGCACTTCACATGCCTTTTAAAAGCACTTAAAGATACACGACTTGACTAAAGGGATATGGAGAATAATGAGGTTTTAAAGAGCTCAAAACGTACAAGTAAGATATAATTGTATCTTTGAGGAGAAACTCAGATAAGATAAGAGCTGCACAGGGATCTGCCTTGTCGCTATTATTTTAACATACGAGTTAAAATATTACCACTTTTTAGCAGGAGGGTATTATGAGAAGGAAAGTATGAGATTAGCACGTTAAGATTTTGTAGCTAGTTTGTTTACAGCAAGCGAGACTGGTTTAAAGAACAATCTGTGCTTGTTCTGGAAATGATTAAGTTTCTGAGTTTTACACGAAGATGAACAGTAGAAGAAAAGCGACTGTAGTCGCAGATGGATTTCGACCACAAGTAACATGGATTTCGATTAGGAGGAGTGAAGTTGAAACAAATTAGGAGATTGTGAACAGAAAACAACAAACATCTACCTGGAAAAGAGCATTTCCAGTCTCACCACTGGACACTTTTATAATCACAACATTGTTAAATAAATACAGCTTTTATGAAGCTGCTGTAGAAGCTGCTAACTTTAAGAAAACTTGGAATTCAGACCAAGAAAGGCTCAATAAGATCTTTAGTATGGTACTTGGCTTGTGATTCTGAATTATATACAATGGGAAAAATGGATGGAGGACGATTAGAGCAGTAATACTGGCGAAGCTGCAGAATATTTCGTGAAAGATAAAGTAGGCATGATACAAGAAAGGGAAAAGGATACAGGCCGCAAATAGAGCATATGCTTCGTTGACAACTATATTCAAGACAAGGGTATCTGCCGTCAGTCCAAGGTCACATTATATAAAGTTATTATTAGACCGGTGATAACATGGCAGCGAGACTTGGACTCTGAACAAACGAGCCGCTAACATAGTCAATACCTTCGAAAGGAGAATTCTGAGGAGAATATATGGACCAATCCAAGTCAATGGGATATGGAGAATGCGTCACAATTAGGAACTATACAAGCTATATAAAGGCAATGATCTGGCCACCACCATCCGACTGTAGGCCTATAGATTGCAATGGGCAGGACACATCATTAAGATGGAAGGCAACCGAATACCTAGAAACCGAATTTGTACTGTTTAGTCAAATCGAGGGTAGAAGGCCTGTAAAAAGACTCAAGCATCGCTGGATTGACGCAGTGGTGAGGGATGCTGATATAATAATAATGGCTCCCATGTGTACCACCGAAGGAGCTTAGGAGTAGGCAGGGTAGGCTGCCTAATGTGAGCCGTACGGCATACAAGGAAGGCAGCGTGGCTAGCACTACGCTTCAACCGCCCATTATTATCCCCAGGACGTTATCCCAGGTACTCATTTTCAACAGACTGAGTCGACCTGGGGGCTGAAAAATGCACCTTGATTTTATGGTGCGGGCCCGGGAATCGAACCCGGGACCTCTAGATTAGTGGCCAGATGCCATACCCACTGGTCTAGTGAGCCGCGGGATGCTGATACTGATACTTTGCTTAAAAAAAACGATAGACATCGATCGCAAAGGACAGGGAAAATGGAGGCGGATGATTGTGGAGGCTAATGTTCGACTCCGAACTGTGACGCCACAGAAGAAGAAGAAAGTTGGCATGATGGGGTGTTTAAAAAGATATATAGAGAAATATAAAGTAATATAATTAGTTAATGTTTTCAATTTGTTTCTTCTGCAAGTAGATAATATTGTATATTCTTTTTAACACCTGACGCACGTTTCACTGAAAAATATCAGTATCATCAGAGGTTTCTAAGTGAATTAATAACAATCAAAATAATTCTATTAATATAAAACTAACGAATAATCGAATTTGTATCGATTTTAATGTAAAATAAAATAACTGATAATCGATTTAGGTCGATTAGTTAACGATTGTTTTAATGTTTATTTTCTTCAGCAGCTGTTTTCTCGGTTATATTTGAAATTTTGTTTATATTTTATTCATTTTTACTTCCATATTCCTTAAGGAATGGAAGTATGGTGATGGCAAAAAAAATCGTGTTCGAGATTATTGCAGATTCTGATTCTACTACACTCAAAACATGAAAAAAAGTCGTTTTCCGAAAAGTGTCTGTGTGTCTGTCTGTGTGTCTGTCTGTCTGTCTGTCTGTCTGTCTGTCTGTCTGTCTGTAGATTTTTTTTCTATGGCAAACGATAACTGCCGCAAATTCAAACAGAATCAAATAATTTTTTGCATACAGCCCGGTTTTGCAGAGTTCTCGCGACCTATTGTTTTTGGTGAAGATCGGTTGAGGGAAAGGGGTAGTTTACCTGCAACGGTTTTTTTTTAGCAAGGGAAATTTTGTTTGTTTGGCAAACGATAACAGCCGCAAATTCAAACAGAATCAAATAATGTTTCGCATACAGCCCTGAATTGTAGAGTTCTCAAGACCTATTGTTTTTGGTGAAGATCGGTTAAGGGAAAGGGGTAGTTTACCTGTAACGTTTTATGTTTTAACAAGGGTATTTCCTATGGCAAACGATAACAGCCGCAAATTCAAACAGAATGAAAAGATTATTTGCATACAGCCCTAAATTGTAGAGTTCTCAATACCTTTTGTTTTTGGTGAAGATCGGTTAAGGGAAAGGGGTAGTTTACCTACAACGTTTTTTTAACAAGGGTATTTTCTATGGCAAACGATAACAGCCGCAAATTCAAACAGAATCAAATAATTTTCTGCATACAGCCCTGATTTGTAGAGTACTCAAGACCTATTGTTTTTGGTGAAGATCGGTTGAGGGGAAGGGGTAGTTTACCAGCAACGTTTTTTATCATGCGTATTTTCTATGGCAAACGACAACTGCCGCAAATTCAAACAGAATCAAATAATTTTTTGCATACAGCCCTGATTTGTAGAGTACTCGCGACCTATTGTTTTTGGTGAAGATCGGTTGAGGGGAAGGGGTAGTTTACCTGCAACGGTTTTTTTTATCAAGGGAAATTTTTTTTTTTTTTGGCAAACGATAACAGCCGCAAATTCAAACAGAATCAAATAATGTTTCGCATACAGCCCTGAATTGTAGATTTCTCAAGACCTATTGTTTTTGGTGAAGATCGGTTGAGGGAAAGGGGTAGTTTACCTGCAACGTTTTTTTAACAAGGGTATTTTATATGGCAAACGATAACAGCCGCAAATTCAAACAGAATCAAATAATGTTTTGCATACAGTCCTGATTTGTAGAGTACTCAAGACCTATTGTTTTTGGTGAAGATCGGTTAAGGGGAAGGGGTAGTTTACCTGCAACGTTTTTTTATCAAGCGTATTTTCTATGGCAAACGATAACAGCCGCAAATTCAAACAGAATCAAATAATTTTTTGCATACGTCCCTGAATTGTAGAGGTCTCAATGACTTTCGATTTTGGTGAAGATCGGTTAAGGGGAAGGGGTAGTTTACCTGCAACCTTATACGTTTTAACAAGAGTAAAGTACTTGAAAATTTATTTAAACTTGTTGAAACAATGGTAATTGTTAAAAATAAAATAATTTTGTTGCCAGGCAATAAAATTATAATTTTTTCATTTTAATGTAATATAATATTTTTCATTTAATACAGCAATAAAAAGGCAGGTAAGACACAGCCTGGCTGTTTGGCTGAAAATGATTTTAAATATAAATCTTAGAATATGGAAGTCATGTATGGTTCTCCATACCGATATTTATTTTTATTTTTATTTTTATTTTTTAGTAAATTTATAATTTTAAATAGATCGTCTTGTTTTGTTTTTATTTGGGTTTGTTCTTTAATTAATAAATTATTGTTATTGTGTTTGTAAATGTTAAGATTTTCCCAAATATTCATTTTTTGACCTTTTTGTATGTTTTTAATTAATTTTATATTTTCAATATTTGGAAACTGGTGGTTATTATTTAGACAATGTGTGGCTAAATTAGATTTATAAATATTTGGTTTTAAATATGCATTGCGGTGTTGAACGAATCTATCTCGTAGTTTTTTCTTCGTCTGGCCCACGTAAAATTTATTGCAATCTGGACATTCTATTTTATATATTCCATTTTTATTGTGAGTATTGGATTTAGTTTTAGGTTTTATTTTATTAAAAATTATATTATCTGTATTATAAGATATTTTTAAATTAGTATCTTTAAATATTTTATTTAGTTTTTGAGTTATATTTCCGTAATAAGTGAAGGTTGTATATTTTATATTATTATTAATAGATGAATTTTTAAATGTAGTGTTTTTAGGAATTTTATTAGTGATTTTATGTTTAATTTTATTTTCTAATTTATTAATAGTTTTTATTTTGTATCCATTTTTAACTGCTATTTGTTGGATAATTTTTCTTTCTTTGTTTCTTTCTGTGTTATTTAATGGGATCCTAAGCATTCGGTAAATCATGGAATTAAATACTGCCATTTTGTGTTGGGGAGTATGATTAGAAGTATTTGGTATTACTAAGTCAGTTTGAGAAGGTTTCCTGTATATTGCGTATTCAAAATGTGTTTCATTTTTCTTTATTGTTAAGTCTAAATAATTTAATTTATTATTAGATTCTTCTTCTAACGTGAATTTTATTTTAGAATGTAAATTATTTATGGAGTTGAATATTTTATTTATATTTATACCATTGTTTTGGGAAATGTACAGAGTGTCATCAACGTATCTAAAATAACATCCTAATGGGTCGTTTAATTTTATTATATTTATTATTTGTTCGTCGAGTTTTTGTAGGAAGATTTCTGATATGATAGCGGAGGTTGGGGCTCCCATAGCAAGGCCATCTGTTTGATAGTACAGTTTGTTGTTGTATTGAAAATAATTTTGATTTAAAATTATTTTTAAAGTATTAGTTAACTGTTTAATGTATGTGTTACTTTCGTTATTTGTTTTCAAATTATTTATTATAATATTTATAGTTTCTTCAATGGGAATGTTTGTATACATGTTTGATATGTCGAATGAATATAATTTTGTATTTCTGTTTACTTCTACGTTTATTAGTTGTTCCGTGAGTTCGATACTATTTTTTATATTGTGTTTTGCTGGAAGTTCAATTTTATGTTTTAAGATTTGAGTTAGTAATTTTGATATTTTATAATTTGGTGCGGTCCTAGCGTTTATTAAAGGTCTGATAGTTTTATTGATTTTGTGTAATTTTATTAAAGAGTTTAATTTTGGTGCACAAGGATTATCCATTTTATATTTAAAGGAGTCTTTAGGATTTATGATTTGGTTACTATTTTTTAGTATATTTGTTATTTGTGTTTGATATTTATTTGTGGGATCTTTATTTAATGTTATGCAATTATTATTAACTAAAAATTCTTCTGTTTTATCGTCTAAATCTTTCTGAAAAATTTATTATTGTACTATTACTCTTATCAGCTTTGGTTAAAGTGAGGTTATTAGTCGTTAGTTTCTGTTTTATGTTATTAATGGTTTTATTTTGTTTATTTTTATTTTTAATATGATGATTTTGGTTATTATATTTTTTGATATATTTTATTATATCCATTGAGGCTTCTGTTCTTATTTTATCTTGTTTTTCTTGTTCTACATTATTAATTGCGTTTTCAGTTTCGACTATGATATTATCTATTACATATTTGTTTACATTTTTAAGATTTGTTTTGTTTGATGATTCTAGGGTAGCTATTTCGTTTTCCGTGAATTTAATATTAGATAAATTTATGAATTTTGGGTAAAAAGTGTGGTTATTATTTAATGTGTGTAAATTTTGGTTATCTTCTTTAGGTGTACTATTTATTAGTAGATTTTTAAGTTTTTTATTGATTGTGTTAAATTTAATTGTTTTGTGTTTATTTAGTATTTTAAGCATATTAATATATTTATTATTCCATGTATGATAATCAAGTGTGTTGGCTAAAAGAAGGTGTAAATTAATTAATTGTTTATTAATGTAGTCGATTTTTCTGTAATTATTTGATATTTCGTCTTTAATCCATTTATATTGGGCTTGAGTAATATATTTGCTTAATTTATTGTTATTGTTGTTTTTTACTATTATTTTTGTGTATTTTGGAAAAATATTAAGGTGTAGGCATTTTTTGTTAAAATATATGTTTCCAAAACAATTAATTAATTGTTTTTTACGTTTAATAAATTGGTTATAGGAATGAGTTACATCACCTTGTATGGTGTTTTCATCCATCATTTTCTATATAAGTAACTCGATGTTTCTTGCAGTAATTATATAATTTGTGATGTTTTCAATTTGTTTCTTCTGCAAGTAGATAATATTGTATATTCTTTTTAACATCTTGTCACCGGACAAAAGGCTTGCCGCATGACAAATGGCGCCAATCGTACACTCTAGTGTTTTGGTGGCCCTAAAAAAGGACCTTGTGGCGAGAAGGCTGATGTTGGTTGTGCCGCGCTAAGATGTTCGGCGGCTGCGCCCACTGTTCGTGGCGTACTACAGTCCTCCTCTTCTTTCGGCACCGGTTGTAGAGTCGGCTGCCGGCCCAGCGAAATCCATCGCTGGCGCGGAACGGGAGTGCGAAGACGCAAGAACGGCGGCGGTTCTATTCTTCGGCTGTTCCTTCCGGCTGACCCCGCCTCGATGTCGTCCGAGAGAGGAGAGATGAAGTGCGTCCGATGGCGTGGCGATGAAGAGTGCTCAAAATTTTTTTTTTTTTTTTCGCTCTGGGCTTTGCGGTTGTGCGTCGCAGAGACGAACCGCACGGTAACTGAGTTCCGAGCTACCTTCTGGAGCTCCTGCCTCGTGGCCCTGCCCAAGTAGGGCGCGTGCTCTATAGCAGGCCGATTCTCGGCTGTTGTGCTAGCCTACGCTAGCGCAGTATACACCGAGGGCGTTTCCACGAATCACCTGGGCGTATACGGTACCTTCCCAGCCCAGTCACTAGAGGATTGCCTGGGAACCTCGCCGCACGTGCATAAAATTTGCGTGCAAGCCGCCTGAAAGTGTCGTCTAAGGAGCGGACGCCAAGTCCTCTCCTTAGAAGGCGAGATGAGAAGCGACGGGAGACTTTGGCCGCTAGCCGAAGCCCCCTGTCGAGGACGCTCTGCAACTTCTTTTTATGCATTGCGGCGAGGTAACCCCAGACCGGGCAGGCGTAGGTAATGACCGGCAGCAGATACGCGCCGACGATCATCCTACCCAATTTCCTGGTCATGGCTGAGCTGATCAGGAGTGGAAACAGTGCGCACAGGCGAGTGGATGCTCGCTTAAGAACTGTCTGTGCGTGGGTACGCCAGGTGAGCCGACGGTCAAGGTGTAAGCCGAGGTACTTGACCTCGTTGGACCAGCGCAAGTACGTTCTGCCGATACGTAGTTGCCTAACGGGGTTCTTCCGTCGCTTGGAGAATTCGACGGCTACACTCTTGGTGGCGTTGAGTTGCACTCTCCAATTCTCAGTCCAGTCCACGAGCGTGTCGAGCTGGCGCTGCAGTCGTAGGACGGCCCTTTCCTCATGACGATCGGCCGTAAATACGGCCGTGTCGTCAGCGAAGAGGGCCATCTGGACTCCAGGCACGTCGTTGACGTAGATCGAGAACAGAAGGGGGCCTAGAACACTACCTTGAGGGACGCCGGCTGTGATTCGTCTCTCGGAAGAGACAGAATCGCCAACTCTCACGCAGAAGGTCCTCTCCGTCAGAAAGCTAGCAACCAGATGGAGGTAGCAGTCCGGGAGCTGGACTTCCCTAAGTTTGAATAAAAGGCCATCATGCCATACGCTGTCGAAGGCTTTCTCAACATCCAAGAAACAGCCAACGGTCCGTTCTCTCCGACACCCGGCTTCCGTGATGCTTTCCACCAGTCTCATCAGTTGATGAGTGGTCGAATGCCCCACACGAAAGCCGAACTGTTCGGGGACCAGCACGTCAAAGTTGGTTAGATGTTCTCGTACACGACGCTGTACGAGGCGCTCAAAAACCTTGGACGTAGCGGAAAGTAGGCTGATAGGCCGGAGGTTTTCCGAGCGGGTGGTATCCTTTCCCTGCTTCGGGATCACGATAACCGTCGCCTTTCTCCATTTCTTGGGAAAGTAGGCCAGTCTAAGACACGCGTTGAACAAATCAGTCAAGAATTGAACTCCAGGCTCGGGAAGAAGTCGTAGAGCGGTGTTGGTAACACCGTCCGGGCCTGGAGCCTTTCTTGGCTGAAGTTCAGCGAGCCGATCTGAGACCTCTTCCAAAGAGATGGGTTCGGGCTCCGCCGTGATCGGAAGAGACAGAAAGTCTTCCACAGCCATCTCGACTTGTTCGTCGAAGTCCCAGTCCATGGGCGGGTTGGGAGCGAACTGACGCTCGAAACACAAGCCCAAGTACTCGGCCTTCTCCTCCGGGCGACCCAGGAGTCGACCGAACGGTCCAACAATGGCGGGAAGTGGAGGTCGGCGCCTCCGTCCCGTCAATGCGGTAGGTATTCTGTACGGGTGAGATTGCGGGTCCGCATCCCCCGTTCGGGCCACGTCGAGTTCCCAACAGCTACGTCGGAACGCCTTCAGACTGCCACGCAGTCGTCCGGTGAGCCGATTGTATGCTGCCTTATCGGCCGGATCACGGGTCCTCTGCCAACGTTTCCGGAAGTAATTCCTCTCGCGAGCGAGAAGAGAGACTTCCTCAGGGATGCGTTGGTAGTCAGGCGTGAAGCCAGCTCGCGTACGTGAAGACACGCCTATAGCCGAGATGATTGCCTCTTCGATTCCCGCAACTGCTTCGTCTAGGAGGCGAACGGAATCGAGTGGGGCCGCTGGCGGCAATCTACGGCACAAGGCCGGACCGTAGCGATCCCAATCGATAACCTTCTGCTTGTCAGAACGTGCATAGGCGTGCTGGGTAGCGACGTGGACCAAGATAGGGTTGTGGTCGGATGTCAGCTCCGTAAGTGAGAATACCTCGACCGGACAGACAATTCCTTGGGTCACCGCGATGTCCAGAACATCGGGAGCCGCGTTAGGCAGTGACGGAAAGAACGTGGGTTGCGCTGGACCAAACACCATCGCCCGGCGCGATTCAACAAAACTGAGCAAGCGCCTCCCGTTCGGAGTAGTCAGGCGACTATTCCAAACGCGATGCTTGCAATTCAGATCGCCGGCCAAAATTACCCTTCGATGGGAATCGAAGATGACGTCCAGGTCGCCGACAAGGAGTTCAGCTTGTGGGGGCTTGTAAGCTGAGACCACGAGGACGCCGCCAAGAGCTCCGTGGACCTCAATGGCGGTGGCCTCTAGGTTGGTAAGCTGCGGCAAAGCGACACGATGATGACCTATGGAGGTCCTCACCGCGATCGCCGTGCCGCCTCCTCGTCGGCCAACTCGGTCATCCCGATAGACCACGTAATTTGGTAATCGAAACCGGTTCGCCGGGGTCAGGTGGGTTTCCCCGAGGAGAAGTACGTCGGGTTTGAACCGAGCCAGGAATTCAAGAAGGTCGGAATGCTTGGTACCGATGTTGTTAGCATTCCAGGCTACGAGCGAGAGATCTCGTCTAAGGGCTCGGTTCATAGAAGACCTATGACTTCGCAGGCTTCCACCAAGAGCATGAATCTCTCAGTTGGGTCAGCAGTTTCCAGGCGGTCTCGGATGGACCTGAAGGTAGATGCGACTTTCGGGAGGTCGTAGCTAGACAGAAAGCCGCGGACGAACTGTGCGTCATTGGAACTGACGGACTGGGCGGTTGGCCTGGAAACTGAGGCCGCATAAGAGCGACCAGGTGTTACGGCAGATCGGGTCGTGGTGGAAGCCATAGGACCAGGGCCAGACGGTTGTGAAACAGCGGCAGGAAAAGTACGCTGTTGCGCTTCGTCGGACTTATACCGGGAAGCAGGACTTTTCTTGGGCTGTGGGCAGGCAGGAGCTCGGGGCCGAGCATCCGGTGTGGGTATCCCTTTGTTCCTGGGTTTGATGCCTGCTCGCGGAAATCGCGGAGGTGGCAGGGGCGGCGAGGCTACCTCTGGTTCAGAGGCGGGAGTAGGAGGTTCCGCGGAGGTGGAGGGTTCATTCTCCGGCTCCAAAACCGAGATGACAGCTACTGGGCGTGTCTCTGCTATAGAAGGAGACGCGGTACGTTTAGGTGCCTTTGTAGGGGCTGGAGGTGGAGCCGGAGAGGGCGCGCCGTGCCGGTTGTGCCTGAGGTTTAGGCCTAGCCTGCATTTTAGGCTGTCTGGGTTGGGGCTGCATAGCTGGCTGCCGTGGCTTCGGGAGGGGCCCCTGCGGCCTTTGCTTCCGCAGGAGCTCCGCCTTATAGACCGGGCAGTTTACGTTGCTTGCTGCATGGCCTTGGCCACAATTGATGCAGCGGAATTTGGTCTTGTCTGCCACAGTGCAGGCCTGGGTTGAATGTCCCAGAGAACATCGTAGACAGGCCGGGGCATTGCGGCAGACGTCGGTGTGATGGCCGAACCTCTGGCACCGGTGGCACTGCGCGAGCTTGCCCTGGGGACGACTGGTTTCCACCCTGACGCGGAAGCCAAACAGCCGCGTCAGGTGGAAAATTTTATCAGCAGCCTCGCCCTTCTCGAGCTGGAGACGGACGAGCGGGAGAGGTACTCGGGTTTCTGAGTGAGTGAACAGGCGGAAAATTGCCTGCACCGGGTACCCGAGGTCGCGGAGTTCCATAAGGATCTCCTGTGGATCGGTGTGCGCGTCAAGCCCTCGCAAAATGACAGACAAGGGCTTGACTCGCTTAGGAGTGAAGGTGTGATATTGGAGGTTGTGTGCTTGGAGGAAGGCCTCGACCAAGCGATGGTCCTCGAGCTGGCGGACGACAATCCTGACCGTATCACCGCCAAGCAGCTTCAGGTCAAGCTTGTCGGCCGACAGGCCGTGGGCCGCGATCAGCCGTCTGTATAAGGCGGCGACATTTGACACGCTATGGACGTACAGGGGCGGCGCACGACCAACAGCGGCAGCAGCCGGAGCTGCTGTCGAAGCGGTCGGAACCGCGGCCTGTGGGCCCTGAGAAGGTCCAATGTCCATGGCCGAGGTCTGAGAGGAAGCGGTTGGGTGAGTCCTCTTGGGCTTCTTAGCCGGGCGATTACGCCGACCAACGGTCGCGAACTCGCCCGACTCGTCGGCCGGAAGAGGAGGAAGCGGGTTGGGGAGAGGATCATCCGTCTCCATCGCCCGAGGCGATACTGGCGAGTCGCCCAGATGGGGCAGCAAGGCAGGGCCGAGCGACTCGGCACTTGAGCCGTTGCCTGTAGAAGGCATGCTGGCCAGGTGCGACGGCTGCCGGGCAGAGACTGCTAGGCAGTCACTGCCAGACGCCAGGGATCTCGGGTCCGGCCGAAGCCGGATTACCCGCGCGTCTTCCTTGCTCACGACGATGCGGGAGGAGCTGGGCTAACGACCAGCTTCGTTGAATACCAGTCCTTACCAAGACTGGTGTCCACTGGCCCCTTTACCCCGGCGATATCCTAGCTCGCTTACCACTGGTGGGGGCTTGCAAGGATCGTCCGGGGCAGCGCTACCTAACTGTCGTGAGCAAGTTAGGAATTACACACTGGAAATGCGGCACTCACCAGGTGAGCCCAGAGCACTCCTCTTCTTTCCTGACAGCCAAGATGTTTCCGGCGCAGGTGGTCCTAATAAGGTCAAACTTCGGCCAGCTACCACTTGTGCCGGCTACTTAATTCACCGGCAGCAGCTGGCTCCTTGGTCCGTTTCCCACGAAGAGAAAGGCAATGGTAATCCTCGTCCAACGGCGAGGTGGGCGAATGCAGCAAAGCAGCTTCCAGTCCAGGCAGGAGAGAGCAGTCCGGAGAGAGGTCTGTCCTGTTCAAGAGCTGGTCCAGAAGTCCGTCAATTCTCACGATTCTGCCTTCTGTGCTCAAAATTTTCTGCCGGCCCGGGTTTTATGCACAAACCGGGATCGCTGGTTGGCTCACTCCGAGCACGTTGTTGGATTGGCTCGCTGTGTCCACCGCTTGTACCGGAGAGCAGATGTTCGCATACCGCTGTCCAATATAAATGGATTAAAGACGAAATATCAAATAATTACAGAAAAATCGACTACATTAATAAACAATTAATTAATTTACATCTTCTTTTAGCCAACACACTTGATTATCATACATGGAATAATAAATATATTAATATGCTTAAAATACTAAATAAACACAAAACAATTAAATTTATCAAATCAATAAAAAACTTAAAAACCTACTAATAAATAGTACACCTAAAGAAGATAACCAAAATTTACACACATTAAATAATAACCACACTTTTTACCCAAAATTCGTAAATTTATCTAATATTAAATTCACGGAAAACGAAATAGCTACCCTAGAATCATCAAACAAAACAAATCTTAAAAATGTAAACAAATATGTAATAGATAATATCATAGTCGAAACTGAAAACGCAATTAATAATGTAGAACAAGAAAAACAAGATAAAATAAGAACAGAAGCCTCAATGGATATAATAAAATATATCAAAAAATATAATAACCAAAATCATCATATTAAAAATAAAAATAAACAAAATAAAACCATTAATAACATAAAACAGAAACTAACGACTAATAACCTCACTTTAACCAAAGCTGATAAGAGTAATAGTACAATAATAAATTTTTCAGAAAGATTTAGACGATAAAACAGAAGAATTTTTAGTTAATAATAATTGCATAACATTAAATAAAGATCCCACAAATAAATATCAAACACAAATAACAAATATACTAAAAAATAGTAACCAAATCATAAATCCTAAAGACTCCTTTAAATATAAAATGGATAATCCTTGTGCACCAAAATTAAACTCTTTAATAAAATTACACAAAATCAATAAAACTATCAGACCTTTAATAAACGCTAGGACCGCACCAAATTATAAAATATCAAAATTACTAACTCAAATCTTAAAACATAAAATTGAACTTCCAGCAAAACACAATATAAAAAATAGTATCGAACTCACGGAACAACTAATAAACGTAGAAGTAAACAGAAATACAAAATTATATTCATTCGACATATCAAACATGTATACAAACATTCCCATTGAAGAAACTATAAATATTATAATAAATAATCTGAAAACAAATAACGAAAGTAACACATACATTAAATAGTTAACTAATACTTTAAAAATAATTTTAAATCAAAATTATTTTCAATACAACAACAAACTGTACTATCAAACAGATGGCCTTGCTATGGGAGCCCCAACCTCCGCTATCATATCAGAAATCTTCCTACAAAAACTCGACGAACAAATAATAAATATAATAAAATTAAACGACCCATTAGGATGTTATTTTAGATACGTTGATGACACTCTGTACATTTCCCAAAACAATGGTATAAATATAAATAAAATATTCAACTCCATAAATAATTTACATTCTAAAATAAAATTCACGTTAGAAGAAGAATCTAATAATAAATTAAATTATTTAGACTTAACAATAAAGAAAAATGAAACAAATTTTGAATACGCAATATACAGGAAACCTTCTCAAACTGACTTAGTAATACCAAATACTTCTAATCATACTCCCCAACACAAAATGGCAGTATTTAATTCCATGATTTACCGAATGCTTAGGATCCCATTAAATAACACAGAAAGAAACAAAGAAAGAAAAATTATCCAACAAATAGCAGTTAAAAATGGATACAAAATAAAAACTATTAATAAATTAGAAAATAAAATTAAACATAAAATCACTAATAAAATTCCTAAAAACACTACATTTAAAAATTCATCTATTAATAATAATATAAATATACAACCTTCACTAATTACGGAAATATAACTCAAAAACTAAATAAAATATTTAAAGATACTAATTTTAAAATATCTTATAATACAGATAATATAATTTTTAATAAAATAAAACCTAAATCTAAATTCAATACTCACAATAAAAATGGAATATATAAAATAGAATGTCCAGATTGCAATAAATTTTACGTGGGCCAGACGAAGAAAAACCTACGAGATAGATTCGTTCAACACCGCAATGCATATTTAAAACCAAATATTTATAAATGTAATTTAGCCACACATTGTCTAAATAATAACCACCAGTTTCCAAACATTGAAAATATAAAATTAATTAAAAACATGCAAAAAGGTCAAAAAATGAATATTTGAGAAAATCTTAACATTTACAAACACAATAACAATAATTTATTAATTAAAGAACAACCCAAATAAAAACAAAACAAGACGATCTATTTAAAATTATAAATTTACTAAAAAATAAAAATAAAAATGAATAAAATATAAACAAAATTTCAAATATAACCGAGAAAACAGGTGCTGAAGAAAATAAACATTAAAACAATCGTTAACTAATCGACCTAAATCGATTATCAGTTATTTTATTTTACATTAAAATCGATACAAATTCGATTATTCGTTAATTTTATATTAATAGAATTATTTCGATTGTTATTAATTCACTTAGAAACCTCTGATGATACTGATATTTTTCAGTGAAACGTGCGTCAGGTGTTAAAAAGAATATTATCTACTTGCAGAAGAAACAAATTGAAAACATCACAAATTATATAATTACTGCAAGAAACATCGAGTTATTTATATAGAAAATGATGGAGAAATATAAAGTTACAAAAAATGTTCAAGACACTCATGGCAGACGGTACTTAATTGGGCGATTAGGTTATCTCTTTACAGAGTAGAAATGGTGAAAGGAGGTTAAGAAGCCAGAAGATGCACAGATTGTTATGAAGATGCAATGATTTTGTCAGAGAGAACAATCAGCAGAAGAATTTTAAAAACAATTACATTCCCATTCCCCGCATTGAGGACATACGTCGTCTTTCACATTAAGTCTGTAGTTAATATCCATTTATATTTACACAACCATTAACTGTCGAACACAATGGTTGTGTTTGTCAACAATGAAGTTGCCAGTTGTAAATATATTCAGGAATCAATACATCCAGGCTTCATTACGTTGTACTGTACCGTAGAAGTTAACGTCTGCACTTAATTCCAGTTACCTCTAATTACTTACTTATGAGACAGTAAAATTCCATGCGCGAACATCGGAAAATTTGTGACGCGGTTTCTTAGGAATTAACTTGAATAAAAGCCAAAAAACAGTTTGGCTTCATACACGTCAGTTTTCCAGGTTGTTTTATATTACGTCATTATTACAAAAAAAACTAGCAAAAAAGTGACCATAGTATTACAGCACACAAGAAATGTTCACGCATTATTTGTTGATGACGTCTGAAGTGAATATAACGTCTATAGTTATGTTGTACTAATTTTCACACACACACACACACGCGCGCGCGCGCGCGCACACACACACAATTGTTAATTCGTAAGTCTCAAAATTTTGAAGCTGCATTGTTTTTATAAGAAAAATAATTAGTTTTGTCTGAGTTATAAACATTGGTACATTAAAAAATAAACATTCTGACGCACATTAAGCAGAAGTTACTATCTGCACAATCAGACTGAAAGCATTACTTTAGTGATAATTGTATAGGTTAGAAATACTTGTTTAGTAACACTGTTCATTTGTTTACATCAGACTAAAACACAAGTACTCAATACGTGACATTAAAGTTACGTAACTGCACTATTGTAAGATGCGCAGATTATACAATACGTGTCTTCAGTGACCTTGGACATCCTACGCTTCGTAGACTTCCTGTGATGCCGTACGCCTGGAATTTCCAATTTCGTATTAAAGTTCATGCCTAACTACACGTCGTTCGAGCAAGTAAAGAAATATTTCACTGTGACTTTGGTATTTGTTGCTTGTTTGTTGGATGCAAACTACGAGTTCTGCAGTTAGTATACGATCTGTACATTACTATTGCTTAGCAGATTTGTGTGCACACCAACGCTTCCGACTGACAATGTCATCTACAGTGTAAGACTTCGACTTTTTGCTCTAACATCTTGTTTAATTCTAACGTTCTCCAGTTGTGGTTACAGACAGAACTCGTGTCTCTTCTATACCGAATGCACAACAATAATATAATATATTATAATTTCGCTATTTGATGTTTGCTGAAAATATAACGTCTTTACAATAATTAATCCAGTTACATAAACAAGATTAACTGGAAGCATTGATGGAATAGGGTAGTTGAAGGATATGACCAACCACTGCTTCAGGTCTCGATGTAGTGACATAGTGAGTCCAGTGACGATGTTGTTTGTAGTGATCAATGTACAAACTGTTGCTGGACTTACTGTAGTAGACTTTATACTCTGTTGATATTAAGTACCTTGTAAATGTCTACACGTTATCCTTATCTGTCCTTCTGCTTTAGATGAACCTTTACCATCGCCTAAACCTTTACCGTAATTTGTCACTGGCTATGACTAAGGTAACATATCAGTGATGGTATATTTTTCAAAACATATCCTTATCTGTCCTTGTGTTTTGGATGATAGGTTATCATCGCCTAAACCTTTACCATCGCCTAAACCTTTACCGTAATTTGTCACTGGCTATGACTAAGGTAACATATCAGTGATGGTATATTTTTCAAAACATATCCTTATCTGTCCTTGTGTTTTGGATGATAGGTTATCATCGTCTAAACCTTTACCGTAATTTGTCACTGACGATGACTAAGATAACTTGTCAGTGATGGTATATTTTTTTAAACAAAGCCATTTTTAGGGATATTATACAAAAGTGGTGAGTAAAAACAGTCAGTACTGAAATACCACTAACTTCCCGTCTCACGAAGGCCTACTTGCACTTTACAGAAGACGAAACGTAGTTATAATTAAGTTGCTGTTAAGTTATTATACTTAAATAGTCATTATTAAGTAGTATCGATGTGTAGTATATGATATGGAAAACTATTACACATTGCTTGTATTTTTCTAGTAAAAAACATGATTAGGCCTCACATAAATCATTGTTTATTTGGTCAAGCATATTTATTGAAACACTATTGACTGGAACTCTGTTTTTTCATTGTTGATACAGTTTAATACAATTTTGTGATGCTGGTTTGTCAATAATTTTATATTCTGCATTTTATATATTATAAACTACATAATTTTATATTATACTTTGTTTTATAATTTTATGTATCAAATAAAATTAGTCTTTTTCTTCGTATTTACTATAACGGATATTTTTCTAAAAATGTATTATTATTGTTGTTATGAATATTTAAGAAAATATTCATTAAAAAGCTTTCAAAGTTCACTGGAGTAACAGAGAACAACAAGAGTAACACAAGAAGCTGATCCCTTGCATTTATTTGCTCCAACTATAGACATTTTCAGTTTAACGAGAGTAGCGCATCTCCTTCCGATTCCGTACAGACCAAATATAATACGTAAACAATTGTCTCCTATATCGGTGACGGGTAACAATGTGTCGGGAGAATTCAATGAAGGGGATAACACGTTCCACAGAGTAAGCATTATGTCATTAAATTTGATGTTGATTCGGATCGTCACGGAATTTACAGCAAACCTAACGCAACTTGTGACCATTTTATTCGGTAACTTGAATTTAATAGGAAATAAATGCATAATGCGTTTACTTTAAAATAACCATAAACGTCATACACATAAGAAGTTGATATGTTTTGTAAAAAAAAAGTTAAAAGCTAGGGAATAAAAACAGATCCTGGTGACAAACGTTGTGAAAACCCAGACATGTGATCACGATAAATCAATAGTCAGTGAACGCAGTCACCTAGTGCACGTGACACTGGCCATGAGTGCACACGGTAATGTTTATTGCTATCCGATCCCTTGGATCTGTAAACACGCCACGTTTGCCCCGTACCCTAGGTTTAACGTCTCCTATATGCCGCTGGTATTTTTCTCTTTCCTGTTCAATTTTCCTCTGATAAATTCTTGTTTAGGGGAAGCTGTTATCAGAGACCAAGAACGTAAAATCACTTCTCGATAGTAGACGTTCACCATTATCCTTTGTAAAACTTGCAAATCTATGTTTTAACGTTTACTTCTGAAAATTTATTTAGGCTTATGGTGGAAATTGTGCCGGTAAAGCATTTAATATCACGATATATTTAATTACGTTAAAGCGTGACGATCAAGTTATATCACGACAAATCACGATTAAATTAATTACTCACCTTTCACGGACAGTTTGATTGTAGGCTACATATAGTTGTGCACGGACTTTTTCAACTCTTTTACATTAAAGTTTAAAAATATGAAATCGCCTCGCTTTAGAGTTGTCATCCAGATTTTTCCCTAATGTATTTTTCTTTTTATTATTTTTACCCTGTCTGGCAGGCGTCTAAATTATTTTAGACTTGCCGGACATTTAACTATGTTAAGGATCCGGCTTGTTAGCATTTCCGGTGTTGACCAGAACTGGTAATGATAAGCAGTTTTATATACTTTACATAAATAAAAATACCAAAAGATTAAATAATTTAGTGAACTTGAAATTTGTTAATTTTATTTTTGTTCCAATGACAGTAATGATTGTCAGAATGATTTCTCAAAACACTGTCAGTGGACATGCATCGCTTGTTTACATATCACATTAAAGGAATAATTATGGTAAAATACAATTTCAGGTAGATTATTTGCGGATAATTTTACAAACGCATGTAGCAAGAAAATATTGCATTTGTTCTCTGAAACGTTAACAAGTATCATTCTGTAATCGCCACAGCTTCAACATCGTCTATGCAATTATAATATAAACTGCTACGAAATTTTTAAGTAACAACACAAACAGTTTGTCTAGCTTCTTCTATCCAAGTATTGTTTTATTTTATTAAGTTCGATACGGTAATCGTTCAACATTTCTATAGGAAACTTTCTCTTTTGAGGATTTGAATGCTGAATACAATGTGAGATTATCGTGCGAGTGCAGGTGTACGTGAGAAATACAGACATAGCAAGGATGCTGAGTTACGAGTGTTTTAAACAGCGAGACGCTTAAACGTTGTCCCTACAGTAGCTAATGATCTTAGAATAACTTTTCACTACTTCTTCGACTCAGCCTCGAACTAATCTATTACCTCTTTAGAAAAATTGTTTCTAAACAATATACTAAACGGATAGTGAAAATGTATTTTAACCGATAGGATTTAGGATTCTCAGAGCAAAACATCATGTTAAGCCCGTATGCAATAAGGATTTTGCGATTGGTCCAGCCGGCAAGGTCACGGCCGACCTTGACACAGTATGCGCGCGCATCGTGTTGTGTATTACTCAGGTATATATACATTTGTTAACTAATTGGTCCAACAGTTACATCTAAGGAATCCTCAGATTTTCTACGCTGTAATCTCTGTGTAAGTTGTTACGTTATCGTTTTGTATTTATCGTATATTACGATGCGAAGTGTGTGTTTCTGTTATTTCAAAGTGTATATGTAAGTGCATACGTATAGTACAATTTTCCTGTAAACTCCTTTAAAATAGAAGTATGGTCTCACTTGTATGTAAACAAAGTGCAATTTGCTCGGCTGCACTGACAAAGCGGCAAGACTAAATATTGTGAGTGTGCATAATACCCCAATTGACAGTCAATGTGTATGTGGTAATTTCTGTGTGTCTATGGATGCAAATCTACATATATCTTTCTTTATATACACCATTCATACATGTATAATAAAAAGCACGTGTGTGTGTGTGCGCGCGCGCGCGTGTGCGAGTAACGTATATTTAAATATATGTACAAATAACGGTGTACGCATATTTCTCATATCGCTGTATAAAGTGCTCAAGTACTAGCCAATTCTTACTTCTGCAGTGACAGTATCTTCCGTCCACGAAATACAAAAAAGACCCCTAACATTTAACACAACAGTAATGATTTATTCACCACCTGTAATAAGTATTTAAAAATAATACTTTATATCATGAAATTTTTTATTATTAATGAAATGTAGAAGTTTAGTAAAAATTAATCCATATAAATTTTATCGAAACTGTGAAACTAGATCGGCTGATAACGCTAATCTTACGATTTATTAAACTAACCTGTTGGACTTACAGTATAAGAACGAAATTCATAAAATTTTCCTTTTTGTAACTTTTTCTGTTCCTATTTTAAATATTACTGGAAAATATGTATTTAGCCTTCGTTAACAGTCAAGCTAGGTGAGGTAGAGTTATTGTACTGTAGCTGTGCGATAATGGGACAACTTTGTAAAGCAGTGTCGGATCCCCATAACTTATCACTCACGATCCAAAGTCACTCTGCTTCTCACCGAATCTGTTGCTTTTTTAAATATTCTTGAAAATTTCACTCACCTTACTTGCTCTTCTGAAATGCTGTATTTTAATTTAAGGTGTTTAGCCTGGAGTCACCACTGTTCTAAAGTAAACATAGTATCTCTTGGTACGCAAACTGTCTCTGGGGATCCCCCGACAAACGGACCAGACTGTCTGAAAAGCTTGACCTTATAATCACAAACAATAAACTTGTTTGTGCCTAAATACTCGTTAAAACTAGCATTTTGCCTAGTATATGCTAGTCGGGATTCGATATGTCACCGGGAATACCAGAAACAGATGACGATTTTTGTTTCATTCAAAAATAAAAGTTGCTTTAAACAGTTTATGATTGTTTTATACAGTACGCCTTGCTTTATATCTGTGCACGGATATTCGTATTAGTACTGTTAAAGTCATGTTCTCATTTACTAATTAATTTCGTTTTTTATCACGTTTTTACTTTCACAATAATGACAGCAATATCACATGTATAATAAAAATAGTGTATGTGTAGTGGGAACAAAAACTCGCCTAACTTTAATAATGTTTGCACACTGATAACTTTAACTGTGTCTTAATAATAATAATGGCAACAACAACAACAACAATAATCACCTACCACAATATGAATACATAAACGTATGCGTATATACGAAACTATAGTCATAATCTTAATTAAACAACACAGTACATACAGCAGATGTACAGTCTTCTACTTTAAGTATACAAATTGTATTGACATGTCACATTATTTTAGAGTATAGTTTATGTATAACAGACCAGAGAACGACGCGTCAGGCCCGTAAGTAAGGGACACCAACTAGGTAGACACAAACGATGAAATATTTGTGAACCTTACAGTTTATCAAAAAATTAAGTAAAAGAATAAAAATAGAATAATAAAAAATAACAATAAAAAGAAGAATATTTAAGCGATCAAAATTTAGTTCAGAAAACCGTCTATAACGTATTTGTTGTGTAGGTCTCTTGTACAACTTTGTACGTAACTAGGAATTAACTCACGTTTTTTGTTATCTGGTGATGTTGATTCAGCAAACGCGTACTCTCGGAAACACCTGAAGTTTGCTGACCATTCTAGACCTTCCTAGTGAGTTATTTTTTAATAAGATAATTTACAATTAACTTAAATATAATTTTAGGATGTGAGATACAGCTCTACAGAATTAGATCTGTTACTGTTAATACCATAGGGAACAATAATTATAAATTCTATAATTATAACCGTTGTTGCTAGAGTTCATTAGTGACGGCATTAGTGACTCCATAGGGTAGATTTCTTTTCCTGCTTTTCAAATTACCAACAGGAGGAAAGGATGATTTTAAAATCGTCTATGTGAAATCAATGTCGGGACACTTGAGCTACTTCTCATTTGAACTAGAAAAACGGTAACCGACCAAAACCCGACCAGGTGAATCAAGACCACGGAGCGTACGCGTACCTTCAGGTGCCTGTCACCATTACGACCATCACTAACATTAGGGGTTCCCGACGCAAAAGCTCATGCTCCACGCAACGGATTTCTACAGTTACATTCTCTTGTCTCCATTCTCCTGACACTGAATAATACCAGCTACACGAATATTCGGTTATTTGCACACTTAGACTGATTTGGGAACAATATGTACGCTATTGTCCCTTATGTTAGAAACTTCCATTTCTGTACAAACTTTCATATCATAACTCCATGTGTTTTAAGTGGAGAGCTGTTACGTGACACGTTGTTAAACGCAAGCCTAAATCGATGACAATAAAAAACAAACCGTTTGCTTGCTTATTCAGACCCACTGATTACCCTCTAGGTCCTCTGGTGGACATCACCTTGTGCTGTGGTAAAAACCAATTATTCTGTCACTGGCTTTCGACTTGTGCTTTGTTAATTCCCCAAAAGTGCTTGAACCAAATTAGAGGCGCAGCCAGGATTTACTTCTGAAGGGTTCTAAGGAGAGTGGTCAATTTTCGAGAATAAACTACAAAAATTCAAATAAAGGACCAGTTATCTTCTATTTATTTTGTTGGTATAAAAACATAGGCTAAAGGTTACATTAACAGACATCTAACAGATAATTAAATTTCACAGTAATGAAACAATAAAGATAACGTATTTAAATACAAACAAAATAAATGGTGCCAGAAAATTTGGCACACAGTTCTCCAGTCTTCTGTAGATGCCGATAATTGTTTTGTACTAATTTTTTTAAATTTGGTCTTAATGAGTACGACTCTGTAAATATTTACAGCAGATGAAATTAAATAGGTATACTCGTTTTGCCACCGAAAAACAAAAATTCCCATCAACAGGACACTACAGGCCTTCAAACTCGCGCTGTGGGATACGCAAATACGTGGTTGGGCACACGTTTTGTTGAAGCTGGCGTATAAATCATTTTAACAGTAGAGGCTGCGGAGCGCCTGTTGAGTGGGCAGCGTTCCGTTCGGTTTTAGATTTACGTGTGTATGGAATAACGGTCACGTTTTTAAGATTTTAATTGTAGATTTGTTTCCAAAATGGAAATACGCTTTAACCAATGGTAAAAAACTATAAAATTGTTAAATACGGATCGACAACCCGTGTACAACATGGCACATCTGTAGCCCTATAAGACGCTTTAATATAGACATTTTTTTTAAATTGCTGTGGATTAAATTACTGCACTATAAATATCGTAAAACGAGTTGGACGCACTGCAGGCTACACCTTTCCTGCTCGCTAAAAGGACAGAACCACAAACTTTTGTATAAAAATTTGAGCCATGCCTTAACCACTAGACAGCCAGCAATGTTTACACGAAGCGATTTCATGCTCGCAGGGCTACAGTATAGTGTACCGCTGTTAGTACTCACATAACTAATTGGCCTAATTATGTATTTGACTTCTATGACTATATTTCTACCTACATTTTTTAAATTTGACATTTCTTTGCTGCGTCATCGTACTATACCTGGTAGTAGGTCTACGTGTCATACCTCGTAGATTTTAAAGCTGGAATAGCCGGTAGCAAGAGAATGTCAATACACTCTACTATAGGCACATTATAGTATTACCATACTATAGTAATAATTGTATACTATTAGTGTGGTCTGTACTAATTATCAGGTGTTAAATGTGAATTCTAACGTGAACCCATACTTTCTTAGCCACCGAATAGAACATCTTTATCTGCTTACCAGAGTCAGAGACAAAGTGCAGTGTACTGAGAAAGCTTACGCGAGTAAACCACAAGTCCTCACGTGCGACATCAGATTGTGCTGTCACGTGTTACGATTTTACGCATATTACTTCTTTGTAGGGTTGGGGCAATATTGGTCTCATTGTCGGTCGCCTTACTGGATGAATAAAGTTTGAAGCCTTAAAAAAGATCTGAATACATATGGTAATGTTCCTGTCATTTAGAAGATCGAGTATACTAGTATACTCTTCAAGAATCTAAGACTTTCGCCACTTATTTTTCATGTTACACTATGAAAACGTTATAATATTTTTTCTAATAACACCATAACAACAAAAGCAACAGCAATAGTAATAATAACAGTAACGATGATATGAATGGAGTGTAAACGGAGACAATACAAACATCTGGTCATACTGATTAAAAGTTTTTTATTACAATAGTTTCAATAGTTATGTCAAAGAACAGAGCTAATGGTAAAAATTTTTATGTACCTAACATAAACCAATGACTTGTCATAATCGAAAAATCAATAATACACATCAAATAAACTACTTGCAGACAGTTAAAAAATTTATGATAATAAAAACCGATTAGATAGCCTTAGGCTATCTGTAACGGAAAACAAAATCTTTAAAATACGTAACATTATACCTCTATATGTAACATTATACGTATAAAAAAATTACCGTACCTCTGTGGTTTCTTTAACCTCTTGCCACTACTACACTGTGTTTAGTAATAATAATAGTAGTAGTAGTAGTAGTAGTTAGTAGTAGTAATAGTGGTGGTAGTAGTAATAGCAGTAGTTTTTTTTTGTTTTTTTTTTGCGGGGGAATGCATTATGCACCATCATCAGGAGACACCCGACTGGTCTCCCGGTGTGTGGGACTCGCACCCACCAAAAAACCTCCACTTTACAGGCAGGGAACCCCCCCCTGGAACAACTATTCGTATGGCTTCAGGGTGGCACCTCGTATTAGTAATAGTAGTAGTAGTAACAGTAATAATAATCAATAACAACAACAGTAATAATAATAAACTGATTGGTATAATATGTAAATGTTATCAAAAAAGTGTGAACTCTCTGAGTTAGAAATGTATTTGAAATATTTGACGGTAAACCCTAATTTTGTAGACAGTTTCTACTTGTACCACAACTATAAATAAACACGAATAATTGGGACTTGCTCTAATAAACACTGTAAATAAATCGTTTCTTTATAATCGTCAATTGAAGCCAGAGAGGCGTGAGTTATTGTACTCAATCGCGAACCACAAAATAAATTAACTAGTTTCATTAAGATGAAGGATGTAAAGAACAAATGCAGGAGAAATTAACCACGCGTGTGGTATAACAATGCAACACTGCAAGAATTTAATGAAACGAATCTAGGACTTCCGGAGACACTGGTACGACCTTCTCCTGTAATATTGTCAACCTTTTGTTTGTTATGGCAATTATGATACAATCGAAATATCCAGTGTGATGTGAGCTACTTAAGTTATCAAAGATGTGTTGCTGTATAGATTTGTAATTATAGATTTTAAATCTTGTTTTCAGTATAATGAGATTTGAGTCTATAGACCTACTCGTCTATATAATTTGTCCTAATCCAAGTTAAAATTAAAAAAATTGTTTCATTATTTCTTATCAGGTTTTTGGTTAACAGAAGAATCCAAAATAGTCAGATTACATGTGGCAATCTTCTGTACGTTACTGTTCTTCACCTACGTGTTCGCTCCGTTCGTAAACATTTCTTATTTTCCATATTCAGCAATAACAATATGTAATGTATCTGTAGCACGTTTATACGAAGTTTAGTCAAACACACGTAGATAAAGTTACTTACAAGTGTTTGTTCTGCTTCGGGCTTGCATGGGTAGAGGCAAAACTGAAATATATTGTTACAAAGAATGTATAGTACAGTTGAATTCCTGCTGTAGTTATGTGTGGATTCGGAGATTGTATTAAGAGAAATACGTAAATTTTCTGTCCCAATAAAATAATAAACTCCATTATAATGAGTAATGGACTCATGCTATGACAAAGTAAGTGTGATACTAAAAGTGATGTAAATAATGTACAAGGTATAATTGTGTGACCAGACTTATGGTTTCTAACATATAGTTAATTATTGAGGATAGTAATGGCAGGAATTCTGTGGCGTTTGCGAACGGGCGGAACATCCTGGATGTGGTCGATGTCAATATTTGTTAAACTTGTTGATGTCATTAATGCGGTTTGAGAAACCAAAATCTGACTGCGGTATATGCGGGTACTCGCTTATCTTTAGTTCAGATAAATACGGTATTTCAGTTTCCTGTATACTGACCTAATAACTGTCGAAATATTAGTATTTTTAATTGAGTGACGAACATTCCTGAACTAAATCTACATCCAACGCTCTTGTTTTCTTTCCCGAAATTAAAAAGAGTAGGCCTAGGTCTATAGACACTGAAGAATGAAGCATTACGTTACTACGATCTGAAAATACATTATTACGGAAACAAGTATGGAAACAACATTTGATTTAATAACACTGGTTCGTTTCGTATTCGATTTGTTAGTTCCCTTACACTACCGAGGAGGTGCCTTTATTACGGGAAAATTTTTATTATTCGGTTATTTAAATATTATTCTAGTAATACAGACCAAACTACTCGATATTTATCTCTGTATCTCTGTATATCGTGCAGATTGGTGGTTTCTGTTTTCCAGTGTTGGAAAATACGGGACTAGGAAAATCGCAAGTAGATAAAAATCTCCTAACTGCCTATAAAGGTCAGTAGTGTCAATACTTTATATACTGGCAAACCGTTTTTTTTTTGTGTGTACACAAACAACTTGCCTCAAAACCAACGTGTCTCACAGTGTACACCGTTTTCAAGGATGAAGTCTATACAATTTATCTGTCCCACGACGGATTACTAATTTCAGGAAAATGCTTTACGTTTCGGGAAACAGTTATGTAAACGGAAATATGTAATAAACAAACAAACACTTAAAAAGTCGACAGGTGTAGTCGGTACGTTATTCGGTACCAAGAAAAATGTTATGTTTTTTGTTGAACACGTTTTGGAAAAGCTTACCTGAATATTGTGAAAAAGTAACTTTAGGGAAATTTCAAAATAATGTTAGTTATGTCTCTGGACCCGTAAATCTGATTCATCGGTGAAATTCCTCTATTTTGTTTCCTCATAAGATAAAAAAAGCTGTAACCTAACTAAACATAGTATACTTTTAGGAATTCTGTTGCAAGTAAGACGTTTTGTCATTCTTTAGAGTTTTGAGTTTTCCGTCCAAGTTCTTTTGCCTTATTTCTGCAAAATACTAGCCGAATGTTTATAACCACCACTGATAACCGTCCATTTTCTTAATTTCAAATTACGCTTTGGCCACACTCATCTTTGAGATTGCCAGTTTTGTGCCATATACTGGTCTCACTTTATAGAACTTCACTGTAAACGCTGGAAGTTACAAAACTGTTAAAATGGCTTTATATTTATCCCGTAAATTCTGAATCCCAGTCCGTACTAGGTTATAAAGTGGGCGATATGAATTCAGTTTGTTGTAAAATTAACTTTTTTAACATCTGAGAAATTTACATTTGAAAGATAGGACTCTTACTAATATCTTCTTGACTATGTTATTGTCTGCCTTAAAATTCCTTGGGTTATAGTTCCTTTTATATAAATAAAATATTTTTCTCTTTCCTTGTCCAGTGACAACAATAGTTCGTCTTTAGTTGTACTAAGAGTTAACAACTATATACTTCACACTGCTCGTCACAAACAGTAAAGCTTAGTATTTCTTTTATGAAATTGCTAAACTGCTAAAATTTTTTATTGTTCAGACAAAGCTTTTCGTCATCACTGACATCATCAGGTCTTAAACGTGATGATGTCAGTGATGACGAAAAGCTTTGTCTGAACAATAAAAAATTTTAGCAGTTTAGCAATTTCATAAAAGAAATAGTAAGGATGGCTGCTAAATTCAAACAATACGAAAAAAAAATATCGGTATGGAGAACCATACATGACTTCCATATTCTAAGACTTATAATCTGAAATATGCTTGCCTGCCAAGCACGATATATTTTCTAATATATACATAATTTACATTAAAATGAAAAAATTATAATTTTATTGCCTGGCAACAAAATTATTTTATTTTTAACAATTACCATTGTTTGAAAAAGTTTAAATGAATTTTCAAGTACTTTACTCTTGTTAAAACGTAAAAGGTTGCAGGTAAACTACCCCTTCCCCTTAACCGATCTTCACCAAAATCTAATGGCCTTGAGTCCTCTACAATTCACTTATGTATGCAAAAAATTATTTGATTCTGTTTGAATTTGCGGCAGTTATCGTTTGCCATAGAAAATACGCTTTATAACAAACGTTGCAGGTAAACTACCCCTTCCCCTCAACCGATCTTCACCAAAAACAAAAGATCTTGAGTAGTCTACAAACCAGGGCTGTATGCAGAAAATTATTTGATTATGTTTGAATTTGCGGCTGTTATCGTTTGCCATAGAAAATAACCTTGTTAAAAAAACGTTGTAGGTAAACTACCCCTTTCCCTTAACCGATCTTCACCAAAAACAATAGGTCTTGAGAACTCTACAATTTAGGGCTGTATGCAAATAATCTTTTGATTCTGTTTGAATTTACGGCTGTTATCGTTTGCCATAGGAAATGCCCTTGTTAAAACAGAAAACGTTACAGGTAAACTACCCCTTTCCCTTAACCGATCTTCACCAAAATCAACAGATCTTGAGAACTCTACAATTCAGGGCTGTATGCGAAACATTATTTGATTCTGTTTGAATTTGCGGCTGTTATCGTTTGGCAAAAAAAAAATTTCCCTTGATAAAAAAAACCGTTGCAGGTAAACTACCCCTTTCCCTCAACCAATCTTCACCAAAAACAATAGGTCGTGAGTACTCTACAAATCAGGGCTGTATGCAAAAAGTTGTTTGATTCTGTTTGAATTTGCGGCAGTTATCGTTTGCCATAGAAAAATATCGGTATGGAGAACCATACATGACTTCCATATTCTAAGATTTATATTTAAAATCATTTTCAGCCAAACAGCCAGGCTGTGTCTTACCTGCCTTTTTATTGCTGTATTAAATGAAAAATATTATATTACATTAAAATGAAAAAATTATAATTTTATTGCCTGGCAACAAAATTATTTTATTTTTAACAATTACCATTGTTTCAAAAAGTTTAAATAAATTTTCAAGTACTTTACTCTTGTTAAAACGTAAAAGGTTGCAGGTAAACTACCCCTTCCCCTTAACCGATCTTCACCAAAATCGAAAGTCATTGAGACCTCTACAATTCAGGGACGTATGCAAAAAATTATTTGATTCTGTTTGAATTTGCGGCTGTTATCGTTTGCCATAGAAAATACGCTTGATAAAAAAACGTTGCAGGTAAACTACCCCTTCCCCTTAACCGATCTTCACCAAAAACAATAGGTCTTGAGTACTCTACAAATCAGGGCTGTATGCAAAACATTATTTGATTCTGTTTGAATTTGCGGCTGTTATCGTTTGCCATAGAAAATAAAACGTAAAAGGTTGCAGGTAAACTACCCCTTCCCCTTAACCGATCTTCACCAAAAACAATAGGTCTTGAGTACTCTACAAATCAGGACTGTATGCAAAACATTATTTGATTCTGTTTGAATTTGCGGCTGTTATCGTTTGCCATATAAAATACCCTTGTTAAAAAAACGTTGCAGGTAAACTACCCCTTTCCCTCAACCGATCTTCACCAAAAACAATAGGTCTTGAGAAATCTACAATTCAGGGCTGTATGCGAAACATTATTTGATTCTGTTTGAATTTGCGGCTGTTATCGTTTGCCAAAAAAAAAAAAATTTCCCTTGATAAAAAAAACCGTTGCAGGTAAACTACCCCTTCCCCTCAACCGATCTTCACCAAAAACAATAGGTCGCGAGTACTCTACAAATCAGGGCTGTATGCAAAAAATTATTTGATTCTGTTTGAATTTGCGGCAGTTGTCGTTTGCCATAGAAAATACGCATGATAAAAAACGTTGCTGGTAAACTACCCCTTCCCCTCAACCGATCTTCACCAAAAACAATAGGTCTTGAGTACTCTACAAATCAGGGCTGTATGCAGAAAATTATTTGATTCTGTTTGAATTTGCGGCTGTTATCGTTTGCCATAGAAAATACCCTTGTTAAAAAAACGTTGTAGGTAAACTACCCCTTTCCCTTAACCGATCTTCACCAAAAATAAAAGGTATTGAGAACTCTACAATTTAGGGCTGTATGCAAATAATCTTTTCATTCTGTTTGAATTTGCGGCTGTTATCGTTTGCCATAGGAAATACCCTTGTTAAAACATAAAACGTTACAGGTAAACTACCCATTTCCCTTAACCGATCTTCACCAAAAACAATAGGTCTTGAGAACTCTACAATTCAGGGCTGTATGCGAAACATTATTTGATTCTGTTTGAATTTGCGGCTGTTATCGTTTGCCAAACAAACAAAATTTCCCTTGCTAAAAAAAAACCGTTGCAGGTAAACTACCCCTTTCCCTCAACCGATCTTCACCAAAAACAATAGGTCGCGAGAACTCTGCAAAACCGGGCTGTATGCAAAAAATTATTTGATTCTGTTTGAATTTGCGGCAGTTATCGTTTGCCATAGAAAAAAAATCTACAGACAGACAGACACACAGACACACAGACACACAGACACACAGACAGACAGACAGACAGACACACAGACACTTTTCGGAAAACGACTTTTTTTCATGTTTTGAGTGTAGTAGAATCAGAATCTGCAATAATCTCGAACACGATTTTTTTTGCCATCACCATACTTCCATTCCTTAAGGAATATGGAAGTAAAAATACCCTTGTTAAAAAAACGTTGCAGGTAAACTACCCCTTTCCCTCAACCGATTTTCACCAAAAACAATAGGTCTTGAGAACTCTACAATTTAGGGCTGTATGCAAATAATCTTTTGATTCTGTTTGAATTTGCGGCTGTTATCGTTTGCCATAGGAAATACCCTTGTTAAAACATAAAACGTTACAGGTAAACTACCCCTTTCCCTTAACCGATCTTCACCAAAATCAACAGATCTTGAGAACTCTACAATTCAGGGCTGTATGCGAAACATTATTTGATTCTGTTTGAATTTGCGGCTGTTATCGTTTGCCAAACAAACAAAATTACCCTTGCTAAAAAAAAACCGTTGCAGGTAAACTACCCCTTTCCCTCAACCGATCTTCACCAAAAACAATAGGTCGCGAGTACTCTGCAAATCAGGGCTGTATGCAAAAAATTATTTGATTCTGTTTGAATTTGCGGCAGTTATCGTTTGCCATAGAAAAAAAATCTACAGATAGACACACAGACAGACAGACAGACAGACAGACAGACACACACACACACACTTTTCGGAAAACGACTTTTTTTCATGTTTTGAGTGTAGTAGAATCAGAATCTGCAATAATCTCGAACACGATTTTTTTTGCCATCACCATACTTCCATTCCTTAAGGAATATGGAAGTAAAAAGGCTTAGCCCTGAAGACACGATTTGTGTTAAACCCAAAAGCACTATTGACTGACAGGCTAACAATCAGCCCATATTATCTATCATATATATATATATATATATATATATTAGACGTAGTTTTCCTCTGATTATACTATTTGCGTATGACTCTGTGTGGAACTTTACTTTCTTTGTTGCACATTTTTACATTTTTACTGACACAATAGTCAATTCCTTGAGCCCCGGTCGATGTGTGTGTGTGTGTGTGTGTGTGTGTGTGTGTGTGTGTGTGTGTGTGTGTGTGTGTGTGTGTGTGTGTGTGTGTGTGTGTGTGTGTGTGTGTGTGTGTGTGTGTGTGTGTGTGTGTGTGTGTGTGTGTGTGTGTGTGTGTGTGTGTGTGTGTGTGTGTGTGTGTGTGTGTGTGTGTGTGTGTGTGTGTGTGTGTGTGTGTGTGTGTGTGTGTGTGTGTGTGTGTGTGTGTGTGTGTGTGTGTGTGTGTGTGTGTGTGTGTGTGTGTGTGTGTGTGTGTGTGTGTGTGTGTGTGTGTGTGTGTGTGTGTGTGTGTGTGTGTGTGTGTGTGTGTGTGTGTGTGTGTGTGTGTGTGTGTGTGTGTGTGTGTGTGTGTGTGTGATTTTAAACTTTAGAAAAAGGTCAGGTCGTAAATTACTCTATGGACAATAACGTTTTATAAAAATTTGTCAGTATTTCTACACAAACACTGAAACATAGTAGTACAATGACACCTTGCTTTTTAATAGACTGAATCTAAATTTATGTAAAAACGGTAGTAAGAACGAACTCACTATTAAACGCGTTGCCTATTCTGAAAATTGAAAATTTTCACAATGATTTTAAGGTTTCTTTGCGTTTATGAAAATTACATTACAGTTCGTAAGCTACCATGACAATTTTGGAAGAATTTAGTTAAATATTAGTTATAATTTCTTAAAAGTATCGTAAATTCACTTGTTAACTAGAGCTAAAATTATAGAGGTGACGTGTTTTATAGGAGTGGCTGAAATGTTTGAAAAGTTTTAATTCATTAGTAAAAACGATAAAGCGGTAATTTATAATAATTTAAATATATGAATTAAACTAATGTAGGATAATATGAAAAACGTTTTGTAAAAAATTATTCGGTCTAGAAATTATGTAGGAATATAATTACTGAAAGTATGAAACACTTCAATATGTTGCTGTGTCAGCAAATAGTTACGGGTTATAGTGTATAGTACACTGATCCGCTCATATAGAGTAGTAACTAATGTTCTGAAAGGCAATTTTTGCTTTCAAAATGTTTAAACAAGTCTACATAAGTGATAAGGTTTTGTCTCACAAACGTGTTGAACGTAGCTTAGGTTCTAAGGCTAATGTAGTGTATCCAGTAGCCAAGCTGACTGTAAACGTGAACAGTAAGTTACAGATTTTGTTATCTTAACGTCTCTACAGTTTCATAAATATACTTAACTGAAAATACGTTATTACGGAAACAAGTATGGAAAACAGCATTTGATTTAATAACACTGGTTCGTTTCGTATTCGATTTGTTAGTTTCCTTACACTACCGATGAAGTGCCTTTATTACGGAAAAAGTTTAGTTAAAATTTACATTTATTTAATTTTTATGAATTATCATGCACGTGTGATCATTATCATTGTGTGATTTGTGTAACCGTTTTGTAATGCATTCTCCTTTGTTTTGTGAGACAAAATTTATGTTTGTCATGTAGTTCTTATTCAAGCTATACATGTTACATCCCCGTTTCAGTCAAATTTGACTCCTTATTTTTGTTAACTGAGTTATTAAGATTATTAGGATTAGTACTATTAGCATTATTAGATCATTACTATTAGGACTATTTCGGAAACAGAACAGTTTACGTGATACTTATCCAGTACCATCTCGATGTTAGGTAACCTATCTCACATGTTACACGTTTTCGTGTTAGTGGCGAAACTTATAAAATTTGTAGGTTAACTTGATGTGAATGATTTTAAACTTTGTAGCCTTTCATCTTTTTGTCGTTGTATATTGCAAAGGGACTTTTAAAGTTTTTTACTACTCTTTTATTATCTATTTGTAACGACTGTTTAGACAGGGTTCCGCTGTCGCAGATCGAGTCAAGTTTGTGAGATTAATTTTTCCTAGATTTCGTTTCCATCGGGATTGGCGTCAGTTTCATTTAGAACCTAATAAGACGTAAAGGAAAATCCTCTAGAAATTAAGAAAAGTAACAAGTATTAGGAGCGTTATTATAGTACGTCAACCAAAAACAGTTCCACAGCCAAAAGGAGGTTGTGGGAGTTACAGCTCCCTATTAGGTAGGTCGCACTTGAGTTCTCGTACTGGTAAAATCTGCAGGCGGCAATAGAACGACATTTGCAGCCGGAATATAATATACACAGTAGTCTATAATCCTCTACTACCGTCAAACCTCTACCCCCTTACCCGCCGCCAGAGAAAATCCTGATCTATAACTCCCCACTGAAAATATTAATCAGTAACCCAGCGTGGAAAACCCCCGGCTACGCTATTGCACAGAATGTTCGTTTTGGATATAGGCCTACATATAACCATGTTTAACGATACACATAAACAAATTTAATACCATAGTTTTTCCTTGGGATGACCAAACAAGTGTAGCGCATTCTTACATCCGAGAAACCTTTATCGTTACCAAACAGCCAAGTGAATTGCACAGTGCCGGATACACGTGCGCATTCTCGTCGTTTATGTCCTTTGTTTCACACTGTAAAGTTGTTGTGGACAAGGAAAAGTTCAGAACGGATTCATACGATAAATACTTAATGCACTGAAATTACGAAATTAAAAAAATGTATACGTCGGTGTATTTTATAATAAATTGGAATAAAAAAGGTCATTTTCTTTAGACCCTTACTTTTAAATTCTTGGCGGCGAAGGCATTTTTTCCGTATTACATCTTCCTTTTTGTTTTTAAAGACCTTCTGATGTAAGCGTCATTTACTTCCACAACCGATAATATGGAAGGCAATCGAATGATATCTGTTCTGTTAATACGGTCCTTCCATCTTTAGTTAAGCAGGTGTACAACTTATTTTAGCTGACTTTCTAATTGTCAGGTCGTAATCATCGATTGTTAGATCTTTCTTTAATTGCAGATCTTACTCTGAAAGTCACATAAAGCTAAACGTTACCATGAACGTCACACAAAAACCAATGTAGAGTAGAAAAAATAAAGTAATAACAATGAGACGACGAAAACAAACGAAGGACCTCGCCCACATGTGGTACGAAAGAGAAACATGGTATACATCTTGCATTACACAAATTGTATAAATAAAGACTTTGTTGTCGCGTTAACATGTAGTTTAAAATAGTAGTAAATTCCCCTGCGAGTTATGCAACGCCATGGCAAGGAATGAGATTGCGTGTCATTCAGTTACTACAATTCCGTTACATATAATGTTCAGTTTATTAGTTTGTGATAAAGCAGTAAAACTGTTAAAAATTGTTGACTTTAACTCATATAGTATAAATTTACACTTTGAAAGCGCTTAGGCCTTGAAGTTAGGATATTAAGGTACAATAAGTTAACGTTTATTTTAAGTTTGATTGTCAAACTACAATAAACAGTAGTTTATGATTAATTCTTTGCGATATTATGAATAACTAACAACAATATATTCTATTAGATTTCTTTAAAAATTTAATCTTGTATCGTTTCCTTTATTTAAGAAAAATAGTTGAGGCTTTGAGAATGAATCATACATGATGAAACAGATGATAACTTGCAACACCATATTAGGGTACTCAACTGACCACACAATATCAAGACTTCCACACTTCACACAATGCATGTTAACATGTAATCACTACATTCACAGTATACATGTAATGCTAACCATATTTTATATATTTAATAATTTCTGTTGTATCACACAAAAGGCGTTTATGTGTGACTCATTTTTTTAATGTTTGTGTTTACAGTAGATAAAAATGTCGTTCAGAATAGTGCTGGTGTTGTCCTTTGTGGCTGTTTCTTTGAGCAACCCTTCTGGGAACAGGCCTGACTATATTGAATGCCAGAACAGCATAGAATGTGGAAGCTTTCGCTGCTGTGTCATAGGTACAAACTGTCTATATCGACAGGTTCATTTATAAACTTACGTTTAAATTAAGTACCGGTAATGCCTGTTTACATAGTTCAAAATATTTGGTTTACTTTTTCTTGATAATTTATTAGCTTCTCTTTTGTGGTTTCTATACATTGCTTTACATATTACCGTACCATGTTGTATTAAACATACATAGCCTGTATATAATTTATGAACTGTGCTACAGAATTAAATTATTCAGATAATTAAATTCATATGAAAATTTCCAAAATAAATACATATGAAAATAGTGATTATATTAATATAGCAAATGTAGAATACTTTTTTAATTCAAATACACTATTTGGCGTTCATCTTTAGTAAAACTACTTTACTTCAATTTTTTATAATAAGATTTAATTATTAGTTTTAAAATAGCATGAAGAAAATATTAAAAAAAGAATATAAGCAGGTGGTGACAGTGGGGAATTTAAAAATTCATGTGACATGTTCTTAGATTTTCTTGTAACCTATGGCTTAATAATTATCACCATTAATGCAAATTAGTTTTTTTTTTGCAAATTTGTTTTATGATTAATGCAAATCATAATATTTTTTCATGTAAGCCTGGTTATATACACCTTTGATCCTTTCTGAATCCATTTCCTTTACTTCATAAGTATTATTGTTTTTTATATTGGAGATTACATATGGTCCTGTGTATAACAGCAATAACTTCTTCGTTATTCCTTCCAGTGTGCTGGGTAGTTCACGATTTTTTAATAAGAATTTTTCTCCCTTTTCATAAGTTATTATTTTACTACTAGTCTTTTGATACTTATTGTGCCGTTTTTCCTGGCCTTCGGCCACCTTGTTGTAGAACTTTACCTTGTAAAATTTGTAAATATTATTTATAAGGAACTCTAGGATTTCTTCGATCTCTCGTGGGGGTGGTTTTTCGTACATGTTGGAGTATGGGGTAATTCCATCCATAGCTGGATGGTATGCCAAGTTGAGGAATTCCTCCGTGGCTTCTAGATAGTCTTGCCACCTTTTCTGTTGATGGTGACAATAAGTTCTTAGGATCCTCCCCACTTCTCGTAACACCCACTCTGCCGGATTACTGCTCGGGTGGTAGACCGAGGTTTTGTATGTATGAACGCCCATTGATAATAGGGTATCCCGCCATTTTCTACCCTTAAACTGGGTTCCATGATCGAAGATGGTTTCCCCATGTTTGGGATATACTGCTCCGTTAATATCCCCAGAATTTTCCGGGTAGTTGCCCGATTAGTAGGTATAGCTTAACAAACTTTGTAAAGTGGTCCATTACGATTATTAGGTATCGATATTGGTGTCGACCGCCACTACGGGGAAATGGTCCGCAGATGTCTAGGAATACCTTCTCCAATTTAGCCTGGGAGGTTATAGGAATCATAACACCTTCCTTCTTCTCGTTGTTTGTTTTTACGAGCTGGCAGATTTTACAGCTTTTAGTATACATTCGGACCTTCATATTTATGTTTTTTATCTGGCAGCTCTCCTCCAGAGCTTTTATCACTTTTAAGGCACCCATATGCCCATATCGTATGTGGTAGTTTACTATTATTTCTTTTTAGATCTGGGTTGGAACAACCACCTTCCAGGTCTCCTCCTTCAGTGAGGTTTTAACGAACACGATTTGTTTGTTTAGTTGGTAATATTGAGCAACGGTTTCGTCTCCTTCTTCTAATCGAGTTTTAAGGTTTCTCAATTTCGGGTCTGCTTGTTGGTGGGTGCTCATATTTGTTAATAATGTTGTTAAGTCGGCTCTGGTGCTAAGAAGATGGTATATTTTTAGTACGCTTTCCTTCTCCCCTTCGAAAGTTTGCTCTTCCACATTGACACGGGATAACACATCGGCTACGACATTCTTTTTACCTGGGATATATTCCCATTTTAGATGGTATTCTTGAAGGGCAAGTATCCACCTTGTTAGTCTGCCCATGATTCAATTTGCAGCTTTTTAGGAACGAAATTGATTTATGGTCTGTTCGTACGGTAACCGGGTAACCCAAGATGTAAGTGCAGAACTTACCGCAAGCGAATACTACGCTCAGTAATTCTTTTTCAGTTACAGTGTAGTTCTTCTCGCACTGGTTCAAAGATCTGCTAGCAAAGCTAATTACTTGGTGTTGACCCTTTTCGTCTTCTTGATATAATGTCGTTCCCAGGCCGATGTTGCTGGCATCGCAGTTCATGAAAAATGGTAGTTTAAAATTTGGGTGGCGAAGTATTATTGTTGCCAGAAATTTGTCCTTAATAAGATGGAAAATCACATCCTGCTCTTGACACCATATCCATTTATTTTTTGATGACAATTGTGTTTGAAATCTTGCGGTTAACTCCGAATATTGTTCCTGGAACTTGCGATAGTAATTACAGAGTCCCAGGAATGACTGTAATTGCTTTCTGTTTTTGGGTGCCGGGAATTTCTGGATTGCTTCCACCTTTTCTGCCGACGGTGAGATTCCTTGGTCGTCCAAGTTAAAACCCAAGAATTGAACTTCCTGGCAATGAATTTGGACTTTTCTAACTTCAGCGTGACGTTACTGACAGAAAACAGAATTTATTATGAAAACATGGCAACTTATATATATATATACATATTGTAACGTAACTTATTATCCCGGTTACAAAATAATAATAATATTATAATTTGAAATAAAAAAAAAATTTTATTTCAAATGAAAAATTTTGTTTTCGGAAAAATATTTGTTTTCGTGTTTTTTGTAGTATGTATTTAATAAATTATTTTCGTAACTGTATGGTGTAAAAATTTTAATTATTTTATGGTTGTTATTGTTGTTGTGTCACTTTCTCTGAATAACTCCTGCGTTAATATAGTTAACTCTGGTACTAGTCGATAGACGGTTCTTCTTCTTCTTCAATATGCTCCTTATTTTTGTAAATACCGCCTTTCTGTTAGTCCGTGATCTTGAATTAACTTAATTTTTAATTATATATAAATTAAAATTCAACCAATTTGCAGAATTATATTATTTATTAACAATTTATAAGAAAGATCGATGGTTAATCGATATTTGACAACAGTATCGACTCGTTACTCAGGGCCGGTCGATAAAAAATTTACATGAATAGTGTATATAATAGTTTGTTCTTTTAACGGTTATTTATGAATAGCCAGAGAAGGGTAGGGCCATGAAAGTATAACACTTACAATTAAAAGTCTTAAAACTAACAATTACAACGTTATTAATCAATATTGAAAGTTTATATATTATAATATTCGAACCAGTGAAGACTCGATGTTCATTTGTGCCAATTCACATAGGATGATGGGAAAACCAAAATGGCCAACTGAGAACTGTGTAAGTTAATGTTCGTCACCTCGACAAATATTTCTTGTATTAAAGATGCCTGTTCACCGTTTCCTCGTCTCAGCAATTGTGGATATTCGTTATGGAGTTAAATGAGTGTTCCTGGTGCAGTGTTTCTTTGTTCACTTTGTTTAAATGTGTGTGATTATGTCTACTTCACTTTGGTTAAATAAGTTGTACTTAACCCTTTTTGTTTCGTCCGTAATAATTATTTGTGGTGGTGTTAGATCAATAATTTAGGCGTATGTGGTTCTGTTTTATTGTAGTTAAGTGTTTTATTGTTGGTGATCACTGATTCTAATAGTTAAAGTCAAAAAATAAAAAAATTATAAATTTTCACTGAACTCGATTATGTATCGCACGCCATTAACATAGGTTACACGGGGCAAAACCTTGTTCAAGTGTTCGCTTCAACGGATAATAATTAACTGTTCTCATTTCCTTCGTCTCCTGAAATTCTTAGCCAATTTAATATACATCGTACATTGTTTCAAATTACCTTCGCTTCCGATACATTTTTATTTAATACATTATATCACTGAAAATATTTTCGTTATTAATTAATTGTATGAAATACTAAATACATATTCGGTTTCTTTAATCTATTTTGCTTATTTTGATACTAATTAATATAGTTTTACAAAGTTTTTATTTAAAAAAGTTATATTTCTTTCATTTTGGAAAAGTAGGCTTAAATTTTTGTTTCCTGTCCTTGTCCAAATAATAGCCATTTTATCTGATATAATTATTATTATACTGAATCTCAGATTGATATAATTGTTTATCTTTCCTTAATTTCTTGCAATTTTGTCCATTAATTATTGTTTTTAAATATAATTCATTTATCTATGACTCCTCCTCTGAAATTTTAGTTAATACATTTCATTTTTATTCATAATTTTACCTATCTTCTGACAATATCTTTTTAAAGTATAAGTTACATTATATTACTATGTGATGGGTTTATCTTGCATAAATTTCATCAGGTTAGTTGGTTTATAGGACTAGATTTGTCAATTATAATGTAGTTTACATTTACTATTTGGCCTAGATTTTATCTGTTGTTACCTACAAAGTTTTTAATAATACAGTTAGTTTATACTCTTTTCTGACCTTCTATTCTAATATAATATTCATTAACAATTCCTTCTTTTATTACTATAACATTTAGTATTGACTTTATCCAATTAAAACATAACAATTATTTGACATTAAATATGGTATTTAAATTCATACCCTTTTTAGTACTGATTACTTACAGTAACTCCTAAAAAAACATTTTATTTTATAAGAATGGTATCCACATTCAGACATTGCATTCCTAATTCAAACTATTAAACACAATAACATTTTATAAATATAAGAATTAATCTCTATTTCCAAACCTTATGCATAGAGTTCATTTATGGTAATTGGAACCTAACATTTCTGTTCCATTAAATTTGTAACACGTACTTATAACTATTTGGGTACAGTCTTATCTGTTTTCCTTAACTTTAGGGATGTATCCCTTGTCACTTTATTTATTAAGTTCAAGCTCTCTACTTATATCATTCACTCCATTGAATGTTATCATATAAACAGTGGCATTTTATTAGAAAGAGTAGTCATTGCTCCTTCACCATACTATTTGATTAAATATCACTCATGATACTATATTAAAACACTTAAAGTTATTTAAAGGTACAGTATTTAATGTACTTTCTCAAAGTTTATTTATGATAATCTAATAACTTGCACTTGTCCCCTGTTATTTCTTGATACTATCACTAGTCATTTTCATAGTTTTATAATATCAAATTGTTTAATCATGGGGGAACTGTTAAAATTTGTCTTTATTAATTATACAATAACTTTCTTGGGTGCACTTCTACTTAACACTTTAAACACTTTTGTTTTTATTTGTTTTACATGAGTTTATGGTTTTTTGGGGTGTTATACTTTCTATAGTGACATTTACTTTCTTTTGGGGTTTTTGTTTTCTCCCTATTGGGTTTCCTTTGGGTATTGGTCGTATTCTACTTCCTCTATTACATGTTATCTTCAAACTTGTCCCTGTTCATTAGGTATATTGGTTTGTTCTGGATATCTTCCTTCTTCATTCTTGGTTTCTTCAGTACCATTTTGTTATTATTATTTTTCTTTGTTCTGGGTCTCTTCCTTTTTTGTTCTTGGTTTCATCATTATTATTTATTCTTGTTTATTCTGGTTCGTTTAATTGGTCTGGGTAGCTTCCTCACCTACTCCTATCCTACCTGGGTATTATTCTTATTTTAATTTTAGTTTTTTGGGGTTTTATTTTGTTGTACATTTATTTTTGTTGAAGAGTTTTTTCTTTATATTTACTTTTTCTTGTTATGGTGGTAATTTATTGTGATTTTTATTTGGTTCTCATTTGGATTTTTCTGGATATTCCATATAATTGATTTTTACTAATGATCATATGGTAATCTATTTAAGTGGATTATCTGTCATGCTACAATATATATACAATGTGGCTTTCATAGTTGTGTACACATTACATTACAGGTATGGGACGCTATAGTATTCCACAGTGTCAGGCATATGGTGTGAAAGGAGACGTTTGCCATCCAAGAAACTCTGAACCAGTGAATATGACTGTTGGGTATCCAGATACAAACCTCGTTGAACTAACCAATGTGTACAGAATACTATGTCCATGTGCCGACGGATATGTATGCAATGATCAAAACACATGCCATGATCCGGCTGAAGATTTGGAGTCTGACAACTTGCACTGAAACAAGTCTTTCTATACCATGATACTATACATTGTACCTGATAATATTGTAGTTTATTAAATTTAATGGTAACAAGTCTATGACTTATATAATGTATTATATATTATAAATTATATAAATAAAATTGTGTGCGTTATATATCATATAGTCATTAGCCTGGTTAATATGTCTTATAACAATCAAAAGGTAAAATTAAACACACAGTTAAGTTGATTAAAATTAATTAATTTTTTTATTTCTTAGGGAGTTAATATATTTCATCATAATGCTCCAGTTATAATCCAAGAACACCATTCCTACACTATATTAAACAAAAAATTAATGTTTCTAGTACATTATAGTAATTAATTGTAGTTGTCCTTATAATGAATTTAGTCTATCTGAACAAATAATTTCATCATATAAACATATTCAATTCACAATATAAGTCGTCATCCACACAAGCATATTCTCTCGTAATGTGCATGTACAATGTACAAGCATGGTTTTATACAATGCTTTTTTATATGATTTTTACATTCCTTTTCAATTCTTAGGCTTTTTACTGTCTAGTATATAAAGGTTTTATTAAAATGTTTATAATATAGATTGGGATTCTATTCAAACTTGCCCTAAAAGTGTAGCATACAGTGAATAAATAGTAGGTTATATGAAATAGTTTGTTATCTCACTCACACACTCTGTCCCTGTCCCTCCCTCTTGCCCCCTCACTCAAACACACACACACACACACACACACACACACACAAACTCTGTCACTCTGCAGCAAAACGTGCATCCTTCTAATGTTCTCACCAGCCTTTTTGCAACTCTGCACACTATGAAACACTATATTAAGACTTTTATGCACATGTGCAAAATGAATGTACGAGTGTTTTATTTGCCTCACAATGAAGTGATAGTCCAGTGCACATCTCAAGCTCACTGATCAAAAACAGTTGTCAGGTTTCTACCAGTGAATGTTATTGTTTTATAGGTACACAGAAACTCTCAAGAATAATAATGCAGTCATTTCAATAGCACTGTTAGTACAGCTAAGGCACCCCCTCACACAAATCAACCTTTTTCACACATTACATTAGGTTAGCAATAACGAAGACTGAGTAACTGCATTTCACTCATACTGTAGTCTATGTGAGTTACAATAAAGGCAGGTATATTTTTTGTTCCGTATAACACATGCAGATTCCTGTTTGTATTGATACTAATTGGATATGATCAGAAATAAACTCTCAGGAAACTGGTTTTAATTAACATTTATAAAGAAAATTACTTCATGCAGTCTCTTGGGTTTTGTTGATCATGTTTCTTTTTTACAGACACTAATTTTTTGACAAAATTTTTAGCTAAATTTTATCTGATTGTGAGCCACCAATTGCTTGTTTGTAAGCTGCATCAGAAGTGCGAAGTATATTAGAACCTTTCACCAGAAGCTTATAAACAAGCAAAAGCTAGCTCAGGCTCAGGTAAAATTTTATTTAAAAATTAGTATTCCCAAGTTGAAAAAGTGCATTACAAATTATTTCATACAATTATATCATCGATCTCTTTACATCAACTTAAAGGATATGATTGAAGGTGTACAATTAAATTAATTAATATTTAACACTTTTTAAAGACCTCCAAGTTTTTTAATTTATAATTCCAATTAGTTTCAATTGCCCCTTTGACTCGTGTAAAAATAAACACCAGTATAAAAGAATTCCTTTTGTTATCTACAATATAATCACTCTATTGTAGTATAGAAATTATAATCAATATATAATGTGGACATAAAATGGTTATACTTTTATATATACATTTAAATGTCAAAAACATTCAGATTCTCAGGTTCCTACAACAATATCTCATATCTTTTAAAAGCAATTTCCAATTTCACTAAATGCCTCATTAATTTTTTCAACTGAATTAAAAAAAAGACTTATACTGTATATCACAATAACATAGTCCACTGAGTTTATTTAGTCCCATCATTTAATAATATAAAAAGCCCTGTGTTAAAAAAAATGAATGTTTTACTTCTTTTAAGTTATGTCAAGCCCCATTTGTTTTGTTCCTTTTCTTTGGTCCCTCTCCCTCACATTGAGAATGGCCAATAGAATATCCAATACTAAACAATTAAAAAAAAAGCATTTTACAGAGTAACAACACTTTTTTTGCTGACTACCATGCTTCACTGGTATCATTATGAACACCAAATGTTTTGTCCATCCTGTGATGTAGCATCCTCAGTATTAAAGAGACTCTGCTTGCCACTGGATAGTTACATCACAGTATGGGTAAAACATGTGTTCATAACAATATAAATAAACCACAGTTGTCAGTCAAAAACATTTTGAACATGACAGTCCTATCCTTTCCTTTTAAAGGAAATTATACCAAGATAATTAACAATAGTACATTTAAACCATTCTATATTATAACGATCTTTTTTTAAGCTTTAAGGACAGTGGAATTGCAAGAGCTGTGACAAAGTATGATAGCATTAGTGGCATTTAAAAAGGCATGTGAAGAAAGATGCTACAATTACAGTGGCGTATGCTGAGTTCGAGACCTGGGCTAGCTCACCTTAGAATTGAAGAAAATGCACTGGAGGGGGTCCCCCTCGTTCATATTTCAAGCTTTTTGAAGTGATGTGTTGTTGTGACACCATGCCAATGCATTCTAACTTATATAATAATGACTGATACTTCAACAATAATTATGAAATGGCATCATTAGAAAGACAAAAGCAAGCAAAGAACTTCAGTACTTCATTTATTTATTTATAGCATACATTTGTTCCGCAGAAGCCACTAGGGCCGGATGGCGGTAGTGAAACAAATAAAAGATTACAAAAAGCAAGAACTATATCATTACATCATGAGGAAATAATATATAATTATACTGAAGAAAGTTTGACTTACTTCGACGATGGCTCTGTGTAGACTTATTTGAACAAGAACTTCATTCTTCTCTCCTTTTGTGTGAATTTCAGGATTACACTTTCATAAAATGTTTCTTCTGACCACTTTTTCATATTAAGAAGAATGTTTTTCTCAATAGATATAACAGCCAAGTTGCTTAACCAGACTTGTCCTTGTGTGGCTCTGAGGTAAGTCTTAATCCTCTTTAGAGCGGAGAAACTTCTTTCAACAGTTGCAGTTGTAGATGGAAATGTCAATGTTAATTCTGCTAGTTTGTACACTTCACTAAACACTATGTCCAAATTATTGAGTTTCATATAAATAGTAATCTCATTCACTGATTTTTTCTTATACTCATCTAGAGTATAAAGCACATTTAGTTCATTTTTGAGGCGAACAATGTCAAAGTATGAACTATATGGTTCTTTAAGTTCTGTCATCAGATTTTGTGGGAAACTTTTACAAAATGTATCAAAATTGTTTGAATCCAATAAAGACATGAATTTAAGATCCTTTTGGGACTCAAACCTGAATTTTATCTGGGACATCACTGTGTCCAGAATTTCGTTAAAAATACGCTGCCATTTGGAACGGTCATCATTTCTCTGTCTTTTGTGTCTTGGTTCATATTCTTTATCTTCATTATCTTCATATTCAGAATTACTTGTAGCTTCTGTCCATACAAGATCAAAATCCTCATCTTTAATTTTCTGCAGAGTATCATAGAATTCATTGACTTTGTTCATGCAGTAAGAAATGTCCAAACATTTTTTTTACATTATGTCAAAAAGAACATCAGAAATTGCAAATATTTTGCTGAAACTAAGAAGAAGAAATCTAGTGTCGAATTTATGTAAAAAACAAACAAAGCCTGAAGCAGTATTCACTTCTTCACCTGTCCAGTCACCGGGTTCATCTTCTATTGATGAAAAGAACATGATAAGAGGCCTTCTATATTCTTTGACAGTATTTACAAGCCTTGATGAGAAATTCCACCTTGTTGGTGCCACTCTCGATAGTTTCTTCTCCATAAAGTTTTTTAGAGCAGTTGTGCGGACTGTAGAATGTGAAAAAAAGCTAGGTATTCCTGATAAAGTGATGAAAAACCGTTTACATTCTGCTACAAAATTTGTAGACTTTGACAAAACCAAATTCAGCCTGTGACTACAGCAATGAATAAAAGTTGCTGATGGGTACTTATTTTTCACCAAGGTTTGAAGTCCAGACACATGGCCGGCCATAACAGCTGCTCCATCGAAAGTTTGGGCTATAAGTTTTTTTGAACATTCTAAATCATCCACAACCTTGGTGACATGTTGGAACAATCCTTGTGCAGTTCGGTCTAAACTGACATCAGTGAAGTTCAAAAATCATTCCTGACAGTTTCCTTCATTATCGACAAATCGTAAAACTGTTGATTGGTTACGTCAGTTGTCTCGTCAAGTAATATTGCAACGAATGTTGCATTAGATATTTCTGATTTGATTTTGTCTGTAATTACGCTACCTACTGCGTCAATTAAATCATTTTGTATTACCGGTGACGTTCCTCTAAAAATTGTTGCGGTTTTTAAATGGTTCGCTATTGTTTGCTCATACGTTGATAAAAATTCCAAAAGTTCTATGTACATGCCTTTATTTGTTGAATCGCTAGACTCATTGTGGCCCCTAAATGGACATTCTTGCTTCCCTAGGAATATTACTGCGTCAATCAGTCTTCTTAAAATAATTCTATTTTCCTTTACTTTTTCATTATGTAGACTGTCAGCAATCTTTTTCTGTAAATTAAGGGAATGATCGATTCTTTGAGAACCGAATGTCTGTAACGTATTGAATGCTCGTATATGAGTAAGTGATTTTAGATGTTTATCACAAGCCGTTACCAAATAATTTAAATTACTAAATCCTGTCTTATTCCAAGGACTTGTATCGGTGCAAAAAAGCAAATACGCCCAGCAGTACAATTTATTAGTTGTACTCGATCCAGTTAACCAAGGGTATTTTTTGTAGTTGGCCTCACTAAAACATCTAGTATACACTCTGTTCTTTTCTTTATGTTCACTTTTAAGTTCTAGAAGGGATGGCTGAGGCCTACCTATCTTTACAATTTGAAGCTTATCCTCATACGGAAGCTGAGCAAATTGTGTCTTTGTCAATAGTTTATTAACTATATCACTCATCTTAATTTATTATTCAAACCGCACAGCACAAAATATCATTCACAAAATTATAACTAATTTTAAAATGAATCACTGCTTTGCGTGCCACACGGCGTACTGTCTCACACTGTTGTCTAGCTCTCCAAGGAGCGAAGCCTAGCCTACGATAAACGTCACTGCCCCCACCAAGTCCCTCACCATTGTCATAGCAACGCCATTGAATCGTGACGAGGAAAGGCTTCGCAAGTTACTTGCGAAGCCTGAGTAAAGCAATATGCAGCGATTCAGGCGCCGTTATATGCGAAGTTGTATTGTCTATAATTAGTAATTACGCTACTACGAAACAGAAGTAAACACGTGAGGGAAACACGTCTGACTTCGATAAAATGAACAATTTTATGGAAATTCCTAATAGATTTTTTGTGCTTTAATCTTTGGGCTTCGCAGCTAGCCTAGCTAGCCTAGAATATACGCCCCTGTACAATTACTACTTCATGTCTATAAAGAAATTAATAAGACATTAGAGAACCTGCTGCTTTTCTCAGTGTCAATTAACAAATTGCTCTCATATCAATTTGTTGACAACAAGTACAAAATACTTTTGCAATACTCAGAACAATACTTTTGCAACACTTTTTCTATATGACAAAACAAACTTAAAGTTTATTTATTTGGAACAGTCTTAAAACTGGTGAAAAATTAAGTAGCTTGTACACATTTACATCACATTTTTTAGGCCTGTGCAAGAAAAAAATTGAATTATGATGGACAGGTTTGTGTAAGACTGTACATTTGTAAAGGCCACTTGAAGGTAAGTAACACCATATAGGCTTGAAAAAAGATATATGATAACAATAAAAAAGTATAATGATATTGCCTGTATAATGTGCTGACAGGTTTTTTTTTTATAAACTACATGCATAATTCTGCAAACTTTGTATGTGCATATATACGTAGCACATGTGGAACATCTGTACCAAGTAGACTTAAGTTTCTGAATGAACAAAATCTGAAAACAATAAATATACATTTATCACTGTACACCATGGTCTTAATATGTTTTTTAATATCAAAATAAAAATTAAAATAGTAAAAATCAACAAAAATAATGTACTCACCTTAATAGTCTACAAGTAGAATCAGCAAGAGCCAAACGTTCTACTACAGTGTGCAGCCACACTTAGAAAACAAATCATCAAACTTACAGTGCTTATTAAAAATAAGTAACCACCCAAAACAAGAAATAACAAAACTAAATAATGCACATCAGGGTGCACTAATTGATAACATTTACATTTTTTAGGCTTAACAGATTTTTGAATAGTCAAGAACTAATTCTGACAAAGTATTATTTTTATGTACTGTTAAAAAGAACCGATTCTTACAGTATGAGAACTTGATTGTATACACTGTGTAATATGATACAATTTGGTGATATTACCTTGATATCAGGATAGCAAAACAATCAGATAAAATGTAATGCCATAGTACAAATTAATAAACAAACTGTTATAAAATGTTGCTTTATAATAAAGTAGTGTCTCTTAGTGTTCATATCACATTCAAAGTTAAACAAAAGAATTTCATACATGTTTAGCTATTGTGACACAAATTCCTTGACGGTTTGCCTCTTACATTAAACGTATTCATATATCAAAAACTTTGTTCTCACAGCATACTTGGCAATGCTGTGTCCTACTATCACTAGGTTTTATGCTTTTCTTATTTGTTTGTCTTGCAGTAGTTTATTTTTTTTAATTTATTTATTTTTATAATTTGTATTGGGATAAGCTTATTTTTTAAAATAACAGTAACATTATTTGAGGATTTCACTTTTCTTTTATTGGATAACGTTTCTTTTAAAGGAGGTGATAAAATTAATTTAAATGTCACTAAAATGTTTGTATGAGGTGGTCTGGGAATTTTCACAGAGCCTATTACAGTAGCAGTAGTTACTGTTTCCAGTATTGTGTCTCTGCAGTGTTTATGTTCACAGTAGACCTCGTTTTGTATGGAGGCTCCGATTATTAATAGACAAAAGATGCTATGTGATGAAAGAAACTCTACACACATATCACTGAATTGGATGATACTTCTTTGTGCAGCAACATCTGAGATACTACTAGGTGTGTAAGTAGCATCTGGTATTGTATCAGATTGAAACAGATGAATTTCTGAAGCTCCAAAACCATCTTTAATATTGGCAGATTTTGCAAATATGTGTCTCACAAAATGCAGTAGTCTTATTTCTTAAATTCAATATGCACAGATTTTGAGACTCAAACTATGAAGACAAAAATGTGCGATTTGGGAATTTTCAAATGCCTCTACAATCTGGTAGTTTGATAGCTTTTAGCACTAACAAATATTAATACAAGGTCATAAAGCCATTGAATAAATTGTACCTCATAATATGTCTTATTACCTTTAAGCAGATTGTAGCAGTGCTCCCAGATGAAAGCCTATCTTTCCATTATTATTTAACTCAACCTCTTTTAATAAAATTGTGAATAACTTTTAGTGGGAAAGCATGGCACAATAATTTATGCCGTATCTTACTGTATTAATACACTGTATTGCTCAGTCATTAGGGAGACATTTAAAAAACAGAAAAAGCAACCACTACTATACTATTATCAAATAGGGAGTGCGGCTGGGCAAGGGTCAGGCTCACTCACAAACACGCAGGCCTGACCCTCACCCAGCCGCACTCCCTAGTTGATAATACTATAAAACTGATGGTGCTCTTAATTAACTAGAAAAACATGCCATAGACAGTGCACCACTGCCAGACAACAGCTAAGTGATTGTAAAAAATCTTGTAATGTAATTAAATCATAGCATCAAGATAATGCAGTCTTATTTTCTTTTTTGTCTATAGGTAAGAAAAATAAATCTACTTATAGATTTCACTAATGGAAAAGGACATAGATCATTACAGACTTTACATAAATGTTTTATATTTTCTTGTAAATGGGCTCGCATGCCAGCAAAAATGTCTATCACACTTTTCTTGAAAGCTGGGTCATCTGTGCACATAAATGTCTATTATTTTTCTACATAAAAGTTGTGGTAATCTTTTCTTAAGAGTTAAGTTTAATTTTTTTCAGAGCAGTGGAATATGTAGTATTAAATTCATTTACTTTATTGTTTGTAAATAATCTTAAGTTGATTGTCCATAATACATTGTAGCAGTTTAATACAGGGAAACATTTTGTCATCTTGTCTGTAAGTTTTTACTAAGTTATTGTGAAGAGTTAACTGGTCAAACAATTTTGTGAACAAACGTTTATTAAACTAGAGATATTGTCTTTTACTTATAATAATGGCTGCCATGTATACCACCGAAGTAGCTTAGGAGTAGGCAGGGTAGGCTGCCTAATGTGAGCTGTACGGCATACAAGGAAGGCAGTGTGGCCAGCACTACACTTCAGCTGCCCATTATTATCCCCAGGATGTTATCACAGGTACTCATTTTCAACAGGCTGAGTCGTCCTGGGGGGCTGAAAAACGCATCTTGATTTTATGGTGCGGGCCCAGGAATTGAACCCGGGGCCTCTAGATTAGTAACCAGGCGCCATACCCACTGGTCTATTGAGCTGCTGAGGTCTACTGTCTTTTACATATTTAATGTAATTTATACTACTAGATGTTGCCTGAAGAATGTTAAACATATGTTCAGTAAACACAGAGAAGTAAGCATTATTATACAAGTAAAACATGAGTAAATTGTTTAAGAGGCTTTTTCAGCATTCACAGACTCAGGAAGCCAATCATCACATTTGATAATATTAGCTTTCCTTGTAATGTTCCTTGACTGTTAACATTCAAGAATGGGAAATCCAATAGTCATATGTTAAATGAGGAAATTTAAACCCTTGTCTTACAATAAACCAGATCCAGCAGCAGATCTAGTAAAGAAGCGATAAATCACAAATAATCAACTTTACTTCCTTAATGTTTTTGCAATGTATAACAAGGCTAAATTAATTAGGCATGCAATACACAGGTATGGCTTATAGACACAGATGATGGACAAGGGTTCACCATGACAATTAACCATCACAAAGGCACTTCCGTGTTTACTAACTTGTTTTCTGTCTTATTATATTTTTTCTAAAACTAAAATAATTTACTAGCAAAACCTTCTGTGCGTTTCTTTGATGAAACATCAGCATGCCTATAAAGTATTTCTTTTTTAATTTTTAATCTATGCATATATCACAATTATACTTAATTGTGTTTCTAGATGTTCTTTTATAAAATACTCTTCCTTCATCAGTAATTTAAGGTTTCTACAAAGTTATCCTTACTACGAGACTTCTTTTTCCACTGTGTCCCATGTAAGCTGACTCTTACCTTCTTAAGTGACAAATGAAATCTATTTACTTCCCTTTCTTTTATTCTGTACATTTTCTTTGTACATTTCTTGAATTATAAATTATTTGGACAATTCCTGTACATCTTAGCATATAAAACATCTTTTAAACCACTTGCTCCTTTAAACCAATTAATAACTATACTCAGTGCCAGAGCTGTTGGGTTGTGCGTCGTGAGGCGACCCAATGGTTTACTAGTACCGAGCCTCCGGTAGGGGCTCCTGCCTAGTGGTCATGTCCAGACGGAATATTATTTATTTAATTTTTAATGGTAGCTACAACGACATGCTTGTACTAGGTCGACTAGTACAGTATTTGTCGAGGCCGTTTCCAAGAATCACCTGGACGTGTTCGGTACTCGCCAAGGCCAGCTATGAGAGGGTTTGTCTGGGTCCTCGCAGCTCGAACGTAAAATTTACGTGCAAGTCGCCTTGCGGTGTCTTCCAAGGAGCGGACACCGAGTCCTCTTCTCAAAAGACGAGAAGAAAACCGATAGGAGACTTTGGCCGCTACCCGAAGACCTCTATCGAGAACGCTTTGCAACCTTTTTTTATGAACGGTTGCGAGGTAGCCCCAGACGGGAATAGCATAGGTAATGATCGGCAACAGATACGCGTTGACGATCAGCTTACCCAGCTTGCGGGTCATAGCCTTGTTAACGAGTATCGGAAACAGTTGCGCGAGACGAGCGGACGCTTTCCTTCGCATCGTCTCAGCGTGGGCACGCCAGGTGAGCCGACGATCAAGGTGGACACCGAGGTATTTAACCTCTCTCGACCAGGGCAGGTACGTTCTACCGAGTCTCACTCGGCCTCGTGGTTCTTTCCGGCGCTTTGAGAATAGCACCGCGGAGCTCTTGGTTTCGTTGACGGCAGCTTTCCGTCCACGTCGAATACGCATCGAGTGCGCGCTGAAGTCGTGGGATTGCTCTGTCAGCGTTCCGATCGGCGGTATAGACCGCCGTGTCGTCGGCAAACAGAGCCATCTGGACTCCAGGCTCTCTGGGTGCGTCGTTGACGTACACGGAGAACAGAAGAGCACGCTACCTTGAGGTACCCCGGCTGTAATGCGTCTCTCGGAAGAGACATGGTCATCTATTCTCACGCAGAAAGTCCTCTCCGTCAGAAAGCTAGTAATCAAGCGAAGGTAGCAATCTGGGAGCTGGATTTCCCGGAGCTTGAACAAGAGCCCGTCGTGCCAGACACTATCAAAGGCCTTTTCCACATCTAGGAAACAGGCGACAGTCTGCTCTTTCCGACAGCCGGCGCCCGTGATGTATTCCACCAGTCTCATCAGCTGATGAGTGGTGGAATGCCCCACACGGAAGCCGAACTGTTCGGGGACCATTACGTCGAAATTTCTTAGATGGTCTAGTACTCTCCGTTGTACGAGACGTTCGAGAACCTTTGACGTGACTGACAGTAGACTAATGGGCCGGAGGTTGCCGGGACGGGAAGCGTCCTTTCCCTGCTTCGGGATCACTATGACCGTCGCCTTACGCCATTTCTGGGGGAAATAGGCACGCGTACAACGTGACACGCGTTGAACAGCGTAACCAAGAAAAGTACTCCTTGCTCCGGGTGTCGAGTAGGAGCGGCGTTCGAGACGCCGTCCGGGCTAGGAGCTTTCTCGGTACGAGTTCAACGAGCCGATCTGTGACCTCTTCCCTAGTAATGGGTTCGGGCTCCGCAGTGATCGGAAGAGACAAAAAGTCTTCCACTTCGTTCTCGACTTCTTCATCGAAGTCCCAGTCCATGGGCGGTTTAGGAGCGAACTGTCGCTCGAAACGCGCCCAAGTACTCGGCCTTCGCCTCCGGGCGAGCCAGGATTTGACCGAATGGTCCAGCAATGGCTGAGATACGAGGTCGGCGCCTCTTCCCTACCAACGCCGAAGGTATCCGGTAAGGGCTACTTTCGTCCGATCCGTCCCCTGCTTGGGCCACGGCGAGTTCCCAACAGCGTCTCCGGTAGGCCTGCATTTCACGACGTAAAATGCCGGTCGCCCGGTTGTACGCTGCCTTGTCAGCCGGATCACGGGTCCGCTGCCAGCGTCTCCGGAGGCGATTTCTCTCGCAAGCGAGAGCACTCGTCTCCTCTGGGATCCGCTGCCAGTGGGGCGTGACGCCAGGCTTCATCCTGGAAGAAGCGTCGATCGCAGATACGACAGCCTCGTCAAACGCGGCAACTGCCTCGTCGACTTGGCGGACGGTTTCGAGTGGTCCCGCCTCTGGCAATCGGCGACTTAACGCCGGGCCATAGCGGTCCCATTCTACCACCTTCCTGACATCTCTGCGTACGACGTGCTGGGTAGCGACGTGTATCAAGATGGGGAGATGATCGGACGATAGTTCCGTTAGCGCGGACACGTGGACCGGACAGTCAATTCCTTGGATCACCGCTATGTCCAAGACATCGGGATCCGCGTGGCGTTGTGAGGGGTAGAACGTAGGTTGGGTAGGCCCAATCACTGTTAACCTGCGTGAGTCAGCAAACCTGCGTAAACGCTTCCCGTTTGGGGCAGTCAAGCGACTGTTCCAATCGCGATGTTTACAGTTCAGGTCGCCGGCCATGATGACCCTCCCGTGTGCATCGAACGCACATAAATATCCACTCACCTCGCTGTTGTCTATATAACTTATTGCTAGCAACTTTATAAAATTTACTTAATATATAGTCTAAATTCTTGTCCTTAATCTTATCAATAAGCATCCTAAGTTTATCATCTTCAATCTGGTGTCTTCCGATATCCTTAATTATCTTACCTACATTATGATTCATCTTAATGACTAAATGGTTAATTAAATATTCGTGTGTTTCGTCGTTTACTTCATCTTGTTTCGCATCGGCCGGGTATCTGCTTAATATGTCCGCAACTACATTATCCTTTACAGTGGATAATGTCAAATTTGTACTCTTGTATGGCGAGAATCCATCTTGTAATTCTTGAGTTATTTAAGTGGCATTTGTGCATAAACGTTAAGGCCTTATTGTCGGTTATTATTGTCAGTGGTTGACCAAGTATATACATTCGGAACTTTTCTAAACATCTAACAATACTTAGGAGTTCTTTCTCCGTAGTAAAATAATTACGCTCAGCACCTTTAAATGTTTTGCTTGTGAAGGCAATTACACCAATTTTTCCTTCTTCGTCTAGCTGGTAAAGTTGGCCACCATACGCAAAATTACTGGTGTCGCACTGAATGTAATATCGGCCATGGGAACCTTAAAATTACTGTGTCTACAAACAAATTCTTAACCCTTTGAAAACAATCACTTAGTTTTTTTGTCCAAGAAAACTTCCGTCCCCTTTTTAACAATTGGTTGCGTCGCTTCTGCGTACTTGCTTGTAAATCGGTTATAAAAGTTGGTAAGGCCTAGGAAACCTTTAAGTTGCTTCGGATTCTTTGGTGCAGGGAAATCCATAATAGCTTTTATCTTATCGTCGGTTGCTTGGATTCCTCTTGTCGTCAGGCGGTATCCAAGAAATGAGATTTCTTGCCTAAAGAATTGTGACTTGGTGAGGTTGACGGTGATGTTCGCTTTATTGAGGTTATTCAATAGTGCTTCTAAATGGTCCAGGTGCGTTTGGATGTTGTTGGAGTAACACAAACAACCATCCACATAGATAATTGTGTTCTTCTTAATTTCTTCCTCGAGAGCCACGTCCAATCCATGTGTCAGCACTGCAGAGCTGGTGCTGAGTCCAAATGGTGTTACTGTAAAGCGGTAGCACCTTCCCTCGTACATGAACGCTGTGAAGGCCCTGCATTCTTGCTTCAATGGGACCTGCCAGAAGCTACTGGATAAGTCGACCGTTGATAAATACTGCATCTCTCCACATCTGGCCAATATCTCGTTTACCGAGGACACTCCTTCGTAGTCGGGTATTGTTACACTATTTACCTTTCTTGCATCAAGGCACAGGGTGAACCCTCCCATCCTTCTTGATCACTGTCACGATTGGGTTGACGTACGGACTGGTGCAACGTTCAATCACTCCATATTATCGTAGCATTCGGTTGATTTCATCGTTCACCTTATCTTTGAACAGCAAGCAAGTGGTACAGGCCAACCCCTTTGAAAATAAGGTGTCCTGTCTGTAACATGAAATTCATGTGCGTAACCCTCTATTCTCCCCGGGCATTACCTAAAAACGTTCCTATTCCTTACTAAAATCTCCTTCAGGCGTTGCAGTATCTCTTCATCCACGCAATCTATACTTCCTATCTTTTTGTCGATGCATCGCAGTACTTCCTCTTCCTCTTCACTATTTATCACTTCAATGTTCATGATCGGTACAGCGTACTCCTCTTCATCAGTTTTGTCCTTTAAGTTGATTATCTTGTTTCCAACGTCAATATGACATCCAACTTCTTGTAAAAAACTAATCCCTAATATACATGGTTTAACTAGCTCTGGTATTATTAAGAACACACATTCATTCCGAACACCATCAATCTCGATGTCACACTATATTTGCTTCCTAATTAACTTAGACTTATTTCCTACGGCACTTATGATAAGGGTATTCATCATAGGTAGTGTTTCATACGGTCCGATGCTTTTCTTATGGTTGTTGAACCACGTCTCAGATAGGCCATTAATTATACTTCCTGTGTCAATCAAAGCTAGTACAGTTACACCATTATTAAACTTGATGATAATCTCCGGACATTTTAATATTTGTTTAGTAATAGTTTCATCGTCTTCTTGTAGTAAATCACTCCTTATGTCTGGTAATAATATGTTTACATTCTCGGTTGGGACTAGGTCACTCAAAATTTCTATCTTATTTACTAAGCCAAAGTATTTTTTTTTTTTTTGTCGCCATTGCCGCTCGTCCTTGGAGTGGTATCATTAACCGTTCTGCTCGTGCTCACCTCCCCAGACGTAAACTGTACAGTGTTAACGTATTGTTTATTTTCAAAGCGACCCTTTGGCTGATGGTCGTGCCAAGCCCGTTTCTGGTCGTTTTCACTTTTATTGTAGACTCCCTCTCTCCCTCTTGTGTTCACTTTCTCCTCACTGGTAGGTCGATAATGTGGCCTACGATTGTTTTCATTACTCGACTGGATACTCGTGTATTAGGTGATCAACGCCTCGAAATTTGGTATGGTTGTGATTCCGCGCGTGATTACGGCAAGCTGTAAATCTCTCCCGAAGAGACGTGAAATCCTTTTAATGAGCTGACGGTCCGTCAATGTGGGTGATAACTGCCGGCTTTCTAATAAAATTCTTTCAACATATTGTATGGCTGTGATCGGGCCATTCCACTCGTACCTGCCATACTCAAGGTTATCGCGGATATTGTCTCGGCGTTCTTGACCCCAGTACTTCAAGGTGAATGCTTCCTTGAATTCCTCGAACGTGGATATCTGGTTTCTTATCACTCGCCACCATATCCCAGCATCCATCTCCAAATGTTTTCCTATCCACTTAATGTCATTGTTGCTGTAGTATAATTCCTAAATCTCCGATAATTCTTTAAGGAATTCCATTGGGAACCTATCAGTCCCGTTGTATTTTAGTTCGACGTGAGCATGTCCATTGACCCTATTGATTATTCCGGACTCACCTTCGATTAGTTGTTGTTGCAGCCGTTCTATCTGACACTTCAGTTCGTTGATGCGAGTTGTCTTCTCCCTGGCGTTTTCATCCAGTCTTAGCTCCGTCGTCTTTTGTCTTCCGTCTACCTCATCAATCTTCTATTGTATTGTGTTGTTCATGTCTCCCTGTTCTTGTTGTAGCTGTCTTACTGTCTGGAATAGCTCGACCTTCAACTCCTCCTGTTTCTTGTGGTTTTCTTTAATGTGCGTCTCTACTTTATTATTGATCTTCTTGATACTCGTTTGTGTGTTTTGGGCGATATTTTTTAATTCCTGACGGTCTACTTCTCTGGTTTCTCGTAATTCTCCGAACTTCTTATCAGTGTCGTTTTTCAACTCTTTTATGGTCTCTTCCTGCTGCTTCTGGACTTCATTTATTTTTTTGTCATAAGTATTCATGTATTCGCGCATTTCCGCACGTATTTGCATGACCTGTTCGGCCATCTGTTGCTTAACTTCCTCCTTATGCTTGTCGAGCTTTTCGCTGAGTACCTTGTTGTTTTCAGCCTGTTCTCTTCTGATTTCCGCAAAATTCTCAGCCTGTTCTCTTCTGATTTCGTCCTGTTCTCTTTTGTTTTCTTCAAATTTCTTACTCATGAAGTCCATCAGTGAACGCAGTGTCACCTCTTCTTGTGGTTGTTGGGACTCCTGTCCCCGCGCTCTGACGTCTGACGTCTCCTCAGTCATTTGTGACTCAATTGGCGATTCTTCACTTTCATTATCAGGCACTCCCTGTGGGTTGTTGATTTCGAAGTTCATAGAATCGGAACTGCTAGTCATTTTTGCGGCCTTACTTCGCGTTAACATCCAGTCTAACTAGCCTTACACTTATAAATCTTGTTCTAATAAATAACATGTAAATATATACTTATTCTATCTACTGCCTGCTCTTTTGCCGTGCGATGGGCGCCAATTTATACAATGTGCAATTATGCTAATTTATGGAATTTAATTATGTAATTATCCAATTAGGTTAATTTATGTCAAATTAATTTAAATTACATAATATATTAATTACTTTGATGTGATTGACTGTGTTCATTAACGATTAGCATAATTACTGCACTGAGACTCTTAGTTGTATAAAAACGATATAGGAAAATTTACTACAAATAATTCAATTGACGATTGAATTGTTTGTTACAAGGTAAAATGACAATAATGAACATATAAATACTTAGCAAATAAATACTTATTCATTTAACATTATTCAAATAAAGAAAACTTCCGATATATGGATATAAATTATGTCCTGTAAGTGCATTCATGAAAGAAAACATATATATATAAGAATACAAATTACAATATGAATTCATTACGTCGTTCGCTGAAAAACACACATATATATATAACACAATGAATATACATAAACATGGACAATCAATATATTAATCTTACACTAAATGCGTTCATTTTGCCTCAGATGAGTAGCTTTATATATTTAATGTTATCATTACATTGATGTAATTTCTCAAAGTGTGGTTTCTTTGAAAAGTGTCAGGACAGTAGAGTTATTATAACAGTAATAACATGAAGATTTACTTGTGATAGTGGATTATCCAAAAACTCCATCGGTGAAAACTCCTTTCCACTGATGATCCAGATAAGTAAAGGTTGCGTAGATTTGATGCTTGTCATCACTTAGCACTTGCGGATAAGATTCACTCGCGGTGTGTGTGTGTCCTCCGTTGGTGTCGGCCGTTAATATGAAAGTCTATAAAGTTTTGTGTTGCATAAGTGCATTCATTGTTAATGATCATGTATAGATAACTGTCTACCGTCAAACTTCTTCGTGCGTCTATATACGTTAATGTGTTGTGTTTAGTTTACATGACGTATTGTTTCATTAAAATATCGTGCTTGAATCTTAGCGGTATTTATAACACTTCACACTGCGCTACCGCGGTACACTTCCGTAACTCGATAAAATATTGACATAAAGTTTTGTGAGTCTGTTATTAATGAAGACTGATTAATTGATTAACTTGCGAATAAATGACTTAGTTCTTAACAAGAGGTAGCTGAGTAAAACTGAGTAACTGAAAGTTTTTAACAACTGAAGTATACTGCATGATTGAGTAACTGCTAATACACTAAGACTGAATAACTTGTGAATAATTGAAAGTACTATGTTAACTGACTAAAGTACTGCATAACTGAGTTTTTAGAAAAGACTGAGAAATATATTAAGACTGCGAAATATAGTAAGACTGCCAGTCCGCGTGCCCTCTAAACAGTTTTTATTAAGCTTCATTTACCATAATGCAATGTCCTGGCAAATATGCCTTTGGTCAATCACAATAGGTCAGATATTTCCTACCACTATGAAGAACTATGGTTCTCGACCCCTGATTCGCTGTTCTCGTTGCCATCATGGCGACAGTCCTCTCCACTTGCGTCCTGGGAAGATGCTAGACTCTGGTTGGTTATCGGACATCCCCTCAAGTACACGACGAAAGGGCTCCGTACCATTTCTTAGAATGTAGAGCAATCTCGCGCCTGTCCATCAAGCTTTTGTTCAAGTATGATCCGAAGGCCTGCTGTTATTCTCATGTGAACAATACGTAGCATTTCGTTATTGTTTGACTTCCTATGACCCTTTTTCTGTCAATTAGCAGCTCCTTGCGTGTTGTCATCCCCAAGATGCCACTCCGGTCTCCCGTCATAAATACTAGTTGTCATCCTTATGATGTTTTCATGCTGTGCACACTTCCTGGCTGCATTCACTTAGTGTACACTGCTTTGTCTTCATACAGGGTAAGACTCTCCTAAACCCTTTGTGTGAGTATCCTTTCCTTATTGCTGGCACGCTCCAAATTAACCTTACAGCGTGTGTTCGCTACAATTTCCCCGTATCTGTGCCACCGTACTGTATCCTTTGTTTAGTTTGTTGTGGTGCTGTAAATCTGAGTTGAACCAAGTCTGTCACAGTCGATCCTACTTTCTATTGTAGTGTTGTGTTAGGCATTCTCACATTGCTTCCTAGCAAGTGTCCAGTTGACATGTTGTTAAGTTGTCCCTTTATTTATTACTTCTGGCTTGGGTTGGGTGACTCGACCTGTGTAACGCACTTCTCGATCAAAATTTATAAAATAAAAATTTTTGGTCATTCATACATTCGAGATCAAGTATTACTTCACTTAGACTTTGTAAGTCTTGTTTGCTATTAGAAAGCAAACACTTATGACAACATAAATTAAAACCCAAGCCTTATTATTTGGCACTGCATGAACCACAGACTTGAGTTAGCTCTGAGTGATGCAATAAACGAAGTGGGAGCTGTAAACCATTTCCAAATTTTTATGGACAAAGTGTACTCCGTTTATAGCAGGTCTCCAAAGAATCAAAGGGAGTTAGCAGAATGTGCTAGTGGCCTAGATCAAGAAATAAATAAAATCGGGATAATTTTAGGGACACGTTGGGTAGCAAGTTCATTTAGAGCCGTGTCAGCTACTTGGTATGGATATGGTGCCTTAAACAGACACTTTGACTTTGCTAAAGCCGATAAGAGCAGAAATTTGACAGAGCGAGCCATGTACAGTGGACTATCAAAACGATGTTCATCACCTCAGTTTTTGCTAGATTTTTCTATAATGTATGATATTTTGGCTGAGCTGTCAATGCTGTCAGAATCCTTACAAAACCAAGAAACAGCAGTAATCTATGCTGATAAACTTATACGACGAAGTGTCCGGTTTTTTGAGGCTATGAAGGAAAATCCCGGTACTAAGACTTTGGAAGCAAAAATTTGCATCAGGGAAGGAACATTTAATGGCTTTCCACTCATAGAAAATCACACAATTCCAACCATCAATCATCAACAGTTAATAACAAGTGTCATAAATAACTTAAAAAGAAGAAAGTTTAGTACAGTTTCTAGCCACGAACCCCATCGGTCAAGTTCGCCATCACATCATCATGAAGCTTACGAATCACTTTTAGATGAATTAAAAGTGCTGGAACCAGATACGTGGCCTACTGAAAAACCTGCAGGCTTTGGCGAACCAGAGATTGAGAAGTTGTGCAGAAGGTTAAAGTTAAACATACCCAAAATCAAAAACAGCTACAGGGATTTTGTCAAAAACCATACAACAATACCAAAACATTTAACACCTTTGCTTAACTGTATAAAACTGATCCCTTGCAGTTCAGCTGATTGCGAAAGAGGATTCAGTTTAATGAATCTCATCATTACACCCACCCGTACGAGACTGACAGTGCCACATGTGTCAAGTTTGATGTTTGTTAAACTACACGGCCCAAACTTGAGTGACTGGGATCCAGAGCCATATGTAAAAACATGGCTCCGAAAACACCGGACTGCAGACGACACCCGAACAAAACAAGCAAAACCAACCACTCTGGAAGAATCCAATCCATTTGCTAAATATTTGTGATTAAGGTAAGTTAAATTATGTTGTTCAAATGTTCAAGAAAATAAATATTTTTTGTGAATATTACAAATGTTTAGTTAGATTCCAACTTCAGTGATATGTTATCCGTTATGGAGTGACTATGTAGCCGACATTGGCTGTGGACCATAGTCTTGCCGTCTGCTAAAAAAAAAAAAAAGCGTTCCGGTAATGGAAAATTTACGAGTGCACCCCTGTGGTTAATTTAAAATCAGATTAAATTAGTACTTGATTTAAAACTCATACATTCTCTTAATTCATGCACATTGTAACATAACAAGATTACGCCCTAGAATAAATATAATTTTAATCATCAAAATTCATTGTGAATTATGCCTAAACACAATCTTTCTTATAAATGAAATACAAAGAAGTATCAAATCAATTTAACAAATAAAGAAATGAACATAAAATGTAACTATTTAAAGATAATTAATAATGTCAAGGAGTAAAAGATAATAAAAAACAAAAGGGAATTATCATAATAAACAAATACAATGGAAATTGGAAATGAAAACTTATTCATTAAATAGTTTAATGACAATGACAAGACAATGACATGACGATGACTATTACACCCAGGAGGGAAGATCGAATGATAATAAATATGTAAATAGTTGTAATAAATAAAAATGTAGTGTATAAATGTTAAAAAGTTAGGAAGTAGGTAAATAAAAACACATTTGTCATACTATAGGGTGACCAGATTTTTTATGACGTAAAACAGGACATTTCTGAAATATGGATATAAAAAAACAGGACAAAACAGGACACGAGTTACAAAGAAAATGTGCTTCATATATGACTGCACTGCTTCACTAAGACAAATAAAAACTACTTTTTACACATAAAAAGACATATATTTTAATAACCAACTTAAAAACATACTTATCATGGCACTGGATCATATTATAATTGATCAAGTTTTTTCAAGAATTATAAAATTATAATTATTCAAATATAAATATTCAAATTCTTAACAACTATAAAATTACATGGATGTGATTCGTAGATATCAACAACCTGCTGAACATGAACTTGTGGCTTCTGAATCAGGAACATCACTATTAACTTTGTACTTATCACAAGACCTGATATCTCGCAAGAGCTTTGAATTACTTAATAGCAGGTTGTAGAATTCCTTACAGCTAAGGTCTTGAAAATGAGTTTTTAAAATTACAATTGCTTGAATAGTTTTGGTAGTAAAACGGTTTCTTTCATCAATCCAAAGGGAGTTCACAATTGAAAAGACTCTTTCCACAACAGCATTTGTGCCTGGTACAGCCAGAGCAAAACTCACAACCACCTCTATGTTTTTACATGGAATGCCTATACTTTTAAGTATGTGGAAGACATCACACCATTTCTCATCAATCTCCACATTAACTTTTTCCCATTCCTCAAATTTTCTGGATAAAACTTTGTTCACATGTCCTATCTCATCAAATAATTCATCTTCATGTACCTGAATTGTTGAACATGAATCTACTGTCTTAAGAATTTTCAGACTTTTTAAAACCTCATCCCAAGATACAGAATTTTTCAATGTTATCCAATGAAATGACTTCAGAGGCTGATATGGAATTATCAGTTATTTTTTAAATAACTTAAAAAAGTGTCATAAAATAAATTGGTAATTGTTTCATATTTCGATTGGGTGAAAAGATCTTCATTTTCTTAGTTAATTAAAATTGAAGAAACAACTGAAGTTTGAAACTTACTACATTTTCTGTTATTGACTTTTTCTGTAAGCAATTCTAATTCTTCAGCTACTTCAGTGGCTGAAATGTTGGTTCTTTCCAACTTTTGGATTGAATTTGAAAACATTTTCAGTTGGCTTTGTATGAAATGAAGCCAAAGAAGTGACTGTGGGTTCTCAAAAAATTGTTTTAGCAATGTAGGGCACCTATCCTGAGACATGAAATAAGACTTTAGAGGTTCATAAATATCAATAACCCTTGTAACTCCTGGCAACAATGACAACCATATAGTTTTAACACTACCTAGAACCTGCTTATATTCAGTAGCAACAAAATCACAAAATAATTTCAATTCCTCCACACACAAGGTATAAATGTGAAAATATTGAAATATTTTATTCACTACTGTTTCTATGTCGATAGGAAGAATGTCTGCACTTGTTTGTACACCATTGTGTACCACATGAGCTGCACAACCAATGCCTTGAATATTCATTTTGAGCACACTGTTCAATTTAGAAAAAACTTTGTATGTTCCGGCCCTCTTGTACCCACCAAAGTTAGTGTTACAGTTATCTGTACAAAACGCAATGATCTTGTTAACTAAATGATGTTTCTTTAAGATGTCCAGAACATGATTAGCTAATAATTCCGCTGTTTCTCCACCAACGTTCTGAAAACAGATTACTTTGCACTGAACACCTTTGGTAGGAATGAAATACCTAACTAGAATCGGCACTAATTTTAAGCTTTTGTGATTTGATGCATCAACCATCACAGACACATACTTAGCATCTTCAAGTTCTGATTGCACTTCATGCATTGCATACGGCAATAAAACGTTCACTAAAATCGACTCGCACTTTGTCCTGGAACACGTAAATTTCTTCTCAAATAGTTCTCTGATGATAAGAGATGTGCAGTCCATTGAACGGAAAGAATGGTTGTGTTTTGCAGTATGAAATGCAAACAGCCCTTCTTCAGCAGCGATACGTTTATCTTCCTCAGTTTGTAGTCCATTCCTACTTACAAAGGAAGTTATACTACTGGAAGTTCTCGCGGAAACTGCCAACATGTGTTTCTTTTTCTTAATGTGCTGTGTAATATCGGCACGTCCTTCATGTTCAATGGAAAAAACTGAACGACATAAAGTACATTCTACCTTTGTAGATGTGGTGTCGTCCTTCAAGAAAGGAAACTCTTCTTTCAGGGTTTTGGAGAAAGTACACTTTCTTTTCCCCATATTAATATGCACGTGTATCTCGAACCAAGCGAACAACAGACAATGGAGCAAGCTCGCCATGCCAAGCGTTAAAACTAACCAAACAAAAAAAGTTTACCTTGATTGCCTTACTCTCCCTTGACGCGCTCTGGCGGAAACCAGAGATTTCTTTTCGCGATTATGTTCCCTTAACCATTCGAGACCCGTCTTGACCTCAGTAAGAAAGTTTAAACAACGAAACCAAAATGACACAAAAACAAATAAAAACTCACGAAGCGAAGATAAAAGATTAGGTTATCCGTTATTGCAAGTACGGAAAAACGGGACATTTGATGTCCCGTTAATAATTTGCCGGGACAATGGGACACATAATGAAAAAAAGGGACAATCCCGTTAAAAACGGGACGTCTGGTCACCCTATCATACTATAAACTTATTAAACTATAGGAAGGTCTGTGAACCTCAAGCAGTTATTTTGTGTAATCGCACTACGAACTGAAAGTGATTTACATATTACAAATTAAAATAATATTAAACAATAATCACAAACATTAGGTAGTTTAATAACGTAAGAAAGTGAAAATAACTGTGATTAACGTTATAAAAAACAGCGTATAGTGAAAGTGATTGGGAAATAGACCTGGTTATAAATAAACAGTGAATAAAACATATAATTTATATAAAACAACTATATAGATAATATAGTAAGATCAAACTAAGTGTACAATAATTAAAAATAGTGGAATATTAAGTTACAAACTAATTATATACATCAGTGACTAATAAAAAACAAGATTCAACTGAATCATGTTAATTAAAAAATATAAAAACAAACCTGTGACCCATAAACATGTCATAGCCAAGAGCATTACTAATTGAATCGGGAGTTTTTTAAAAGAAATGGTATTGTTGAAATATATTTAAAATAAGTCAGAACACATTAATTTGAAGTTGGACATTTTCTACAAAAAAAACTAATGTTACACAATGAATTAATGAAGGAAGACTTAAAAAATAATAAGAAGTATAATGGTTTAATATAATACACGGAAAACTGAAGGCCAGAAGATAAATATCAAGAAATAATCTGTAGACTAAACTACAAATTTGGTGAGATTGTTCCATCATGTTAAAATATACCTTTGATCAAACATTATTCAATTCAAAGCACAAGAACAGTGAGATGAAATAACAAAAACACTATAAACATTATGATTATTAATTTTATTTGTTCAATGTAAATTTTTTGTTATTAGTTGTTCCTATTTAAGTTGTTTCTTTTGTATGATCCAAAGAACCCTTAACTCAACACACATATACAACATCACTTTACTAATAATTCAGATTTATAATTATTATATTTTATTTCATATGTATGACTTTAACTGTACATAGACTTTAATTAATTTTTTTATTAACCCTGAGAAAGAGTTTTCATATTATCGAACCTAAAGGAGCTACTAACTGAAGAGAAGGGCATTGTATGTTAGTGAATCTCAATATGTTAAAGAGAAAAGAATAATAAAATTTATTGAAATTAAGACAAGACAGAATACAAGAGTTCAAATTTTTTATTTCACATAGTTAGAAAATAATTAATTTAACATAATTTGGCACCAACAGCCTGGGGCTACAGGATATAGTTACATTGATGAAGGGTAAGATTAAGATTTAAGACTTATAAGACATTATATTACTGATCTAACATATTTGACAACCAACTTGAGGGCTAGAAAAAAGGAAATTAAGAATAAATAAATAAGAATTGGACAGAATTATAGTTGTCGTTTCTAGCCGGCGATTATACAAAAGTAAACAAGATGTCCAAGAGAGGAACCTCATGTAGGAGAAACAAACAAGCTAATACTGAAATAAATATGGAAGAGAAGGAGGCTCAACCTGCACTAGAAGTGGAGGTAGAAGCCATCAATATAGAAGAAAATCAACCCGACAAACCAGCATATACAGAGAACGTAAGTATACAGGAAATAATAAGGCTTATGACCGAACAATTAAGGAAGACAATGGAAGATACCAATAAGAAAATGGAAGATACCAATAAGAAAATGAAAGAATTAAAGAATGACAGTAAACAGTTTAAAGAGAAAATAGAAGATAATAGTAAGAAGATGGGAGAGAAATGGAAGATACCAATAACAAAATCGAAGAACAAATAAATGAAATCAGAAGGAATCTGAAAAATCAGGTGGAAGAAAGCAATGAGAATTTGAAGCAGCTGATCATAGGGGAAATTGCTGAGATTAATCAGAAAATGGAACAGTATAATGAAACAATCAAACAGCAGATTTCTGAAACTAACGAACAGCTAAAACAAACAAGTTTGGAGCTACAGCAATTCAAGGAAGATGTCTGCATACAGATTGACCATGTAGAGAATAATAATGGAATCAATGCAGAAGGAGACATAAGAGAAAAAAGAAAAGGTGCATGAGAAAGTAGAAGAGAAAATAGGGCACGTAGAAGTCAACATTAATGGTATAAAGAACCAAGTAACCAATAATACGGAGAAAATCAAAGAGAACTATTAAATATACGGGAAGGGTTGGAGATGATTAGGAATAGGCCATTTCATGTACCTAATTTCCAACTTACTGACAATAGAGAAATGATTAATTTCAAGAATTGTAGAAGGAACCCAATGGAATTCTTAGAAAGAATTGAAGAGAACATTACAAAAAACAGAGAAACCAGATGGACAGTAATTAGAAGTATGTTAGACGAACACTTTAAGGACATGACTGATAACTGGTGGACAGCAACATGACATGACATAAACGACTATAAAAAGTTTAGGGCATTGTTTAAAGCCAAATATTGGTCTGAATCCACCCAAAACATAGTATGAGACAATCTATGTAATGGCAAATATGACCCACAGAGAGGCCAATCACTAACGGCTTATTTCTTGGGAAAGGTGTGCCTCGCTAGAAACCTGGAACCCAAGATACCAGAAGAGTGCCTGGTAACTAAGCTCTCTTACCACTATGAGGAAGGGATTGCCAGAGCAAGACTTTGCGGACAGATTAAAATGATACTGTCCATGGCAGCACTGTCAGAAAACTACGAGCATGAAAATTATTACCGCAGAAATAGACACAGAAACGACAACCAGGTAAGGGACAGAAATAATACTGCCAACAACAATAACCAGAATAATAATGGCAACCGTGATAATCGATCATGGGTAAACTATGTACGATCCCACAATCGAGAAAATAACCACGGTTCTAGAAGACAATATTATCAAGGACCCAGGAGCCTAGAACTCAACCACCAATATTCAAATAGTAATCGAGACAATAACTATAACAACAACAATTACAACAGAAATAACCCAAGAAGGAGCAGAAGTATCAAAGATAATAGGAGAATGAACAATTACAATTCAATAGGGGACACCAGTGAGGACAGACATAATGTAAATAGCAACGAGGTTCACCATAACAATGATATTAGGGATAATGACAATGACCAGAATTTAAACGAGAGGCGGCAGTGAGAAATCATAATGTCCCATCACTGATCCAATCTTCTGGGTACCAACTTAGACTAAAACACCACATACCCAACAAGACTATTACTGTAATTAAAAATAATTATTTGAAAAACATACAAGAGGACTTGTTAAATGAAGAATCTGCCCATGTGGAAAATAATAATAATGAAATCACATACTGTACATTAGAGCTGACGTAAATGGGATTCCAACCAAATTAATGATAGATACTGTGGCGAACGTTTCATTGATTGACAGTGCAGAGTTAAATAGAATACAAAGGGAATGCAAGTAAATTATACCAACATTACCCGTTAATAACGTAACACTAATTGGAGCTACTGGACACCAGAACAAGTCTGTAAAGAAACAAGTATTGCAAGACATGAAAAGTAAGGGATCAACAAGCCCCATGATATTTTTGGTAGCCAGGGACCTACCATTTAATCTGTTAGTCGGGTATGATTGCTAAGGTGGCAGTATTCGGCTATAATTGACCTGAGCAGAGAGAAGGTGTATCTGATCTCAGATGATTTAGTATGGACGGCTGAGTTAATTGGAAGCCAAAGTGCCCCTCAGAACCATGCCAGCTATTATGTTAGGGAGGATAGAAATAATGGATATGGTTCATTACGAAATAACTTAGAATATCATGACAATAATGAAGAAATGTGGCAGAATAAAATAAAAGAGATCCAGAGATTCCAGCGAGAAAAAACGGGGTTAAACCTAACTGAAGAACAAGCAAATAAACTAATATCTATATATAATAAGTATAAACATGTTTTTTCCGACATGCCCGGTAAAGTGAGAAACTATCAATGTAAACTGAAATTCAAAGAACCGGTCGAATTCAGAAGGAAGTCATATCCCATCGCTCATTCCTTGAAAGAAGCAGCAAGAAATGAAATAAATAAAATGATGGCAGATGATATTATCGAATATAGTCACTCTCCATACACAAACCCTATAGTTGCAATTCCAAAGAAAAACAGAATAGTTAGGCTTTGTCTTGATGCCAGAGAGATCAACAAGATGATAGTAAATGATAGAATGTCTCTGGGGGAAATAGAAGAGATGTTAAAGAAATTTCATGGTACCAAATTCATCAGTACTTGCGAACAGTATGCAGGTACTGGCAAGTAGAATTGCATCTGGACAGTCGTAAGTACATGGCTTTCATATTCGATGGAAAAAATTACCAATTCAAGAGACTCCCATTTGGTCTCATTAACTCGATAGCTATTTTTGTTAAATGTATGGATCAGATACTGGGACAGGAAGCACTACAATTCACCATGGTATACGTAGATGATTTGTTGATTACTTCATCAGACTGGGACGAACATTGTGACAGAATTGAACATGTATTAAGGAAATTGGCTGAAAATAATATTACTCTGAAGCTCGACAAGTCAAGACTCATTTTTTATGAAGTCCAATTTTTAGGTTTTATTTTGTCTGAGTCAGGCATCTCTCCGTCACCCGACAAAATAAATACCATCCAGAATTTTCCTACTCTAAAAAACCGAAAACAATTACAGTTGTTCCTAGGACTATGCAATTGTTACCGAAAATTCCAGCAAAATTACTCAGAGTTAACAGCAATGTTTCTACAACAGTTAACTTCCAAGGACAAATGGAGATGGGGACCTGAACAAGACATGATATTACAATTAATTAAGGACAAGTTTCTAGAGTCAGTTATATTACATCACCTCAATTTTAACAAACACTTTTATTTAAACTGTGACGTGAGTAACATAAGTCTTGGAGCAGAACTGTATCAGGAAGATGAAGAAGGGAACCATTTTGTTGTTAGTTTTGCAAGTAGAGTGCTAAATAACTGTGAACGGAATTATAATGTCACGGAAAAGGAATTGCTTAGTGTGGTATTTGCCTGCAATAAGTTTTGAACCTATATCCTGGGATACCCAGTAACCATTATATCCGATCATAAATCAATCTCATTTTTAAGGAGACGTAAGTTAAGCCATGGTCGATTAACGAGATGGATATTAGCGCTACAAGAGTACCACATCAACTGGGAGTATATACCGGGAAGAAAAAATGTAGTAGCAGATGTACTATCCAGGATTAACATGGAAAAGAATACCTTTGAGGCAGAGAATGAGGAAATTGCAAGGGTCTACCATATTATCAAGGGAAGAACAGACTTAGAAGTTATCATCAGCAAAATTAAACAGCAACAAAAAACTGATCTAAAATTATTACAAATAAGACAAAGACTAGAAAACAATGATGACAAGACATTACAATTTTATTATGTACATGAAGATGTATTATTTATAAGAACTAAATTAGATCAAAGCAATTGGAAGGTATTTATACCCAGGACTGTAGAAAAGGAATTAATAGTTGATTACCATATTCGGTATGGCCATATGGGTCCTCTGAAAGTGATTAAAGCATTAGAAGAACACGTATACATCAAAAATATAAATAGAAGTGTCCGTATGTATGTACAAACATGCCATGTATGTCAGCTAGTTAAATGTAATAATGAGTGGAAAGAAGGAACTATGATACCAATTACCTCTACACATAAATTGGAAAAGGTATTCCTCGACATTTGTGGACCATTTCCTCGCAGTGGAGGACGACATCGGTACAAATTCATCATCATCATTGGACTATTTCTCAAAATATACTAAATTATATCCCATCAATCGAACTACCACTAAAAAGGTCTTAGATATTATCATAGCATCATAATGACTCACAATGTTGTCTAACATTCACAATAGGATGTCGGGAAGTTAACAAATCACTATGATCCTAAAGTTATAATCTCCTATGCATGATGAACTTCAAGCTCCCACACACCTGTATCTACATAACAACAAAATACTATAGATACTGGAGATGCCTAGGCTAGTAGCCTAGCAGCCAGAGTGCTCTATTAACTGGCACTTTTTCCTGAATTATTCCTTGACCTGTATTCATAGGGTCTCACAAGCAGGGTCAGATTAGAAGCGGATGGTGCCCTATGCTGCCATAAGACTGGTGCCCTCCCATTCAAAATTCAACCTATGGATAAAAGGTTGAATGGTATTTACACTGATAAATGGCACACACAGTTTTGAAAGTTAAAAATTATTTTATTAAATTTTCAAATAACAACAAATGTTTAGCTAAATAGTGTTTACAATGAGCATAGTAGTACTTAAGCTTATCAGAAGTATACAAATCCATCCTGTAAGAGGACTTTTTTTACTTTTAGAATGTCAAAAACCTACTTAACGAAAACAATATAATATATATTGTTTAAATTAGTACTGATTTTACAAATTAGCCTAGTGCCTTGATGGAACTAAATTTTACTTTGCTTTCACCGTACTAGTTGACTGCTAAAACTCTACAAAGTAACTAATCATCCGTCTTACAGTTTCAGGCTATAACAATATCCAAGACTTGCTACACTTGTAGCATTATCACATTCTATGTGTCTTGAAATGTGATCTTCATGCGATGAAGAACTCTTGTGTATAATATCAGTGGCATGACTATTTTCCTGGACGTCTCCACAGGAATTCTTTGTGGGCCCCTCCTACTACCATTACTTAATTCATGCTTTTGTCCCCTCGTGAATACTAACCCCTCCTTATAGCTGTGGCAACTACTAAAATTATATAACATAGACAGAATAACTATTCCTTCTTGTATGATGTAGGAAATATAAATGAGCAGCTATAAATAATAAGTAAATAGTAAATATTATGATGAACAGCTCAACAGCCTGTCTGTAAACAACAGCACTTGAAAGGCAATTGGACAATAACTTTACCTGACTAATATAACAGATAATATGGCTATCGGCATTTTAATAGAAAAATTGTCCCATTTTAATAAAACAGATTATATTGAATATAGGTGTAAATATATAGTACTTTTAATATTATATATTTGTACTACTATCGCATTCCCACTTCTCACTTACTTACTTTGAGGCAGAAGAGGACAAGGCTATAAAAGATATGTGCATAGAAATAATATACTGGAGTAAATGTACTGTTAGGAAGACCCAAGAAAACATGGATAGAGGGCATAATCTGGTCAATGAGCGATAGAGGATTAAACAACGGAAACTGCAACAACAGACAGCAATGAAGATTAGGCATTGGATAGAGTCCTAGGGTATTTTGACCCTGAATTAAAAAAATGTACTGTGACTGACTAGTTAAAGTTTTGATGCCAGCCATTCTTGTTGTAAAACCATATGGATTATTCTATTTATGAGCTCGTATCCCTGCAGAAACTTCTTATAGCGTGGCCCATCCTCAGCCCACTCATCTTTGAAATGCTGTACTATATCACACCGACCAGTAGAACTATACTACATGTCTGAGTTCTCAGACATAAATACAGTATTTACTAGTCAGAATTGTATCATACCACATGAAGAATTTGTGTCTGAGAGTCTCACTATGGTTATAACATAAGGACAAACATACAGTGTAGACCTATTTATATCTGTGTAGTTACAATGATCTGTATCCACACTATGATCAAAGGATTTCATTTCTCTTCATTTTATCTGCCTGTGAATTAAAAAAAAAAAAACAACGTAGAAAGCCAAGTTTGATCATTTCTCTCATCCTATCACCATACCCAACAGACTATTTGTTCTAACTGCTAGTTACGACCACTGTCATCAGAAAGTATTGCCAATGTATTTTAAACGGTAGAAAACACGCCACTAAAAAAGTGGTCTAAGAAAGTCTCCCTAAAAAAGAATCGTTATCTCAAATAAAGTACTCTATTAATTTTTTTCCTTATATCTTGGCTATTATTAAACACTGCAAAGGCAAAGTGTTGTTAGCTTTAAAAATAACCAAGCAATCGATGTTATGAAAAGTTACTGTAGATTATTTACGAAAATTAATTCTTTCAGCATGAAAGTAACATATTTATGTTTAGCGCTTGTAGGAGCCCAGTTATTTACGTAATCGGAAGGAGTGTAGCCTACGTTAGGCGCACTCAGATATATTTACTATAGTTTTAACGTTTTGTGAATTTGTTACAAATTCACTGTTATTATTTACAGTAATGTTACAGTTAGGCTATAGTTATTATTGAATCGATTAGAAAGCACTGTCATTGGTATTAATGTAATTAAACAATTTAATGGAGTAAAATCCTCGTGAACACCAGACCACAAAAAGGAAGAAAAAGTGATAATAGGTAAATTGTAATTAATAAGTTTGGAGATTAAAAAATTATATTTTAAGAAAGTGTAAACTCTGTTATTCGTAGAACGTCCAGGTGTACCGGTAAGTAATCTCTTACGTTTGCTTATTCCCACAATTAGGTTTAGTTAGTGCTTGAAAACATTCATCTTACTGCTTTTATCAAGCTACGAAAAGTGGATTTAAATGTTCATTTATAATAATTATCAAATCAGTACTTTCGATATCGTCAAATTTCTGTTGTCAAAATTACCTACTCGGATACGGCAAATAATATTTTATTATTAGAATAACAGATGCCTAGCTTTTACAGAAAAGTTTATGACTTATTTACTTTTAATTGATTATCAAAAAATCGTTCAACTATTTCAATATAGCCAAAATTTACTATGTAAATTTAAGCAGCATGAATATACTGTTGTCAGGGGCTACCAACATTCTGTCAAATGCCATAATATTAAAAAGTAAATTTATTGTCGTATTGACACAGCTAACACAAAACAATGAATTCACCATGTTGCTTGTCGGTTTACATAAGTTGAATAAAGAATTTCAAATTCGATAATACAGAACTGCTAGAGCGAGTTTGTTATCAGAGCAGCGGCGCGAATTACTTATAACTTCGTAATCAGTTAGTTATTATAGGAAAACGAACTTCAGCATTAAAAAGTTCTTGAAACAAAATAAAAAATATAGTCATTTATATAAATATTTTAATATTAAAACGAACTTGAGCATTAAAAAGTTCTTGAAACAAAATAAAAAATATAGTCATTTATATAAATATTTTAATATTTATCATTTATCTAAATATACTTTCCTCGCTGCGAGTTTGCATCTTATGTAAAAATAAAAAGATTCCTTGCTCACTGTCTTTTTTTATCATATAAGTTTTCTTCAGGTCTATGAAAATATCATGTCATGTGCAACTCAGAAAATTTGTAATTAAATTGATATGTATAGTATTCATCGATGATAGTATTGTACTCCATAGACCGTGTATACTATTGTATTCTTTGAATGTGTGGTGTACCGGTACACAGGAGAGTCACGAAACGCACGTTTTGTGTGCTGTGTACGGTGATGTAGCTACAAGGTCAGCATTATCCCAATTCCCAATAGACTCAACAACTTGGAGCCGCAAATTGCGACATATACAACGCTATCCACTTCTCACTAACACTATCACTCTCTCTCCCTTGTTATAGAATCAAAACATTTGGTATCATTTACAGACTAGCGACGGACGCTTCACGCTCATACTGAAGGTCAAAGCGTTTCATAGTACTATTTGTATATTAACTGTCTATAATAGTGCGCTTTCTCGCTTCAGGTACCGCGTCAAACGACAATGAACAGGTAGTTAACTACTCTAATGAATTGTATGCACTTGCAATGTGTTCTTAAATAATTTGGAATATGTATTAAAATAAAGTCAGTGAACTTAGTTAAAAATTATGAGATTCCACAATATTGTGCAATGTTGTCG